>OV839570.1:5193337-5786770 GCA_929447395.1 Epistrophe grossulariae
CTAACAAATGTAAATTCTCCATCCTTGTCACCATTAGAACACCCATTACAAATTCCGAGTCCAAAAGAATTACAAAGATCAATCAGCTTTTTCCCCTCTCGGTTGATAACGACATCCCTGGATTTACGATCTCTTCCCCAAAGTTTATTTTCACTGGTTTCAGAGCCTGTCCTAGCGTTAAAGTCTCCGATAATTAGTAAATTTACAAATGCGTTGTTGTTAAGTCTGTCGACTAGTTGGTTGTACTGGTATTCCCAATGGTTACAGTTGATATATGTTGGAACTAATGTCATCTTATGGCGACTAAAATTAATTTCCAAATAATCCAGATCATAATTATTTCTTAAAAAGCACTCCACATTCTTGAGGTTTAATTTGTAACCCATAAGTACTCCACCACTTGCTCGTCCCCTTAAACTATGTCTTTCTGCATAAATCCATTTTAGTTTATACTCATTTAAATACAATAGAAAATTATTATTAATATTATGTTCTTCTGTTACATGCGTTTCAACTAGTACAAAAATATCATATTCTTTAATAAAATTTATAAAATCTGGTATATTAGACTTATTTTCTAATCCAGCAATATTATAGCTAAGAATTTTTATATTTTTAATATTAAGCAACTAGCAGACGGCTTTTTCCTAATTATTATTAAGATTTTGTATCACCCTGTCCACACAAAACGAATTTCCCCCTCTAACATTATCAGCGCCACCTGTGGGTTGATAACTGCAACCAACTTCTGCTCCATTTGACATTTCTCGATCTGACATGTATTTTATTTTGTGTTGCTCCCTTACATTTCCATGTTTACCTGTTTGATTATGTTGAATAATCTCGGAATAAAGCTTTACAAAGAAATCTTTCGACAATTTATGTGTTTCAGTGATTATTTGTAATCCATTCTCCTGTTCAGAAACAAACCCAGCTTTATCGTCCCATCGAATTAAAATATCGTCCACTCGTAGCTTGTCGTCGCGTAGGAAGACTTTTGTTTTTGTGTTGCATGCACGAAGATGTTTCCTTAGCTGTAAGAGCTTCCCGCGTCTCTGTCTTACTCCGAGTGGGTAGTCACGGTTAATCGATATTCCTGATCCTTTAAGGTTTTTGGATTGTTTCAGAACTTGGAATGCGCAAGATTTGGTGCTGAATTTGGCTATAAATGTCGATGTTTTGCTGTTGCTGTTGTTGCTTATTTGTTGGATTTGTTCTGCAGATATTATATTTTGTGAATTAGCAAGGTTTTTGCAGATATTCACAATTTCCATTTGTTGTTCTGGAATTGATTTTGGCATTTGAAAAATTAGGTTACATTCGTTTGTAGCAATTTTCATTTGTTTTATTTCATTTTGCAAGAAAAAGCACTTGTCACTCAATTCCTTGACAGTTGCTTTAAGGTCTTGGTTTTCCTGCTGTACTACTACTAGATCCTGCCGTAATTCATTAAGATCAGTTTTTGTTGCAATATCTTTGAGTTTAAGATCAAACAAATTGTTAAGATCGTTGATAGACATCGAACTTATTGGTTTATCCATTTTCTTATCTTTTTTTGCTATATAAATGGCCGATTCCGGAGATGTCACTTGATGTTTACGCTTATTCATTCGTAGTTCAGTCTTTGACAATACTTTGGCGCTTATTCTCTTAATTTAAAAAATATTGCATTCATAATCTAACATAACTCACGTGTAGTTTCAAAATTTGTGGATCTAATAGACTTGAAGTGAACTTTTAAGCAATATTTTATAAATTATTATAATTTTATTTTGTTGAGCTATAAATTTACACTCTTACACAGCACAGTCAGTGTTACCACTCCCTGTTGTGTATTGCTTGATTATGCAGTCTGCCAACACTAGTTCACAGCTGTCAATAAACTAAAAAAAAACAAGCAATTGGCATTAATTTTGCAAGATGAATAACAATGTGATGATCGAGCTCGATTCTGATTTTTACAAGCCTCAACTTTTCTCCGTCGGACCCTATAGAAACAAGAATACAATAATTGTTTTTATTAAATTTGTTCAAACTTACATTTAGAGTATGGTTTTCCAGAAGCTCTTGATTTCCTTGTTTGCCGTACCATTGTTGCACTTTTAAAAATAATTTAAAATTCAATTTTCTCTCTTTCTTGAGAAACGTCAAAATTTAACCACTATTGTCAAATTTTAACCTGCTCTAAAGCTGGGTAATTTTTAACCCATTTTATTCACCACGCTAGTGTCAAAATTTAACCAAACGTCAAGTTTTTACCAACATTTTAACGCAATTCGGACACGGCCTTAATCACTTTTGTCCAATGTATCGTAGTTGTTGCAGAATTTTGAGGAGAAAATCAGTTTTTGTAGGGAGCCTTATGCAATTTTTTTTTTGTTTTTTTATGCTCTCCTATAAAGTTTTCGAAAGTAAAGACTTAGCAATTTTACGTATTAAGCCGATGATATGTATATTCTCCCTATATTTATGTAAGTAAGTTTTATTTTTAAAAAAATTCCTTTTCAGTACTATACAATTTCTGCAAAATAAAATGCGTTTGCAAATATGTTATATGCAGGTAGTTCAAAGCCGCAAATGAATATTAATTCTGCATTCGGTTGTATGTACTAATGTATCTGCCTAATGCCTATGTTTCACATGGGCCTTAGTTTTGTAATCATAGGATTGTTCTGAAAAACCCCCATTTGAAGATTTCAACAATTATCATATTTTTCAAATTTTCAATCCTTGGCCTATTTTCCTCGAACCAGCTACAAGAGTTTTTAATTAATATCCATTTTATAAACACATATATAATCGTATATACAAAAGATACATATTACATATTTATGCACATACATATTTATATACATAAAAAGAATAATGATGCTCCATCCATATATATAAATTAAGTTTTATTCTCCAAATCTATACAACCGTATAAAGTCAATTGAATTTTGTCATATTTGCTTAATTAACCGTTGAACATTTTACAACATTTAAAACAACTACATATCTATCTACCTATATATGTACCTACCTATTCGGAGGTAGGTATTCTGTAAATATACTTGTTAAAATTAATTTGCTCATTCAGTGTTATCATATGTAAAGCTCTCTTAACATAATATACAGATATATTCCTCTTATTCATTTTATACAAATATTTTTATTGAAAAAAAAAAATAATAAAAAAGAAAGGAAATATAAAAATCTCAAGTTGAAAATTTATTCAGAATACAAAAAAAAAAACAAAACCGATACAATAAATAATCAGGAATATTTAACACTTGAAAACCTATATAATGATTAAACAGAGCATAAAGCTCTTTTATACACCTTTTTTAATGGCTGTTCGTTCATTCTATTAGTGCGATACTCTTTATTCTTGAACCAAACCTATACATACATATATATGTATATATAGATACACTCACTCCCTTCATTTGACACAAAAAAAATTATAATAAAACAAGGACTTGCCGGCAGAAGATATAGGTACAAGTACGATTTTGCAAGGACTTCTTCATTACTTTCATATCATTATATTGTACACTGAAATAAAAATATATAATTTAAATTAGGTGTTCGGTAGCGAAAATGCGTGGGTTATAGGTTTTCGGCTTCTGAATATAGTCTAGGTTCTTGGTTTAAGCTTCCCTATGACGGACAAAACATTTTTTAATTATATTGGAAGCGAGATGCGTATGTAATGTATGTGCCACATCGGTTTGAGTCAGGTCCTAATAATATGGGATACAAAATGTTTTAATCAAGAAATCAAGACTATACCGCGCCCTCGCTTGAAATATAGCTCCATAACTGTAAATTTTCATTCTTAATTATTGATATATACTGAAAAGTGTATAGGTTATAAAATAAAGAGCATTGGCCTTGAAAACAAAAAATATTCGTGTTGTGGGCCCAAAAAAAAAATCTTTATTTTTTTTTTTAAATATTCAATTGACTTAGATTTAAACATTTGAACAATTGAGAAGAGTGCATCAGTGCAGTGCGACAATTAGAATCTATTAAACAACCTTATCTAAATCTATCTCTTTTTGAAACAACACATTCGTGCAGTGCAGCTAGAATCTTATTATTTAACAAAAAAAATAAGACAGTATAGTTGGTTGAAGAAATGACAAGAAATAAGAAAGTAATACCTAGGTACATATATTCATAAAAATGAGTCTTTGGTCAGAGCAAGCGCTTCATGATAAGTAATGAAAAGTAAGTAATCTTTGAAAAGAAAAATGCAAAGTTCTTTAAAAATATTCGATGGATAGGTATGCATTCAAAATGAGTATTTGCTCTGACGTTGACGTTAAAAATAAAATGCAAAATTCTGTTAAAATATTCTGTATATGTAAAAAAAGGCAGTGTTCATCTAGAGATGTTTCATGCTCAGAGCGAACGTTTCATTTCTTATATTTAGGTTTAAGATTCTTAATCTAGGCAGATGCTAACTTAAATACCAAATACCAGCACTGACTGTCAAAAACCAGAGTTTTTGCTCTATTTTATTCAACCATCACACGTTTTAAAATTTAATTTCTGATATTTCATAATAAAAAAAATTAATAAAACTATACATACTTTTATTTATTGAAATTATTTTTTTTCTGTGTAAACTTCCGTTTCGATTTATATTCTATGGCTCATTGTATGGTTTAACACTTTGCTCTGTTCTGTGTTTTCCTTGATTTTCTTGTTATATTATTATTATTTTATCCTTGTGATGTTATTTTATCTAATTTTTTTTAATGTTATTTCTCTCGATCTCGATATAAAATCAATGAACTTGAAGTACTTAATATTTATATCTGGGGAATGGTATATTTTGCTGTTTAGTTGGGATGCAATATCGAATGTAGGTGTTATTTTGTTTATGAGCGCAATGAGCACTGATGAGGAGGGCATAAAGATGAAACTTTATATAGTAAAAAAAATACGAAAAAAAGCCAGTATAGATATTATACCTATTGTTTGTTCTTGTATATACAGCAATGGACTGAGAAATAGCACACTCATGAATTTTCTTATAAAAGCATAGTTTTTTATTTAACTTCTTAAACATTTATATTTTTGTAGAGGAAACTCAGATATGTATTTCATATTCTTTAAAACTAAAAATAAAAGTAAACTCTATAAGGTTAAACTATAAAAAAAAAATTTGTTTGTTATGACATTATTTCTGCTGGGACATAGAAATAGCACACATGGGATATTTCACGTGAAGCGGACAACGAAAAAACGGGTGGGTCTTGAAAATCGGTAATTTTTAGGTTTTTTTTTTTTATAATTTAACCGTAAGGAGTTTACTTTAATTTTCAATTTTAGAGAATATGACATAAATATCTGAGTTTCCTATAAAGAAAAATAAATGTTTAATTTATTAAGTTAGAAATAAACTATTTATATTCTTTTATAAGAAAATTTCTCTGTCCATAGCTGTAAGCCAAACGCCAAAGCCCACGAAAAATGCAGGGCAAACAAAAAAGGCAAAAATTCTAAGTTATTGATCTTTGTTTATAACCTCACCTTAAAATGTACCTTAAAATTGCACTGCAGTCATTTGATTTTGTGGGATGAAAGAAATTATTAATTGTTTGTAAATATTTTTGAAAATCTATATTTTTTTTAGAGAAATGTCAAGAAAAAATTTACCAACCCCAAAAAACAAAGAAAAACAATGATCCTTAATTTAGGGTAGGTACCCTATCCTATACTAACTTTTCAAGAAATGCACATACAAATAAAGATCCCCACCAAAATTCATCTCTGTCAGAATTTTTTCGAAGTTTAAGAGTCTATAATTTTCCTGGGCTATAACCCCTGTTTCCCGAATCTCTTATTTTCAACCCCATGATGCGTCCGGAGTTTATAATATAGGAGGTTTCGGTTCTCTCACATCTCCCACATACATTCCATTTACTTGCAAAAAAAAAAAAAATAATAAACATTTTCGCAATCAAACTTTCTTTTCCCATAGAAATGGTTTATGCCTATAATACAGTTTAAGAACTTTTTCGCTTATTAACTCCCCATTGTCATTATTAACATCAGATCTCCACTTCAGCAATAGAACCTTCTTGGTTCATTCTAAGTTGAATTTCACCAAACAATAGAACAATAACAATAATTATTTTCATTCACTCATCAGCAGTGGCAACAACGACGACCGACAACGCATGGAGACAACAAACGATACGACACGACACGACCCAAGGAAGAAAGTTTTATTCGTAGATAAAAAGGAGTGGAGTGGGCCAGGGCAGTGGGGAGGGGTCAGGACACAAAGAAAAATAATTTTTATGTCAACAATCTTCTCTTCTTATTTTATTTTCGTTTCGAGAGTTAGAAAATGAGAATATTTCGTACACAATCAAATTCAACAATAAAGGAATGAGAACCGTTTCACAGAACAAAAACAAGCTAGAACTGGGGGCAGAAATAATAGCTAAAAAAAGGGAGGAGTGATAAAAGAAGAATCATGGAAACCGGGTCATTTTATAAAGGCTCAGGACTTGCTTGCTATTCAATTCATAATACACAACTGATTGAGTTTTGTTGTTTCCTTCCGTCTTGTCGTCACGTCGGTCGTTGTTGCTTAAATATAATAGGCCGACATCCATACGAACGAAACCATCGTATAGTCGTCGTAATCGTAATTCACGGAAAATTGTTGGCTTTTGTAATGAGTATTCATCAATCTTCATCCATTACATTTTGAGACATATAACACAAGAGATATTCTTCTTTTTGTTGCAATTAGAGCAAGTGTTTACATTCCTTGTTCTATTTTAAGGATTTATTTTTTGTGTTTTTAATTACATCTACCTAAATACAATTAGTATGTAGGATGCATTTATGAGAAAATATACGTATGGGAAAATCATTTATTAATGACAAACTAGTCGGCATTAGTGCAGTCAGTCAATAAATGCCATGCCAATATATTTGCCTCTTAAATTACGGACAGGATTAATGTATGTATGTATATATATATTAGTGTAGTTGGAAACTAGTATTTTTTTTTAAATATTAAGTTAATTGGCGCCCAACACAAAACTCGACTGGAGATTTATAATAGAAATCTATTATATTTAGATCATTTCACTTTTTTATTTTGACTGGAACCCAAAAGGAGTTAGAAAAATAGAGTTTAAAACTGCATAATGTTCCTTGTTTTTCGCCCAACGGTGAATAAAATAACTGTTAAAATTTTCTCCAATTTGCAAGTAAACTATTAAGGAATCTTAAAATGAAAAAATGTATACACACAACGGGAAATCTCATTCAAGTAAAATCCTATTTGTCATGCGATCTGTCATGTAGAAATATAGTGAAAGGCAGCTATTATTTGTTATGCAAATATGTTTTACATTCAATGGTGCGCAGTGCGCAACAAAAACTCAATTATCTTTTAAATTCTTTTCTTGTTTTAAAATCCTGATAGATAATAAAATTGAGAAAAAAGACATTTGTAAATATAAAAATATATTTAAATATTCATACAAAAATTGTTTAAACAAAATTGAATTTGATTTTTTTTAAATAACTTGTTCTTAAATTTATAATTTTAGACAACTCCTGAGATCTCAGACTATGAAAACCTTCAGCAGGAACACTTACTGCGTATTCATAATGATTCTCGCCTTCATGATCTGCAATCGCAATTGAATGCACAATTTTCTGTGAAGCAACCTGCATCGGCGCTGGTTCCTTTTCTGCCAGCTTTTTTGCGACCACCTTTGCCAGTACAACCATTGTGGGATACAGCGACAGCTAATTTAGCACATTTACAAGCTGCTCTTGTGGAAGCTGCAGCCGCTTCATCATCATCATCAGGCAATGGTTCGCTTAACACAGAATCACCACCTTTGCAGCTTGTCGGCCGGAATCAATCACCGTCACCGTCACCGTCGCAATCGCAGTGTTCATTACATAAGCAGTCTACAGTCGATCCAGACACACCACTTAATCTTACCAAGCCAAAATCATCTCCAATACATTCTTCTTTCTCACAACAACAACAACAACAACAACAACAACAACAGCATCATCAGCAGTTGCAGCAGCATCAACAGCACCAGCATCAACAGCAACAGCAACAGCAACAACAACAACAACAACAGCAGCAGCAGCAACAACAACAACAGCAGCAAGCAAATATGTCACCCAGCATCAATGACACATCCCAGTGTCTTTTAGCCAGCCCCCATGGAATGAACGCTCCAAGTCAAGGCTCAAGCCAAACTAAGAATAATCTTCATCTGAATAATTCCATGCGTGGCATGCCGCGTTCTTTTCTTCCCTCGCACTACAGCCAGGTGAACGGTAGCGGTTCGATCTGCCCTGCTGGTCCATCACCATTACAAAACTCGGCTGGTGATTGTGGGCAATTGGTGGTGGAAGATCCACCAGATTTTCTGTCGGCCTGTCGTATGTGGACCTCACCTGCGGAATCAGCTGTTTTGCCACCCCAACATCATCCACACCACTCATCACATCACGGCGGAAAACCCACGTCCTCAGGCAATGACGACGAAAAGGTCAGACTTGTCAGATCATCAAGGTTAAGTCGAGACAGTCTGAGTGGCGGCAGTGCAAGCAACGCTCCTGGCTCTAATAATCCTAGTGCTGGTGCTCTTAATACATCAACGGCCCTAAGTGGCATGGAACGTGAACGAGAGTCAAGTAAGCCCCACATAAAACGCCCCATGAACGCCTTTATGGTCTGGGCGAAGGACGAACGCCGCAAAATATTAAAAGCCTGCCCTGACATGCACAATTCAAATATTTCAAAAATTCTCGGTGCACGCTGGAAGGCAATGTCAAACTCTGACAAACAACCCTATTACGAGGAGCAATCGAGGCTATCTAAACTGCATATGGAACAACACCCCGACTACAGATATCGGCCCCGACCGAAAAGAACCTGCATAGTCGATGGCAAGAAAATGCGAATCTCAGAATACAAAATGCTCATGAGAACGCGACGAGCTGAGATGCGTCAACTTTGGTGCCGTGATGGCTCAGAAAATGTTGGCTATCTGCAAGATATGAAGGCAGCTGCAGCTGCTGCTGCGGCCGCTGCAGCTGCAGTAGCAGCTAATGGTGGACAGGTGGTTGGTGACAATCGGCCTGGCACTGGTGCTGGTTCAGTTTGTGCAGCGGCTAGTGGTAGCAGCGGAATGGGACCATCTGTGACACCACCTGCATCGGTAATGGCAACAGCAAACGGCCTACTGATGAGCGCTGCTCCGCCGGGATGTGGAGGCAGTGGTGGCGGTGGACATAGCTTCTATTATCCCCAAGACAGTTTATCTCCATCTGGCTTCTCATCCGAAGGCAATGCGACGAGTTTTGATTCGCGTGAGGACGACTGAAGGGAGCTTTTGCGGTGGTCAACAATACATCCGCCGCATCCGGGTATGGGATTTTGGTAGACAAAAACTCCACACTGGCTCCAATATCCCCGTATCTCATTCCCCACCACAATCACACCCACTCACCCACCACTGCAGTCGAAGGTGTGTTGCCTGTATAATAAGCAGTCATACGAAATTCAAAATAAATGTCCTTAAATTAAATTTATGCAGTAAGCAATATACACAAAAATACACACACACACACAAACTCTCACATCAATTCACTGTTCACACACAGAGTCACACATAGTCACACCCAGTCAGAAACATAGTTAAACTGCAAAGTAACGGAGAGCCACACAGTCATACACAGCCACACGATTAAACATACACAAACACAAACACACACACATATATGTAAATATAAATACAGAGAAATGCAGAATTTACTTATTACTATATATAAATTATTTTTTAAGTAAATTTAGATATATAGGATTAAATATATAGATCGCAAATAAGATTTTTTGTGTTTTTTTATTATGTTTAACTGAAGTAAGTGCCATTTTTTGCAATACCGATTTTTTAATTGCTATGTCCTTATACATTCTAATAAAAAAATATAACCTACAATTTATTATAATAAAACAAATAAGTAAAAATTAATTAAAAAAAAACCTACTTTCTAATATACTCTTTAAGAGAAAAAAAAAACGTTAAAGTAATGAAGTATAATAATAATAGACCACATCCTATTTATGAGAGAGAGTGGAAAATTTGTGCCATTTTATATATTTGTTTTGGTTTTATTAGATATGTTTTTCGTGTATAATTGTTATTATTTATTATATATATAAATATATAAAAATATTTTTTTGTCTATATAAGTTTCATAGTTTTATGTTTATGTGCAAAGTAAACGTAAATCAAACCAACATAGCCATATTTTAGCGAGTTTTTTATTTTAATTTTTTTTTGAAACTTATTTAGTAATTTTAATTAAAAAAAAAAATAATAAACAAAAAAAACAAGCTGGTTGAAAAATAGTTAATAAATACAAAGTTGTTCGTTGTTCAATTCTTCCATCATGAGCCAAAATTATTTCTTTTTTTTTTTGTTATAAAAATAACTGTAAATTTAACAAAAATTCTTCTTTTTTTGGGCACAACATTTTAAATAGTTTTTGAATTAATAACAAAAATATGACCCGCTCTCCTTAAATAGTCAAAAGTTTACATAAAAAGAATCACCAACAATATGATTTTTCTACTGACAAAAAAAACAAGAAAAAACAAGAGTAGAAAGTCCTAAAAAATGTTATAGTCAGCTTAAAGAAGCAACACAAAATTTTTCGATTTCAACCACTCAAGCTTATTTAATAAAAAAAAAAATATAAAATAAAAAATGAAATCAATAAACAAAAACGGAATTAAATGAATAAAACAAAATCTATTTATGCATATATATTTTTGTATTATAAATATATAAATATTTGCAAAAGTACATTTGAATATTTTTTTTTAATTTTTGTTCCAAAAACCATTCATAGGATATTTTCGAATATTAAAAAATTATTTAAAGAAGTAATATTAATATCTAAGATATTTTTGTTTTGTTTTTTTTTTGCATTTTTTCAGACGCAAAGTCTGAGAAGAAATCAATTATAAGATACGAAATCCTTCGAAAATTTAGAAAAAAATTGAATGGGGCTTAGGATGATGCCACAGTTACATAATAAATAGTACTAAACACAGATAAATAATTCCTCATACTGTTTTTTATTAAGGTTTTTTATTTTTATTATTTAAGAAATGCATTCGCTATTAAAATGGCTTCCAAAATGAAACCACAATAATTGAGCAATATAAAGTAAATTTATACATTTTGTACGGTTTTTTTTTTTCAAGATATCGATTTTTCAAATCTCAGACAAAATAAACTCAATCTCAAACTTGAAGGCACCCCAAATATTCGGTAAAAAAAAAACAATAATTAACGAAATAGAATATATAATACGAAAATATGTATGTATAAGTAAATTGAATAGGTACACCATAAAGAAATTAAAAAAAAAATACACATAATATATGCATGCATACATATGTATATACAATATATATATGTATATATATATATATATATCTTACAGCCGGTAAAGTCTAAACAAAAAAAATTATAATATATATATATAGTATTATTTCGATGAGTTAAAAATAATAGGAAATTTATCCTTTTAAAGGAATTTCTTATTAAAAGCAACAAGACAAAAACAAAATCAAACAAAAAAATTATATATATATATAAATATACAAAGATGTTTTGGTTAAAGAACAAAAAAATAATTGAAAGGACAAACAACAAAAGAAAAGAAAATTAATTTCAAATAGTAATATAAATTAATTAATTTTCTATTATTGTTTATAATAATTATAGAAATTATGATGAAAATTATGATAAATACTAGCTATTATAATTATGATAACTATTACAATTATATATTATGCACACACAATGTAATCAAAATGAAATAAAACTACAGAAATGATAAAAAAATAAAATAAAAAAAAAAAAAAATGAAAAATACAAAAAATAATAAATGATAATGATTATGTTATTAGAAATGATATATATTTGAGTTTTTATTTTTATTTCTTAAGCAATTTATCCCCAAACTAGTTATGCCTTGTTTCAGAACCGAAGTAAGTGTCACTTAAGTACCAAATATGGAAAACTAATTCCCAATTTCATAGCGCAAACTTATCGGAATTAATAGACACTTACTCAGTCAATAAAACTACGCTAAAGTGCCAAAATGAATTTGTTAAGTGCACACTGGCCCTAAATACCGAACAGATTGCAATTCGCGACGACCAATTTATTTTCTGAAATTTCTCTTATTTTAGAAATTAAAACGCAAATTTTAGTATCTTAACATTAATTTAAAAAAGTTTTATACCATTTTGTCTCGTTTTTGTAAAGAACTTAGGCTTATTAAATGTTTTAAATCCCATTTGTTCTTTTATTCGTGGGTAGTTGGTGGCGAAATGAGTTTTAGTAAGTTAAAATTAATTAATAACTACTTGCTAGCAATAATGACTGAAAAGAGGCTCAACAAACTGAGAATTTTAACTATTTAACATAAATAAATTTTGATGATGCTATCAACGAATTTTCTGCTTTAAAAGCTAGGAAGAAGACATATGATATAACTTTTTAGGCTTTCGCGGTTGTTTATTGATATTATTAGCGGCTTGTCCGAAATAACATAATAATAGGAAGAAGACGTTTTAAGTTTCTACAAGTATTATACAGTAAAAACCCCCTTAAAAGAAACCCGCTTATCTAACACTTTTTTTTATCCCCGAGTATTTGTCGACCAATTATACCTTTATAACACTCCGCTTAAGTGAAAAACCCGGATATATGAAACATATTTTCATTTAAATTTAATATTTTTCATTGAAAAAAACTCTCTTAAGTAAAAAAAAAAAATTAATAGAACAGAACAAAAAAATTTGCTTTTTTATTTTTCGCCTCCACCAAACTTTCATCACGAAAACGACATTTGAATTTCTGATATGTCAGAACCCTTTTTGGAATTTTTAAATCCGCTTAAGTGCAATTTTTATTCAATTATCCGGACTCCGCTTAAGTGGCGGGCTTCGTTTAAGTGAAAAACCCGCTTAAGTGAAAGAAAGACTGTGACATTTTTCCGGTTAGCTCACCAAATATATTATTGTGTGGTGATGTCTTCACTTGATTTACATTCAGTCAATCCATGCGTACCTACTCATTTTACGCGCTCATCGCGTATATAATATATTTGTTTATAGAAAGGATCTGGTCTTGTGTTATGATCAACTCTCTCCTCCAGTTTTTTCAGGACATGACCTTATTTTCCTGACTTTCGATTTCAGACTCGAAAACCGTTCAGGAAGTTCTCCTGTTCAATTTAGGGATTTTGAAAACATAAAGACAGGTCGATTTTTGAACAGCATATTCACTCTGGACCATGGGAAAATATTTATTTTATGACTTCACCTGATGAACAAGTTATGTTTTTAAATGAGCACATAACAAATCTCCTCAATCACAAAACAACATCGACGGTAATGAACTGAATCATAATTTTTATATCCCCTCAGTACTGTGCCCTCTATCGATACCTGCCTTTTCAAATTCCTCTTTTAGCTTCTCGTGCCTTAATAGTTTAGAGGTTTAAGAAAGCTTTATTTCGATAAAATCGAACGCATCTAGGCCTGTATTCACCGAGCGCTCATATGAGCCTCATAAGTTTATGAGGCTCATAACATTGGGGTATTCACCAACCACTCATAAATATGTTTCGAATTTCGAAAAAGAGAGCCACTCTCTGTCAACCAGGCACTCCCAAACTTTAAAATCAAACTTTTTTTAGGTAGATGGAGTGGTAGCGATGGAGATGTTTGTGTTTGTGGGGGTGGTGGTTGTGGAAGTAGTTTCGAAAATGTCGGACTATTTTTCGAAGAGAGCGCTCATAAGTTATGAGCAGGGTTGTGACTTTACTGCAATTGCAGTAGATCTACTTCATTTTTTTCGAAAAATAAATCTACTGCCTTTAAATAAAATCTACTGCACTTTTGGTTTTACAAAAAAAATCATTCATTAGACGTTTTTCTTTTTTAGTTCAGAGCTGAGCAGAGTCTGAGCGAACAGAATAAGTTTTGAGCAGCGTATGTTCAGAGCTCTCTGATTTAATTATGAAACAACTTGAGCACTGAACTGTCATGATTATAAATTATTTATTTATTATTATTATTTTACCTTCTCCACTAGAACAACCAGCCTCTTCCGCCATTTTTATTGTTTTGACGACGATTTTTTTTAATTTCCCTTCATCTCGTGTGTGTTCAGCATTTTACTCCGTTTACTCTACTATTTTATTCTGAGCTCACAGAGCGTGCCTGAACATGCTTGGAACTAAAAAAGAAACACAAATTTGAAGCTCTGAACGATCAGAGCTAAAAAAGAATCTGCCCTAGCGAGGTATCCGTCGGACCGGAATCGGAGGATTTTTGCTTCGAGTTATTCTTCCGAACAGCGTTCGGAACGTTTTTCCGACATTATGGAATGCGCAATGTTGTTTTGCGTTGAAGTGCGAGCAAGTGTGTTTTGAAGTGACATTTTTGACATCTCTAATGAACTTTGAACCTCCGACATCGTATGCGTTTCGGAGAGTTTTCCGCTCCGACGGATACCTCGGTAGGGCAGAATATATATTTTATTATTTTAAATTATTTATGTTTATTTATGTTATTTCTTGTTTATATTTTGAAAATATAAAAATCTACTGCGAAAAAGTTGGATCTACTGCGTTTTTTTTCCAAATCTACTCCGGACATTTTTTCAAAAAGTCCCATCCCTGGTTATGAGTGGTCGGGACCACTCATAACTTTTATGAGCGCTCATAAATATCCACTTATTATTGCTTGGTGAATAGGTTTATGAGGCTCATAAGTTATGAGTGCTCGGTGAATACCGGCCCTAGAGTGGACGAAATTAACCCAACCTTTCTAAAAGCCATTTTACCGCTGTTAAAACCGTTTTTTACTCATGCATTTAACACTATTTTCACACCTGGAATTTTCCCATACCAGTGGAAACTCGCTAAGATTATACCAATCCCCAAAAACTCATTACGAGATAAGTTTCGACCAAATTCAATTTTACCCTTTTTATCTAGGGTAAAAGCGGGTGAGATGGCGCAGCGGGGGAGATGCCGCACCTTTAATATCTCGTGCATTTAATATTCAATCAAAACTTTTAAACCTTTTTTCTATGCATTTTATGATTTTAAATCGAAGTAGCCAGTATTTGCCGATTTGTCTGTATTGCAAAAAAAGAAAAAAATCTGAAATTAAAATCAAGTAGGTATTTTTTTCGAAAAATTTTTTGCACTCTTTTTTGCTTCGGTTTTTTATGTAAGCCGATTGTTGCTTGGATGTCTATGATATATCAATACATACAAAAAAGTATTGTCTATGAACTCTCTATTAGAATTTTGTAAAAGTGGCAACAGGTGTTATTTTGTGCTTTAGAATAATGTAATATGACAAAGAGGGGGAGATGGTGCAGTTTTTTGAGGGTGAGTTGGTGCGTTCCACTTCACACATTTTCAATTTTGTGTACTATGGTCGCATACCATCTCACCCGATAAATTACTTATTATTATTTCAAATATTTCAAAATATGAAGCGTTGTTTTTCTGAAATTTGTATGCACAAGTGAAGAAGTTTAAGTGGACGTATCAAACGTTTACTAGTTATTATCATTATTTCGCTAGTGGTCATGTGTCGCTTGCCCTTGTTTATCATATATGCGCCATCCCACCCACCTGCGTATACCATCTCCCCCACCCTATAGGGGGAGACGGTTTTTCTTAATACTTTTTAATTTTGTATATTAAAAATAGAAATTACATTTATAAAACATTGTAATGTTAATATTACTTATGTAATATAATAAGGAATATTTATATGAAGATATTGACAAAATAAAAAAAGGTATGCCATCTCACCCACATCTTTGGGAGTGGCCCTGGCGCAGTGGAAGTAGTGCTTGACTGCTAACCTGGATGTGTGGGTTCGATCCCCAGTCTAGGCAGCATTCTTTTCTATATTCCCTCAACTGAAGGCCACCCCTGGGATTTAATGAGATAATCAAAACCTAATTTCTCAATCCACTGTGCCAACAAAAAATCTATCCTATCCTTCTATTCCTTCTAACATTTGCCTAATTTATAAGACCCTAGGTCTTACTGGCATATATATGTTTGTGTTGTTTTTTTTTTTTTTTTTAATATAATAAGGAATATTTATATGAAGATATTGACAAAATAAAAAAAGGTATGCCATCTCACCCATATTTACCATAAAGTATATGAACGAATAATACAAAAACAACTTAACGACTATATTATGCGTAACAACTTTTTAGTAAGCTTTCAATTCAGGTTCCGCCCTCAGCACAGCTGTGCAAAAGCACTTATGAAAGTAATTGAAGAGATAAGGGACAAACTTGATGATGGCTGTGTTACCTTTTTGGTTCTTCTGGATTTTTCCAAAGATTTCCATATGGTTGACCACCATGTTCTCCTTAAAAAGCTGCGAGTCGAGTTCAACGTTTCTCCAGAAGCCACCAAACTGGTTTCCTCGCACCTCATTGAAAGAAAACAAGCCGTATATATTGATAATCAGCTTTCCGACTTCCTCACTTTAAAGCGAGGTATTCCTCAGGGATCGATTTAGGCTCCCCTTTTATTTTCGCTATATATCAATGAAATAGCTTCCATAGTATCTAAGCATTTTTATGCCGATGACAACAAATCAAATTTCAGCGTTAAAATTTTATTTGTTTTATACAAAAAAAAAAATTATAAAATATAACGATACATATTGCTTATGTTCTTCTAAACAATAGGACTGCACAACAATGACGGCTTTTGAACGAAGCAATTATCCCCTGCAATGTTTAGCACGTGGGCAAGGAACGTATGTGTTGGAAGGGGTAAACAAACCTGCTTCGGTTGACAAATTGCAAAGGAAAGAGCGTGGAGAGATGTTCCTTTTCATTAAAAATTGCAGTCGTCGTCAGTTGGTTTTTTTGACAGATTCAAGGAAAACTATTGTATAATTGTAGCAGAATATACTCAAAACTGTTTTTAACTAAACAGAGCTGCCAAATTCTTTATGAATAGCAGCTATGTCTAACCTGTGCCTACGTTCTGTAATTCTCGCATCGATAAAATTGGTCGAGAAACGGTGGAAAATGAAACAAAACTCATATGATTTGTTTCAAAATTCATCGTTTCTCGACTGGTTTTATCGATGCGAGAGTTACAGAACGTAGGCACAGGGTCTTAAATTTAGACTCCGGTTCAGTTAGACTTCGGTCTATCAGGAAAATGCTTCAGGAAAAAAATTTCTTTAGGATAATTTAATACTTTATAATACGATTTGAAATATAAAAAGGATACGAATCGATGATAAATTACTCCAAATATATTTTTCATACAAAAATTTTCATTGGAGGAAATATTTTGTCTAAAAATGCATTTATTAATTTTACTGTATCTGCTGATTGTCATTTCTGATAAAATGGAAAAATTCGTTCCACTTATCCGTGTTTCAATTTTTTACTGTTCCACTGACAGCAGGAAAAAAAAACTGATGCCGCTTCATCAGACACTACACTTGTGTCTGCACCGGTGTGTCAAAGTCCATTAAAGTAGTGCTAAGTCTAAGGGTGGTATTCATCGAGCGTACTAATAGCGGTATTAAAGTTAAGAGTCTATTAGTTTTAAATTTTTGGGTCCTATTCACCAAGCTATAATAGGTTCTGGGTTTCGCTAAGTAGATATTTCGAAATATTAGTGTTTGGACCTGATGAACGTACCCCTTTCGAACAAGCCAAAGATGATTGTGAATCGTGAGCGTACCTCTTTCGAACATGTCATTGTCAACGTCGGTTTTCATTTCAGTTGTTTTCCTTTTGCTATTAATTGAAATAAAACAAAACAGATTTTTACTGTGCATACAATGTATCAACAAATTTAAAACTTATTTTGAAAATAATAAGTAAGTTTTTTCTGTCAAGATTTAACAATAATTTAGATTTATCAGCTGAGCATTCAGGTAGGAAGAGTTTGGATCATTTCTGTCTGGAGGTGAAATTATTGCGTTCTACATTGTGATTTCGAAAAGTTTCGAAGTTACTTCTGATATCCTCCGATAGGTTTTGCTCTCAACTTAATAGTGGTCAGAACCACTATTAAATTTCGAGAGCGCTCGCAAATCAGCACTAATATGCATTGATGAATAGGTTTACGAAGCTATTAACCTAATAGTGTTCGATGAATACCACCCTAAGTCTTCTACTTGGCTGATGTATTTCAGTAGTATATATATATAGAATTTTTATTATTAAAAAAAAACCTTCTTAAATTAATTTTATTATTTCTGTGCATTCGAGATTTGTTCATTCTAGATTAAAAAAAATGTTTTTGAGATTTTTGTCATTCGAGATTACGTCATGATTTTTTTTCAAAAACTATTCACCATTTTAGCTTTGATTGTAAAATTCACGTCAATAAAAATCGACAGCTTGATTTTTAAAAATGGAGTGCTACATGAGTGCAAAGCCGAGTTGTCCACTTAGACCCGTTGCACACATGCGTTTTTTTTGACGCCGCGGTGACGCAGCGACACCGCCATTGCTTCTTAAAGTACTCACAAATAAATTGAGTAGTGCACACACACGTGCGGTGACGCTGCGTCATCGCGAGTCATTCTTGCGGGAAAAAAGACTCGCAGGTTTCCGCGAGACCGCTGCGTCACCGCAGACGCTTTTGCGTCTGCCAGTACATTGTTTGTTATGGAGCAGTTATTTATCGATGAGATAAAAAAGTGTCCAGAAATATAGAATATTGCTTCGGAGGCATAACATGACCGACAAAAGAAAAAATGTATAGAATATTCCTTTTGTAAGCCAATGATAAAGAAAAGGATGTACCCAATAACGTCGTTTCTTTTTAAGAACATAGTTGTTATCCACTAGTTACGCGAAAAATTAGATTGGAATCCTCGGCTGTCATTCTGGTTTGCCTACAAGCTAAACAAAATGGCGGACAGTGGTGAATTCATATTTTTGCACTAGTGTTCCATGTTTGAACGCACACTAGTGCAAAAATATGAATTCACCACTGCATAAATTGTTGTTGCAATTCACATCTATTCATCGACACGAGATGAAATTACAAAAACAACAATGTAAACAAATGGGTTTTGGGGGATGGAACGTACGAAAGATTCCCATCTTTATAATTCAGTATCTTTGATACCAATCCTCGGCTGTCAAACTGGCTTGCCTACAAGCTGAAAAAACAGCTGACCGTGGTAGAATGTATCAAATTGCAATAGTATTAGTTAAAACACACATACTAGTGCAACTTGATACATTCTACCACTAAAATGGCGGAACTTTATGCATTCTACCACTAAAACGGCGGCCATTTCGGTTATGTTCAAAAAGCATATCATCTAGTGAAACGAATCATAAAGTCTAGACTTCACCTTATACTATTAAATTTGCAGTGGAATTTTTGGGTAATTATTGTATTAAGCCTAGTACGCAGATCAAGCTTAAATTTAGCTCCCACTTTTCTCTCCAAACATCAGCAAAAAACCCTTGCTAAATTTTGACATAGAGCATGCGTTGTGGAGAATATGTAAAAGAAAGCAGCTGTTCTCCGAGATGAAATTGTTTTCAACCATTTCAATGGTCTTTTTTTATTATTGCAACTCAATTTTATCAAATAAAATGGATTCTGTTCTTTGGCTGAGATAATCGTTCATTCCGAAAAATTCCTCTATTTCAATTTTTATTTTCACAAAAAAAAAATTCAAGATTTACAGAATCTGTTTAAATTTAGCTTGAGAATTAATGTGCCGAACAATTATTTCGTGCGCTAAATTTTGACAGATATATGATGCACAGTAAGAAACAAACATTTGAATTTTTAGCTGGAGCTGCGTACCTTTCGGCTAAAGTGCTTTCCTTAATTTTAGCTGAGCTAAATTTTGGAGAGAATTTTGTATGGAAGCTAAAATCTGCGTGATCTGCGTACTAGGCTTTAGATCGAAAGAGTAATGATTAATGAAAATACATAATAAAAATAAATATGAAATCTAAAATGTTGTTTTTTCCTTTTTAAGGCTTTTCGCCTTTCAAGTGCATAAAAAGTCTTGAATTTTAACTTCTCTTTCTTATGGGCTTGCAAAAATGTTTTTAATGAAGTTGAGTGTATGTTTGATCTTTAAGCCTAGTACGCAGATCGAGACAAACTAAATTTTATCTCTACATTCTTTTTCTCAAGACAAATTTTGATGATGTAGAGATAAAAATAAAATTCAAATGAGGACAGTAACGTAGGTAAAAATTTTTGTTTGTATTTTGTAAATCTACCCTGCAATATTAATATAACAAAAAAAATCAGTACAAAAAAGGGTTTGCAGCCTTTACAGCGAGTTTATGTTGTCATTCAAGTCATTTCTATGAAAATTTAGTATATTTTCTTGGATTAAAAAAGTTGCCGCACTAGTAATTTGGCCCTCTTGAACCCTTTCCTATTAGCTACGCCACTGACTGTGTGAAAACAGCTGTTTTATATAATTTATTCCCGTAACTTTCTTTCATGTTTTATTTTATGTTTTTTTGGTCATCTTTCACATAATACCTTTAAAAATTGGAAGTGTTAAAACGAAAATATGTTTTTCGTTGATAAAAAGCGTGATATTCATGAAACTTCAATATTTTTCTAGCAAAATAATGCTTCGAACATTATTTGTCTGGGAAAAATTATGTGGAGACTTTGGTTTGTACAGTTTGAAAAAAAAGTTTGGATTTTGCAATTGACCTGCGTACTGCTTAAGAAAAATCCGAGACAAAATTTGTCCTGGGAAAAAATTTGTATGAGAAATAAAATTTTTCCCGAACTGCGTACTAGGCTTTAACTGCCATGTTATTTAGTCGTTAAACCCAGATTAAAATTTAAACGCGGATGTATATTTCACTCAATGAACCCAATTGTGTTCTTTTTTTGTGTCCTCTTATGTTAGGTTAATGCATTTGGATTAAAGCCTAGTACGCTGCTGATGCGAAACGAAAAATTCCATACAAAAATGACACAACGAAATAAGAAACGGAAAATTTCGTTTTGCTTTTCGTTTTGCAGTACGCTGTTCGAAGAGCGAAATTTATAATTGTAGCAGATTATTTGGAGAAGTCTCCTCTCCTTTTTCGCACTGAATTAATTATACAGACTATTTATTGTGTGCTGAAAAATGACATTTGTGTTTTATTTGTGTTTTTTTTTTGTTTATCTTTTTCTTACATCATGGGTTTCTCTGATTTTTTGCATTTATGTTTGATTTTGTTTTTGGAATTAGTGAAACTCTCCAAAGATATTTTCCGTTGTGTTTTCGCAAGCGTTTCGTTGTCTGTTTGGAGATCACAGAAAAATTTCGTTTCTCATCAGCAGCGTACTAGGCTTAAGGGTTCATTTAAACCCATGACTGAATAATATGACGGTAAAATAAATCAATCACAATATTCATACGCTTTTTCGTACACACTTATGCTCATTTTTAAAAGCGTAAAATTGGTCGTAAATGTTGTAAAGTCGTAAATCTGTCAATATTTAATAAGGCAGATTAACGCAGTTTACTACTTTTACGACGGCCTTTTTTTACCCTTAAAATACTTTTACTGTCTTATTAATCAGTCTTTTAATCCAGGTTCAATTTTAAATCCAGGACCCATGTCTGTAACTTGGCGATAATTTTCGGGGCGAGAAACGACATAAAATGGAACAAAATCCATAGGATTCCTATGAGTTTTGTTCCGTTTTTGTTCCATTTTTCGTCGTTTCTAGCCGTGAAAAGTTATCGCCGAGTTACAGAACATGGGTCCAGATGTATTTAATCCACTTTCATATTATTCACTCGTTTAATCCAAGTTTTAATCCAATTTTGTTTTTGTTTTTTTTTTGATCTGTAACTCGGCGATAACTTTTCACGGGGAGAAACGACGAAAAATGCAGCAAAAAAAAAAAATAAGTGTGTACGAAAAAGCGTATGAATATTGTGATTGATTTATTTTACCGTCATATTATTCAGTCATGGGTTTAAATGAACTCTTAACCCAAATGCATTAACCTAACATAAGAGCACACAAAACAACAACAAAATTGGGTTAATTGAGTGAAATATACATCCGGGTTTAAATTTTAACCTGGGTTTAACGACTAAATAATATGGCAGTTAAAGATCAAACATACACTCAACTTCATAAAGTTCCGCCATTTTAGTGGTAGAATGTATCAAGTTGCACTAGTATGTGTGTTGGTTTATATAGTTGGTTTATATAAAAAAAAGCGAACTGTCAAATCAAAACAAATTCACCGACAAAAAATCAAATTACAAATACAACAATGTAAACAAATGGGTTTTGGGGGGTGAAACGTACGAAGGATTGATATCTGTTAATTTCCAAACGAAATTCTTTCAAAGAAATTAAATTAACCTTTTTTTTATTATTTTATTAATTTTATTACTTGCGACTAGCGCTGACAAAAGTTAAGTGAAGTATATTCTTTATTCAAAGAATTAACAAGCATAAGAGAATTCGCAAATAAAATGAAATGATGTGAGAACTGAAACGTTATTTAAGTGTTCATATACGAGCTATTTAGTTTAGAACTAGTAATTCAATTTAGTACTAATTAAACATTAGAAATTTAGTTAAGATATGTTGAAATTAAATATATGTATTAGAAATTTAACATGCCGCCCGCCTTAAAGTATGTTGTTGATGCTTTAATCTCCCATCGGTAATGGATACAGTTTAGCTACAGCTCGCTTGAATACCCCATTCTGCGTTTTGACCTCTGCTACTCTATGAATTCCATCATGTCCTGCAATCGTACGAAGTACTCTGCCTAGTTGCCA
The DNA here is from genome assembly GCA_929447395.1 of Epistrophe grossulariae. Classification (NCBI taxonomy): domain Eukaryota; kingdom Metazoa; phylum Arthropoda; class Insecta; order Diptera; family Syrphidae; genus Epistrophe; species Epistrophe grossulariae. The sequence continues at coordinate 5,216,241 of OV839570.1, forward strand.
CTTGAAAGGTGGAAGATTGTCATCTTGAAGAACGACGAGAGTGTCGGGTGTTAAATTGCTTAATTTAGATGTCCATTTATTTCGCTGTTGAAGTGAATGAAGATATTCATTAGACCAACGCTTCCAAAAAACTTGTTGGAGTTGCAGCAGTCGTCGAAACCTGGATAGACGACTTAAAGAAACATCTGATATGTCGGGCTCTGGAAATGATGTTAATGGAGCTCGAATTAGGAAGTGACCTGGGGTAAGGGCTTCAAGATCACTTGGGTCATCAGAAAGTGGCGTAATTGGTCGTGAATTCACTATTCCTTCTATTTGGGTGACCAGTGTACAAAGCTCCTCAAAGGTAAGTATTGTACTTCCTAGTACTCGCACCAAATGGTATTTAGCTGTCTTAACAGCGGCTTCCCAAAGCCCTCCAAAGTGTGGTGACCGCGGTGGAATAAAGCACCATTCTATTTTAGTTTTTTGACAAATTTCAGAGATTTTTTGATTATGCGACACCTTTTGAAATAACTGATGCAACTCAGAAAGTTCGTTTTTTGCACCTACAAAATTTGTTGCATTATCGCAGAATATAGTTTTGCAGAGTCCTCTTCTACTGATGAATCTCCGGAGAGAAGCAATGAAAGCCTCTGTTGACAGGTCGCTTACCACCTCGAGATGGATGGCCTTCGTTGTAAAGCATATGAAAACACAGAGGTATGCTTTGATTGGTGCTCGTCCCCGAATTTTTGAAGTGATACGAATAGGGCCACAGAAGTCAATGCCAGTTGTTAAAAATGGGCGGCCAGGCTGAACGCGTACGGCTGGTAAGTTACCCATTAATGGTTGATCCCTTGAGGGTTTTGTACGAAAACATCTCACGCAGTTTTTGACGACATTTCGGCAAGCATTTTTTCCATCAATAGGCCAGTAGCGTTGTCGAAGTGCAGTCAGTAGCATTTGTGGACCAGCGTGCAAGTACATGAAATGAAAGCAATTAATTAGAATTTTGGAAATATTATTTTTGGGTAGAATAATTTGATGTTTAGAATTATTGGGAAGAAGCGAGTTTTGAAGACGACCGGTAACGCGAATCAGACCATTTTTGTCAAGGAAAGGATTTAAACTTTTTAAACGGCTGCGATTATGAATTTCCTTGTTACGTAGTAAACTATTGTATTCAATGTTAAACTCACGACGTTGAATACTTCGTAAGATTCCAGTATGAGCATGGTCCAGCTCCATGACTGTCAACGGTCCATTATTTCGTTCAGTTCCTCTAAAAACTGCTAAAGCATTGTGCTGAAACCTAAAGCAATATCCTATGATGCGGTTAAGTTTGTGCCATGAGTTGCGATGAATAATTGATGAAAATAGATCCAAATAATGGGTGGCAAGGAGAATAGAGGTTGTGTGTCGTCGATCGGGAATTTTATCACATTCGTCTTCAAGCTGAAAATGTGGCCAGGTATCAGAAGATTGCTGTAAAAAATCAGGGCCATTATTCCAAAGATCAGACTTCAAAAATAGTTCAGGCATAGCACCGCGAGACAATATGTCTGCAGGATTTTCCTTAGTGTAGATATATTTCCATTCCTCGATTCTGCAAAGTTCTTGAATTTTTGCAACGCGATTAGCTACAAATGTATGCCATGTATATGATGGTCTGGCAATCCATGCTAATACTATTTTTGAATCAGTGTATAGAAACCTTTCATTAATGCAGATAGGTAAAATAGATTGAATTCATTCAATTAACTCAATCATCAAAAGCGCAGCACAAAGCTCCAGACGTGGAAGCGTCACTGATTTTGTAGGAGCAATTCTTGACTTTGAGCAAATGAGTCTGCTTGTTATATTTCCCGTTTCATCTTCACAGCGTAGGTAGCAACATGCTCCATAAGCTCTTTCGCTACTATCAGCAAAGGCGTGTAGTTCAACTTTCCTTGGGAAAGTGTTTGAAAGAAGATGTCTAAATATCTTTAGGTTGCTAAGCAGTTTCAGTTGTTCGATATATCGATACCATTTCTCTTTGTATGCTGGGGGTAGTGGTTTATCCCAAGAGTGTTCGAGTTTCCACAGCTCTTGGAGGAAGATCTTCCCCACAACAGTAACTGGTCCAATAAGGCCGAGTGGATCGAAGATTTTTCCAAGATCTGATAATACACTACGTTTAGTAGTTGTAGGATGTTCGTCAATGGAAATATGAAATATGAAAGAATCTGCAATAGGTTCCCAAGCTAAGCCTAATGTTTTTACCACATCATTTTTTCCAATTTTGAGTAGGGGTTCCCTATAATTTTCTGGAATGGAGCTGATAAGTGATAATTCATTAGCACAAAACTTTCGAAGTTCAAATCGTGCCTTTCCCAGCAATGTAGTAAGGTCGTTTTGCAACGACCGTGCGTCTGCTAAATTGTGTGCTCCTGTCATGATGTCATCGACATAAGTTTCCTTTAAAATTGAATCCGAAGCGAGTGGAAAGTTATTTTTTTCCTCGATCGCAAGTTGATTGAGGCAGCGTGTTGCTAAAAATGGGGCTGCTGACGTGCCATAAGTAATAGTATTGAGCTCATAGTATTCTAGAGGGTCATCTGGATTTGCACGCCAAGCAATCATTTGATAAGGTCTATCGACTGAATCTACATTAATTTGCCGGTACATTTGTTTAATATCTGTGGTGAACACCCATCGATATATTCGAAAACGTGTAAAGACTGTGAACAAATCTGACTGAACAGTCGGTCCTGTTATCAAAACATCATTGAGCGAAAAACTGGTTGTTGATTTTGCCGAACCATCGAATACTACGCGTACCTTTGTGGAGGAGCTATCAGATTTAATAACGCAATGATGTGGTAAGAAATAATTCTTGAATGGTGGTGGTGCTGATAATTTATGCATGTGTTGAAGATGTTCGTACTCATTCATAAACAATATGTATTGCTGTTGAAGCTCAGGTTGGCGATTAAGTTTGCGCTCAAGGGAAAAAAAACGCCTTTGTGCAGTTTTTAGTGAATTTCAACTGAAGGCTTATTTCGAAAGGGCAAACGGACGATAAATCTACCATCATCTGAACGGCGAACGGTGTCTAAAAAATGTTGTTCACAAAGTCTTTCCTCTTCAGTAAGGATCTTGTTTGGTGTATTGTGACCTTCAAGCTCCCAAAACTGACGCACAATTTTCTCGATTGAAGCTATGGATGGATTAGTAGTCAACTTACAGTGATATGACCTATCAATTCTTTCACGGTCAAAACCGATTGGACCACCAGCTATATATCCAAGTTGGGTGTTTTGTAAGTGCGGATAACTATCTCCAAGACGTATTTGGTCTTGAATCAAAAGGTCATAAAAAATCTCTGCTCCTATTAGAATATCGATTTTGGAAGGTTTGTTGAAATTGGGATCTGCTAAAACCACGTTTGCAGGATATTCCCAATTTGCTGTATCAAAGCTGAAGTTAGGCATGGGTTCACTGATCCGTGAAAGGATGTGGAAGCAAAGATCTGCTGAATAAGCTGTTACAAGCGATTGCATTTGCGTATGCAAAGTATAGCGAGCTGACGTTGAAGTCTCTTCGACTCCGCAAATAGGAGTAAACGATTTATAGCGCGGAAGAGCTAGTTGCAGTGCTAAGGCATTTGTCATAAGGGTTATTTGAGATCCGGGATCTAAGATAGCTCGAGCTGTAAATTTTTGTCCTTGTTTTCCAAGAACACAAACTAAAGCTGTAGCAAGGAGCGTTTGTCTGATATAAGACCCAGATTGCATAGTTGCCAAGCTAGCAGTAGTGGTTGATGTATTAAAAGGCATTTCCTTGGATGATGGTTGTGGTAAAGATTTATCCAGCGTGACGACGGATAGACATGGCTCGTGGAGAAGAGAATGATGGTTACCTTGACAAATTCTGCATTTTTGAGATTCGCAAATTGTATGATCATGGCCGAATCGAAGACAGTTAGTTCATAGCTTATTGTTAGCAGCAGCCAAAAGGCCACCACCTTTCGTTGGTCGTTGAATCTAGCTTAGAAAGAACAAGGCATATAATGATGTCATCCCAGTGAGCAACCGGCCGACCGAAGAGAGCGCAAGTGAACGTTGATCGTGTCGACAAGATCGCGAATGTTGTTGGACGTAGCCTTAGTAACCGGTAGGCAATTGAGAAGTCTTTTAACGTGCTCTTCAACAATGACTGATGTATTCGCGTACCGATCCTTCAGAATTTTGAGTGCTTCATTATAATTTTTTGGGGTTATATCAATAGACTCAATGCAACGAAGAGGTTGACCCGACAAAGAAGAAATTAAATAATGAAACTTAGCAACACTATCAATGGAATCGTTGTTGTCAATTAAAGACGAAAATGATTCAAAGTAGGTTATCCACTTGGTGTTATCTCCGGAGAAAGTGGGAAGAGTGAATTTTGGAAGCTTGACCGTAGAGCCACCGACGGTTGTATTTAGCATCATTGTGTCTTTATTATTTAGTTCATGCCCTACCTTAGTACACTTACTTATCGCGAATGCCAGACTCGGCTGGAGTTTAAAGTAGAGCTCTTCAAAGGACACGCGAATAGCTATCTCACCGTCCGAGTAATCTATTTCTTCGATTAACGATTGAATGCTTTGGAATGCGTTGTAGTATTTTTCAAGTCCTTTTAACCGAGCCTCCAACTCAAAAACCATTGCTCCTGACAAGCTATTATCTACGAATTCCTTGACTCTATCTTTTTGGCCGACGAGCGTTTGTCGTTTCGTTTTAAGGTTCAATAGCTTTTTTTCACTCATTTTTTATATCGTTCCCGAAAAGAACTTAAGTCTATACAGTGCAAAAAGATTTTAACGCGTTTAACGAAACTGTTCTCTTCATGAACTACTATCTGATGATCGATAAAACCGTTATCAAGCCGTATGTACCGGTTTACCAAATCCGCTATACACCAATCTCAGTGCCCCTTTTTTTTATGTTTTTTAGTAGTCACACGAGATAATATTTAACCTTGTGTCTAAAGAATACAATTATGCTTCAGAAAAGAACCGACGCAATACCAATGGCAAAGATCTGCGCGATGTGCAAGCCAAAGGGAGTTTTTAACCCAGCGTGGTACTTTGGAAGATGATGAATGTATTATTTTACAAATATTTTATTTTACAAGACCTGAGTCCTGTCACGGTCGCCAATGTTAATTTCCAAACGAAATTCTTTCAAAGAAATTAAATTAACCCTTTTTTTATTATTTTATTAATTTTATTACTTGCGACTAGCGCTGACAAAAGTTAAGTGAAGTATATTCTTTATTCAAAGATTTAACAAGCATAAGAGAATTCGCAAATAAAATGAAATGATGTGAGAACTGAAACGTTATTTAAGTGTTCATATACGAGCTATTTAGTTTAGAACTAGTAATTCAATTTAGTACTAATTAAACATTAGAAATTTAGTTAAGTTATGTTGAAATTAAATATATGTATTAGAAATTTAACAATATCTTTATATTTTTGATCTATGGTTGTAATCGTGATCGTGGTCGTGATCGTGATTCTGAGCTTCACGAAAATTGAGTGCGTTCAACAATATGTACGTTCAGTAACTAAACGCTGAGTATTTATATACGAAATCGATAGGTCGAGTTCAGTTCGGGTTGAAATTTGGTTGGCTGCTTAGAGGATATATTAAGCCCCTATTACACGATGATTCTTTGTGTCTGACTCTATTCGAACATAATGAGTGCGAAAGAGAAAAAAGATAAGACGGAAGACCAGTTGCCCTGTGAGTCGTGGGCCAAGTTTTACGAGACTCTTTTTGACGCTTCTTTAGCATTATCCGTATTTTGTATTCTTTGCATTACTTTTTTTCAATTACATGACTGCTTTGAGACCAGAGCGGTTTTTTTACTTTGTTTTCCTTTCAGTTCCAGAGATTTTTGATGTGTAAACATCTATACTGGGGGTAGGGTGAAAAAAAACGTAACGTATCTTGTAGTCCTGATTCTTACCTTGTAGCCGTGGTGGAGATTTTGATTCTGTGCCAGAGATTAGTCTGCTATTATACGATGCATCAAGACGCATGCGACTTTTCGAACTACGTAAGTGCAAAATAGACAAAAAAAATCGAAAAGATGAGACGGAAAAAAAGTGACCGGTGTCGCGTGGGTAGAATTTTCAGTGCAACTATTTGACGTTTCTCTTTTCTCTTGTCCGTTTTTTACTATTCTGCTTCATATGATTATTGATAGCCTTATAGGCTTTCCAGAAATGAGAAATTCATCTTTAAAAACAACATAAATAAAATAAATTATTGCTTTTCTTGACTGATATTCATTTAAAGGCGCACAAACCTTTCTTTCTTCAATATATCAAATAATGAAAACAAAAATAAAAACAGAAAAGGTTTTTTATTGCTTGAGCACAGCCCATCACGAAAATGAAAAATAAAGAGAACTGTCAAATTAGATTCATGACTTTGGTTTCAACGTGTAATAGCGCTTGAAACAGCGGACGAAATAACAAAGAAGAATTTAAAGAAGGCGCGTGCAACTGGATTCATCGTGTAATAGCAGACTTATGAATTATCCATAATCTCTGTTCTGAGCTTCACGAAAATTGAGTGCGTTCACCGCTATGTACGCTCAGTAACTAAACGCTGAGTGTTTATATACGAAATCAAAAAGTCGAGTTCAGTTTGAGTTGAAATGTGGTTGGTTGCTTAGCCCATATAGTACATGGACTGCGCTTTCATCATGGCTGCAGGGTTTCAACATAGAAGGCCGCCTTTTTTGGCAAATTAGACGAAATAAGGTCATTGACTGGAAAATATTTTTAAATATAATTTTAATGATTGGCTAAGAGCCCACTGCTGTTTGTGGGTGTGAGTGATCGCAAATATTCACTGGTATGTTTAGATAGATCTCAAGCGTGGTTGGGGCCTTTGTCGGTAAACTAAAAAACGCATTTTCCATGCATCATTACCGATTTTCAAATTTGCTTATGAAAAGAATACCAGTAAATTTTTGCTATCATCCACACCCTAAATTTGATGTAGGCTCTCGGGCTATGAGGCATTCGGACAAATGTTGATGTTTACACATCTTAACCGTGAGTCAAGGCATTCACACTTTTTTTTTTTTTTTCATTCTCATCCAAAGGAAAAAAATGAACAATTTTAATTTTGGCTTGGAAATTTATGTCTAGGTCCCACTATGAGAAATTGTACATTCTCCTTCTAGAACCGGCACTTTTGCAAAGTATATTTGGTTCAGTGTGGCCATACCTCACGTTTTGTATAAAGTAAAAAATGAAAAATAAAAAATGTTTACCTACGTCCTACCCTCCTCGTTCGGTTAAAATTTTGTATGGAAATTTATTTTTTTCTGATTCCGACTGTGACTGCATGAAAAAAAAGTGCAATATTTTTCCATTGTCATTCTCATTTGAAGAAAATAAAATGTACAATAATTTTCCTTGCTTGCAAATTTATGTATATGCCCCACTATGAGAAATTGTGGATCCTCCTCTTAGGACCGGTACTTTTGTAAATGTATATTTTGTGCAGTGTGGCCATACCTCACGTTTTATTTCAAGGAGAAAATGAAAAAAATATGTATGGGTACCTAGTACCTACCTACCCTTCCTCATTAACATGAGCGCCTAGTAGTTCGGTTGGAATTTTAGATGGAAATTTTATTTTTCTTCTCCCTGCTGCGCCGTGCCGTGCCGCCACGGTGATGGTACAGGTTGTCCCGTCTCTGTACTGTAAACTGAACAGGAATTTCCCTTTTTTTTAGGTTTATATTCTTGAACTACAGTAGACGCTCGATATAGTGAAGTGAAGTAATTAAAACCAGGCCTGTTCACTATTTCGAGAGATAAGCTAAAAGGGCTTTCCAATGTGAAATTGATACCAAAGGAATATTTCTTGTATTTTTTAAAGCGTAAAACATTTTCAATTGGGTGTAAAAAAAACATAAATATTTCATAGGATTAGAAAAAACCGTACAATAAACTTTATTTTTCATAAAAACGAAAAACTTCATAGCTTTAGGTACAAATACGTTTTTTTTTTTTTAATTAGAATACATTTAAATAATCACTTTTGTTTTTGATTTGCACCCCTTTTATTGAAAACGTCTCATAAATATGTTTAAAAAAACTTCAAAATGCTGTAAACGCATGCAGCTGGCATAATCTTGTTTAATACATATTAAAAAAATGTGTGTTCACTATATCGATACCTTTTGTTCACTATTTAGAGTAGTCTGTATAAAATTTTGTGTGTTCACTATACTGGATAGTTCACTCTACCGAGATTCACTATATCGAGTGTCTACTGTAATTTCAATTTAGACATTGATCACAGAGCTGTCGAAGTACCTACTTTATCATCGTAACATAAACTCTTCGTTTGGACTGGATCTTGAAAAATGGAAATCCATAAAATTGGTCTTCACTGATGATTTTGATTAAACTTCGTATTAAATTATAGAAAAAGTGAAGCAACCACAGCACTATAATATGGCAAACTCTCCCTTTGACCATTTACTATTTTCTTCTTGTATTCTTTAAGAAAAATAATAATCAAAATAAAAGCCCCCTGATCCTTCAACCCATCAAAGTATACGCTATACCTTACCTTACCTTATTTCAACCTATAACTGTGTGTTCGATTATTTTTTTTATAGAATTTTGCTCCTTCTATTGAAAAATGTTATGAATTTTTAATTTTTATTTTATTCAAACTTTTCAATAGGTACGTGCCCATCGTAAATGTATGGCAAATATACGTCATGTTATACCAAAAGACTAGCTGAGCAAAATAATATTCTTGCTAAGGATTTCAATAAGAATAAAAACCTCTCTGGACACGTTAGGTATATAAAGGTTATAGATATATACATACAATGAATTTTCTTTTACAGTCTTTTTAGACAAAAATTCTATACCTACTGAATGGAATTGTAATTTTACAAAGTGGAACAATAAATTGTTAAGGGCAGCAGAACCAAACTTCAGAATTATTTAGGTAATGGGATTGTAAATTTCAATGGAGAAAGCGTGTTTGTTCCGTGGCAGAAAGAGGGAATATAAACGCAATATTTTTGTATCCAATTGGAAATTAACTTGATTGAAAAAAAAATATCTATAATATGTTTGTATGTGTGCCTACCCTACATACATTGACCAAGGAAACAAAACAAACAAGTTTTGCATATATGTATAACTTGTAGGTATAAGAAAAGAATAAATTCTCATTGATAAATCCAGAAAGGATGTCTTACTCGTATAGTATATATATGAATATGAAATTTAGTACTTTTTTGTAAAAAAAAATCAGCAACCCCTAAAAAATACGATTCGTATTCTCAAACTATTATGTCCCTAAACCATTTCTGAATGACCCATAAAAGTATGCAACTTATTCGCTTAAAGGTATGCAACTTTAAAAAAAAAATTTTCTCTAAAATGCAGCACCTAAGAAGACACAACACAAGTTTTGTTTTTCATTTGAATTATTTATTTGCATCTTCAATAACCGAAAATAAAAATAAATTACTCGACAAATTAGCAAATATGTACGTACACATACATATCTTACTCACTTTCATAGTTTCTAATGCTTTAACTCAGAGACGATTAAAAGTGATAATAATAAAATGATTCGAGAAAGTGTTAAAAGGAAAAAAAAATAATTATTCCATTTCTGATTTTTTTTTCAATAAGAAAAATATCTCAGGAGTATTTTGCTTCCTTTTAACGATGTACTTCAGCTGTTGAAAAGCGGGCAATACGAATTAAGTTATAATACATCAACTAAACTAAATATGTATGAGAATAAAGAAAACAAAATTATGGTAACTTTTTAAGAAAAACAAAATTGTAAAGTAGGTAGGTATTTATTTTATTTATTTTTACATTATTTCACATTTCATCATATAAATTTGGTAAATGCATTATAAATTTTGTATGAATTCTGTAGGTAGTGTATTTCATTTATTCTGCAAATCTTTTATTCTGTATTACAAAATTCTGAAAATCTTGAATTTTGTATGTTATGTAGGTATTTATAAATTTTTGTTAATCTAAAAATAAAACTATAATTAAAATTTTTCAAAATATTAAAATATTGTAACGTCTCTTATTTTGAATTATGACTTCTTACACTCTATAGCGCCATCTCGTGGATTGTGGAGCATCCTGAAGTGAGCTTGACTTCTTACCGTCTATAGCGCTATCTTGTGAAGTGTAAATGATGCAGACCAACATGAGGTGAGCTTTCGAATTCGGATTTGAAATCGAATACCAAAGCTCAAAACATCGAAAAGCTTCATCTATGGAATGTTCGGAACCTATGTAATAATAGCCGTGTTTTATTATCTACGGATCTGGATCAGGATCATCGTTTGAATAATAAATTGTTTGGTTGTAAGAAATTAAAGTGTTTTATTTACGAAATAAATAAGTGGAAGTTTTAAACAAACTAAATAAGTTTTATCTATCGAACCCTAAGAAAATATTACCGTTTTTTTTTCAAATTGAAGTTTGAGCCTAGTATAATACTGAGCAGCCTAGTCTAGTTTTACTTAGGTTTATTTTTTTTTTGTGAAAAGCCGCATAATAAAATAATTGTTGCTTAAATTAACTTAAGAGACAAAAGCCGTGTTTTATTATCTACGGATCTGGGTCAGGATCATCCCATGAAAATAAAACGATACGGATCCATAATGACAACAGTGTTGTATGCTCATCTCTTTTTTTCTTATGTTTGTTTATTTTTCATGTAGATACTGTCTTCTTTCTTTACACTACAGTTTGTACTTCCTACCGACTAAAGAGCCGTCTACTCGCCAGAGTAAAAACTTATTTTCGGATCTTTAAAATAGATCCAGATACAGAGCAGGATCCAACGTTGTTGTTGTATTACGTGTTAAAAGATGATCCCGATCTAGATCCGTAGATAATAAAACGCGGCTAAAATCAGTATAATTTATTGCTTTTTATTTTTTAAAATTAAGAAGATTATGACGATTTATTATACTTTCCAAGTATGTGTATCTCTTTTGATGTGTGGCTTTGCTACCTAAGCGTCTTTAGCCAAAGTTCTCATATAAAATTGTTTATAAAGTTTCTTTTTATGCTCAAAAGAGCTTTTCCAAAGTTTTAAGTTTATGTTTTGTTATTTATAACAACTATACATACATCTAAGGCACTTTTGATTTGTGTCCTTGCTATATAAGCTCCTTTGTTTTGAGCTTCTTTATCCAAATTTCTCATATAAAATTTGTGAAAAAATCATTTATATATATTTAAATTGGAATTAACATTAGGTGTGTTTTATCTTTGTATATAAAAACTATAGTACTATCATGGTTAGGTGCGACAGTAGCGACACCTATATTGTCCACGCAACGGTTTCTCATCAAGAGTTTGGTAACTTGCAGCTTTGCAGGTTGCAGATATTTGTTAAATGAGGAACGTAATAAGAGAAGAATATGAACGCTGTTTATTAAATTAAAGTGAGTGCAGTGCGAGGTACAGAATAAAATCAAGGAATAAAATATCTGTATACCTATACCTATATAAAATCTTTTATACCTATACAAAGACAAAATGAAGAAAAAACAATTTTGTTTTGTTTACATTTTTTTTCATTCTGGCATGTTTTATGGTTAGGGAAGAAATGAATGTAAAATGTATATACATATATGTAGGTATAATTATATCGATATTTAACCATTATAAGGGAATCGCTCACTCACATAATTTTGGTTTGTTTACATTTTTTTTCATTCTGGCATGATTGTAAAATGTATATATTTACTTATAGGTATAGTTATGTTTATCGATATTAAGCCATTATAAGTGAATCGCTCACTTTTTCATGCATTAAAAAATGTAGGTAGATATATACCTATGCATTTTTTGAAATTTCAATTTAAAGTAGGCACCTAGGACAAAATGTGGTAAAATTGATCAAACTAGGTACAGGTATCTATTCTAGACGAAGGTGGTAAAGTATTAATTTATTTTTTATTCAATAGATATTTAAAATTCCAGAATATCGCTAACTTGATAAAAAATCTATAAAATCTACAAAGCGATATATAAATTTTTGAATGTTCAAAACTGAATTAATAACAAAATTCCAATAAATCAGGGTTAAGTCCGATTGAAATAAATTTTTCACATTGGAAAGGTGTTTAAAAACTAAATTATCCGTGTTTCAGGAAATGTTGATAAACATTTTTTTTTGAAACCATATTTTATGTTTCAAAAACAGGTTTTGCGGAGTTAATTTTTACCACTTTTTGATTTTTATCTTTAAAAATCTCAAAAAATGTAGGTGATAGAGATTATTGATCTACATGTGTTGTTAAAATTTTAGATTTTTCAAATTTTTTTCAACCGAGATATTGACATATTTCTGTTGTTTTATTTATCACCTCATAACTCTGTAGTTATTGCATTTATAGGATTCGTTTTTCTTTAATTCGCATCTAGGAAAATAGACAATTAATTTGATATATCATACATAACTGTAGAGTGTACACCCCACACGACTTTCACAATAGTTTAATAAGAAAGTTAAAAAAATATGGGAAAATTGAAAAAATTGGGGTTGTTGTTCATTGGCAACCGACCGCGACGTGGTTCAGTGGAGAATTGTCCAATTTTTGTGAAAATTGAAAATCACCCGATTTTTGCTCAGTCAAATGCTTTATCTTTAGATCCAATTGTCCGATTTTCAAAATTCAAAGTTCAAATTAAAGCCAGAATCACAGTCGAGTACAAGCTACAAATTCAAAACCGTTCAAAATTTCATACTAAAAACGTTAAAGAATGTTTTCGAGAAAAAATTTCATCGAGGCAAACGTAACGAGAAAGAGGAATACACAAAAAAAAAAAAAAAATAAAAAAAGTAGTAGGTATTTTTCTCACCTAAGAATTGTGAAGGCCACTGTTGGTTGGTTTGGTTGGCTGATAACATATAGATATGATAGATATGTAAGTAAGTTTAAGGTCTTTAAATTTAACATAAAACCTTTAAATGAATCACGTTGTTAATTTAAAATTTAATGGAAACAAAATTTAATAAAAAAAATATGTTCATGCAAATGTAGGTACTTGACTCTTTTAAGGGAGGTATGTACCTAACTTGGTGTAGTACATTTTTTAGGTAATTTTAATTTTTCTTATGATGAAAAAGAAAAGGATCGATTTGGTTTTGACTTATAACTTCTGTTCTATTAATCGGAACTGTAAGATGAAGGTCTTAAAATAAAGGTAAAATGTAAGGCTAACTTATTGAATTAAAAAATCACTGAGATCACATACAAATTACTTTGATTGTTTATTTATTTATAGTTATAAAAATTTAATGAAAACAAAATTAGGTAGGTATTTTAATAGAAAAATACATAGATATGATGGTATGTACATAATGCATCAGATTACTTATGGGAGCCTATATTGTAGGTATACTACCTGCTTAAAAAGTTTAGTTTAAGGTAGTTTGCATTATGCGAGTATACCTAGGCACCTACATTTATTTATGAACAATATAGCACGTGTTTTCTAATATAAAAGCCATATGCAGTCTTTGTTTTTAATCGATGTTTATTGAATATTCAATAAATGGCGAATATTCAATAAACATCGATTAAAAACAAAGACTGCATTTGGCTTTTGGCACGAGTACGATTACTATGGCGCCAAGAATTGATAAAGGTTTTTTGTAGAGGGGTCAAAAACAAGCATTTTTTAAGTAAGTGTTTTTTTGTAAGTGTTGCTGTTGTTTTTTAATAATTTTTTTTTCAATTTAAGTCTTTTTTTTAAAATTACCCCTACCTCCTAAACGGGGCGAGATAGATCCCCCCCTCTCATAATAAAATATTATTGTTTTTGACCCCTCTACAAAAAACCGTTATCAATTCTTGGCTTATTTTAGAATAATTTAACTAGGGATATAAGTAGGAAAAAACACGAAGACCTGACGATGATGGTACACGCGATGCTACACATATATATTAAGGTTTTGATGGTTCGTAGTTATACTACACCCAAATACGAATTCTGAAGGGGTAATATATTTTTATTTTGTTTTGTGCTAAATAAAGCTCGACTTAAGGATTGAAAAAAGATGCCAATAATCGAGAGAATGTGTTCGAGTTAGAGAGAGTTCGACTTAGAGAATGGTTTTTATATGGAAAATTGAAGGGAATGTTAAAATACGGCGACAAAATTCGAGTTAGAGAGAAATTCGACTTAGAAAGAGTACCTATACGACTTAGGGAGAGTCGACTGTAAATTGATAAACAACCTCTGAAATTGTTTTGACACCAATGCGATGCATATCATCTGATATCTTAAGGAAATCTGAATTTATTGAAAATCGTTGGTGGTTTTTTTTTAATAGTTTTTCATAGGTAGGTACCTATATAAAATTTTGAAAAAATTAAAAAAAAACAAAAATTGAAACTATTTTAAAAATCCAAAACAACCTTTTAACCACCTAAAACTCTGAGAAACTTATTATTTTCGGAAACCCTCAAATATTATGTAAGGTATCTAGGTATGTACATATGTAATTAATTACTAATTATAACATAACTAATAGGTAGATACCTTATTACATACATATATTATTATTTTTGTTGTTCGAAAATCCAATATTGGGTCATTTTGAAGAACAGAAATATTAATATAAGATCAACTTCAAGATTTTAATAACTGTTTTTAAAGGAGACAAAATACCTATACAGTACATAGGTACCTACATAAATATACCTAATTATATGTACATCTGTTCCACATATCAAGAAATATAGCAACATTGCTTGGAGATTCCCGCTTTATTTGATTTTTCACCACTTGAAAATTACAAATCAAATCAAATATCTGTCAACCTCAATATTATATATATGCGAAAATATAAATGTATAATTGTATAGGACAGTATACCTACCTACCACTTTTACATCTTTACATATTCTTCCTCACATCTAAACTCCCATAAGCAATGCGAACAAAAAAAATTATTATTTCAAAGAATTTTTTTTTTTATTTTCTTTGATTTATTCTGCTTTTTGCCATGACGCAAACAGCTTGCAAAGTTATCTCCTTTACTCTCTTTACCGTAATCAGAATTGAAATAATACAATCCTCTCGCTGTTAATACTTGCTCTTCATTTTAAATCCTGCCATATTTCAAAGTCTGCAAAAAAAATTTCAAGTGACTCTAGCGCCACCGTATAGGTCCACGCAACCCTAAAAATTATGCTCCATGATAGTACTATAGTTTTTATATACAAAGGTTTTATCCATTGTTGCATAGCCAGCGCAGCAAAATTTCTCATGGCAAGCAAAAACCATTTGATTGCTGGCGAAAAAGAAGTCAGTAAAAAAAAAGATGGCTCTGCTGGCGATAGAGCTTTCAATTATTGAAATGAACCTATAGAGTGAGTGATCGTTTTATTCAGACATGTGCTGCGCTGGCTGTGCAGCAATGAATAAAACACACGGATTGATAACAATAATTAGTGAGTACATACTTCTTGGCCGATTCCTTCAAAAAGTTCAGCATAAGCATTTTTGTTTATATGAGCTTTTCAAAAGTTATACTTTGAAAGTATATCGAAGGCTCTTTTGGTTTATGTACTTGCTATGTTATATGTCCTAAGCTTCTTTAGCCAAAGTTCGAATATAAAATTGCTTTTTCCATAGAAGTTTACAAATTAACAATTCCTTTTAGGGCATTTTTTCTATCAGAGCTTTTCAAGGGTTTTTAATTTGACGATTTATTATACTTTCCAAGTATATCTAATACTCTTTTGATGTGTGTCTTTGCTATCTTAGCGTCTTTAGCCAAAGTTCTCATATATAATGGTTTGAAAAGTTTCTTTTTATGCTCAAAAGAGCTTTTCCAAAGTTTTAATTTTACGCTTTGTTATTTGTAACTACTATACATACATTTAAGGCACTTTTGATCTGTGTCCTTGCTATATAATCTCCTTTGTTCTGAGCTTCTTTAGCCAAAGTGCTCATATAAAATATGTCAACATTTTATTTTTGTAGGTACCTACTCATAAATTCACAAAATGTAAACTTTTCATTTAGAGCTGTTCAATAGTTTTTTAATTTTAATGCTTCGTTGTGAATATGTTTTTTGTATATAAAAAGATGCTATATGTACAGTGGATAGCAAAGACTTAAGGTATTTCAAAGTCATAAGGTATTTTTGAATAAAGCTTTTTCCACTCGTATATTCAAAATAGAAAACCAGATGTGTCTGTAAGACTTGGGTCTCAGAATATTTAGCGACCGGAGTTTCAATATTTTTAAATCTGACTAGTTAGGTATATGGGGCAAAAAGGTGGGTTTTCTTTAAGTTTATCATGCGAGAAAAATAGCTAGACTAATATCATATTAATCCGTCATGCGAAAAAATCTATGCAAAACAACAAAAGTCCAAAATCTTTATTTTGAGATAAATGCATTTTAAAGTTACAAAATTTATTCTAAATCCAGTAAAAAAAGAACATGGAATATCTTATGAATCGATTCACAATGAAAATAGTTTTATTTTTGTATAGTTCTGCACCTATAACTGAATTTAAAAAAAATGGACGTATGCTGTTTTGACCAGACTCCATAGAAATATATCAAGCGAGAAATTTGTCAGGTCATTTTATATTGACCACTATAAACCAAAAGCATCTACCCGGCGCGGCATGGGACGGCGGTAATGGCGGAAATGGCGGTTGCAGCGGGCGGCGTGATTCTCGAAATATTTGAAAAAAGTGACATCTGCAAACATTTACTGTCCTTCAAAACTCAATCACTATTTTTCACATTTTCATTTTTGATCAATCAAGAGCTCAGAAAAATTCATAAGGTATTTGTGTTTCTACCAACACATAGATAAATAGATATTTCAGATATGAAACGTCGAAGATTCCTTTTTGTTGCGAAACATTGTTCGTTTGTATCGTTTGCATATTTGTCGACAATTATTTATGATATGGTTGAAAAGATTCAATATGGGGGTTGAACAAAACACATTATATTATCTATCCTTTCTACTCTTTAAACATGTTTAAAAGTAAAAGTTGAGCTGCTGCATATACATGGAAACAAAATATTGCATTTCTACCCCATTGAAACAAAAAAAAAACATTTCTGCAGTTCCTAAGAATTCGTTGCTTGATATTTTGATTCCCTGGTACTCAAAAATGGACATGAGAAAAATTACGTGTTGACTTTAAAGTATCGATATATGGATGTTCAAACAAAGGGTGCAGAATATATTCAACTTGTTTGGTTGAATTTCAAAGTTATATTTTATTATAATTTAATTTCTTTGTATGCTTATTCTTTTCTTCGATAAAAAATAATTAATGTTTAATTTGAATTTAATAATAGGGGTAAAAGAATTTAAAAAAAAACCAAGCAAGATATTGCACTAATTGTATGTTATAGCGCTATGGATCTATACCATTAATGAATTTTAGTTTTTATTATCAATAAGGCAAATTACTTATTTTATTATAGGATTGACGATTAAATTATATAATAAATGTAGGTATACATATATAGCCATCATGTAGGTGTAATATTATCTTTTTTGTCATTTTTGAAATTTTAAACATTAATTGCATTAGTCCCATTATATTTCACTCGAGGAAGAGTTCCCAGCAACTTTCAGGTTTTTTAGATGAGAAGGACACCAATATTAACGAACGAAATCTCCCCAGTCAACGAGTTTGCAGGAGATTAAAAGAAAACGTCAAAATCTCCAGAAACTTGTTTCCCCGTGTGAAAGGGGATTTACCTGTAGAATATATAACAAAGGCCTACAGTGTTTTTGGTGCCGTCAAAATGAAAACTGTTTCTATGTTTACAAGTAACCTTGGTTTTAATTGTTTACTTATTCTTTTTTGATACTATACGTGTAGTTTTTGAGATACAGCATATCCGCAAATAATACAAATTTGGCGATTTTGTAACAGTTTATTGCGTTATTCTACATAAAGAAAGCTTCTTTTAGAGATTTTCTTTCATGAGTGTCCTTAAGACACTCGCGGGATACACCAGCAGTAATCAGCTATCATTACATCATACCATCGCCCTTGATACCAATCTTTCATGACTTGTGAGTTGTGGAACCGTTCTCTTTGTTCCTCGGTATATGAGTCAAGATTTTTGGAAAATCTTTCCAAATGACTATAGAGGTATTGAACTTTAATACTCATTCTTTTAAAAATTTCCAGAAAGCCCTGCACTAAGTCTTGGTAATTTACAGACTCATCCTAACAAGTTGCTCACTACATTGCAGATTCTAAATCATTCATTGAACGTACGAATTTGTCATCTTAAATCAAAAGTCTTACCTGTGATCCATCAAATATATTAGCCTTAACTTTTTCTGCACTCAACCTACGAAATTTTTTAAATATATATTATAGTTGCCACTATTTTTCAAAATAAATTTCCCTGACTTTCCCTGACTTTCCCTGACTCTCCCTGACCAATTTTAAAGACCAAATTTAAAAAAAACTTAAAATAGTAACTCTTAACTCTTTTAACGATAAAAACATGCATACATAATATATGTAGACAAAAAGTCAGCAGAACCAATTTTTTTGTGACGTCATGTCATCAAAAAATTTCTAAAAAATTTGCTCAAATAATAGAAGACATTAAGGGCCAGTTTCTTCACAGTGGATTAAATTTGAACAATGACTTTTACAGCTTCTAACTAAATGGTGCTAATCAACCAAAATCGGCTGATAAGCGATTTCCATGATTAACAACTAAAATTAGGGATTACTTGAAAAAAAATTTTGATTCCCATGCACATTCGATGATTTACCAGTGCAATAATACTTGATTAAAGATGATCAGCTGTGAACAACCCTTTACCATCTAGTTTTTAATGATCGAACAAAAATGGATAATAGTATTGAATACTAAAAGATGAAAAGGAACTTAATAACATACATTTTTAAGAAAAAAAAAATAGTTTCGAGTGTTAAAAATACTTTTCATTTCAATATGGTAATATAGATGTGTTATAGAATAGATTTCAAAAAGTTATAGTAATATTGTAAGTGTTACCGTTATTTTTTAATAATTTTTTCTGAATTAAAACTTCATATTCCATTTTCTTTTTAAATTAAAAAATAGCTTTCCAGACATATTTTGCAACGTCTGACACCTACATGACCTGTTAATTGATATGGCAAACAGTTTATAGAACGGAATGAAAAAGAAGCCAAGATTGTTGAAATGACTTTAAAAATCAATTTTTCACCATTTCAAAAGTGACGCGTTCAGAAAAACGCAACGTATCCCCAGCCAGACTTTTAAAATTTCACTCGAGATAGTGAGATATTACAAAATCATGACTGTTGAAATGCTTTTTTTGTCGACGTTGCTAGCTCTCGTACTATAACTTAAATTCAATTCTCAAACAATGGGCGGGTTCAATAAAAATAGCTTAACATCTGAATTTTCAGATTTCTGAATTTATGTCGTTGAACGCGAAAAAAATCTGAAATTTCAGTCGAAAGTCATTATGTCAAATTCCTGCATTTACCTAAAGGATTTACATTGAAGCGAAATAAAATAGAACTTTAATTACATTTGTAAATAAAACATTGAGAGTGAGTAGTTGTGAGGATGAAAATATATTTAACTAAATCAGCAACAGGTTTCATTACCTTCATTAAAAGTCCTTTTATTGATATGTATGACTTACAAAAACATAGAAAAACTTTCCAAACATCAATTAAAAAAATTGTTGATTTAAAAATTCACTAAACAATAAACAAAAAGTTCGTTCATTTAAATAAGTATTAAATTTTCATGACAAAAACTAAAAAAATCAACCACCAACAAGACAAAAATTATAAAGTTCAGCTTTTATGTGTGCTTTTGGCACTTCCCCCACCACAAACAGATGAGAATTTCTTGTCTGAAAATTCAGATGAAACGTAACTAAACGTAACTAAAAGTCACTAAAAGTCATCTAACTTTTTATGACAGCTGGCCAATCAGAAGCTCCAAAAATTCAGATGTAAAACGTAATCGATTGAACGCACCCAATTTAACTTTTTTCTTTTTGATTATTTATTTACCGCATAAAAATTATTTCAATACAAGCTAGGCGAGCTTTTAATTAATCAAAAATTTCGCAACCTGAAAAAAATTATCCGTAAATCCGTAAGTGAATAAAGTATTAATACTATCTTTTGCCCTTCGAAAGTTTTACAAAGTTCCAATTCAAAAGCAGGACGAAGAAGCACATTCGAACAGAATTGACTTTCGAAAAGAAATACAGAGTAGGGTCCCTAAGTTCAACAAAATATTAAATTTTTTTCATTGTACAGAAAAATTCAGTGCTCAAAAAGTTTTCCCTGACCACTTTCGAAATTCCCTGACTATCCCTGGCCAAATTCGCGTTCCCTGACTTTCCCTGATTTTCCCTGACTTTCCAGTCGGGTGGCAACTATGTATATATATTGAAACAAGAGCCAGTTTTAACTAAGCTTTTACATTTATCAAACCTAATTTTATGTGCAATGGAGGCAAAATTATTTTTTCTTTCAAAACTAGAGGTGAGTTTAAGACGCTGTGTTTGCCAATAGTTAAAGATTCCCTCACGATGCAGTCTTGCTTGATTCAGTGGTCGCTTTTGCTTCTGTCCCATTCAGAACTGAAACATGGAAATATGGTGAAGCTACTTTGTTGTCCCAGTAAAAAGTTTACCATTTTTAGATCCACACATATACAGGGTGGGTCAAAAGTGACTTCCTAATTTAAAGTGATAATAAATTTTATAGATTTAATTTTTTATTAATAATTTATTTTAGAATCACAAAGTATGATTTATGGAGATTTTTTTGGTCTAAGTATGCAATATAAATGTCCCTCAAATGACCACCAGCTTCATGCTCACAGAGACGGGCTCTTTCAGAGTTTTCCATAACACTTCGTAGGACATCTGGGCGCAGTGTCTGTATTTCAGCACGAATGTTCTCCTTCAGCTGTACCTTAAAAAAGAAAAAGAATTAAAAACAGAAGAGTTATGATTTTTTAAATTAGTAAGAAACTTTTGACCCACGGATGATCATGATATTTCAGGTATTCTTAAATAAGAGAGACAGCCTGATATTCCTTCTTTTTTTTGTATAATGAACTAGTGGAACGGCACCATATTTACTTCAATTTTGTTATAGGCTTTTGACGTTTTTTCACTGCGAAAACGGATCATTAAGCATAAAGCACAAGAAAACTCTGCCACATATAGTCCAGGGAAGAAATGGACTTTTTTGCCTTAACCCAAAATGTCGGTATATAAAATACCTTTTGAATGGTTTCTATATGTAAAAAGCGTGCTGAATCCGAAAATGCCAGGTATACTTCTCAGATCCTTGAGCGTTTTGAGATATGACGTCATCAATAAAGGACATATGGAAAAATTCTGCAGCTAGTATGCATTACCGAAAAATTGTGATTAACATTAATTTGGCACTAGATTTTTATTATTCCCCATAATGCAAACTAATTTTTGTTTCGATTTTTTGAGGGAGGGGTTCATTAGTAGCAAAGAGGAAGGGGTACGAATTAATGAAAAACTCAGCCTTTGGAACTTGGTCGAGTATATCGCTTTTTTATAGAAACCATTCAAAATGTTTTGTATATACCGACATTTTGGGTTCAGGTCAGTTTTCCCTGGACTAATATGCAAGAAAAATGTAAGCGAGAGGGTTAAAAAAACTACGTAGCTTTAACTTGAAAATACCGTTGTTCGTATTCAGTGACAGTGGGCAAACAAAAACGATATCATTTATGGCGGCCCCAACTAATTTTCTTTATTTTGTAGGCCTGTGTAATTCTGTCTTTCAATTTTTTTAATTAACTTCAAGAAGCGTTTCAAAAATAAAAATGAATCCGAATAAAAAATCCGGATAAATAAGCTGCGAAGAGCGATAGTCAGACTCAATTTTAACACTTTTAATATATTAACAAAATCTCGAAATTGAATCATATTCCCTTCGCAGTTCAATCATCGGATTCTGTACCTCATTGCGGTGAATATTTATATGTACGGTAACATTTTAAATTAATATTATATATGTATCAACAAAATAATTGATATGAAAATATATTTAAACACTCTTTTCAATAAGTGTTAATTGTGAATAATCTAGAACAAATTCCTTTCAAAATATCCATAATTTAAATTTTCAATCGTAACGCATTGAAAGTCCCTGTTATTAGAAATTTTAGAAAGCCTTTCTAAATTTCCTTCCTTGATGGTAAAAATTAAAATTGACAGTACCTATTGGGAATTTGCGTCTTTTTTGATTTGAGCATGATTTCGTTTTGCTCTGCATTTTTCACTAAAAGCTTTAATATTTACAGAGAAATCCTATAACACTCCTATATAATACAAAAAATATTTGATAAAGTATAAAATAAGCTTTTAAAAGATTTCGTTTCACTAGATGGTGTTGGCAAAGATGAGTAGAAATTTGTGCAAAAGCTTCATAAAATTATTCAGCCATATTGTGAGTTTCACCCGAAAAATATTTCACCTTAAAATTTTTTTTTCGCCCGGAATTTTAAAACACCGAACGAAATTTTGTTCGCCTGTTAAAAAAAGAGAAAATTTAGGTTGTCAATGGCATTACATCCCGCCCGAAACTAATGTTCACAATAAGGGGAATTTTTCGAACATGAAATTTTGGGTGAAACTCACAACAGGTGAAAAGTGAAATTCAAATTTTCCGGCTGGAATTTTGTGCGGGTGAAACTCACATTAGCCTTATTGTGAGTTTCACCCGAAAAATAGTTCACCTTAAAATTTTTTACTCCCCCGGAGCTATTGTGAGTTTCGCCCAAACGAAATTTCGTTCGCCTACTAAAAATTAGTGAACATTTAGGCTGTCAATAACATTACATTCCGCCCGAAATGAATGTTCACAATATGGGGAATTTTTTTAACACAAAATTTCGAGTGAATCTCACAATAGGCGGCGAAAAGTTAAATATCAAATTTTCCGGGTGGAATGTTGTTTGTGCGAAACTCACAATAAGGCTAAATAAGGCTGATAACCAGAAAAAGCTTCCTACCTAATTTATCTTCTACTTTTCCGCTTGTATACGAACATATTTTTTTTTTCAAATTTCATACATTGTGAATGAAATCCATAGAAATATTTTATAAAATTTTGTCGTAAATCTACCAAAGTCACTTTGTATCAACCAAGCTATCAGAATATTCAGCTAGTATACCTACAAGAACTTGATAGGTTATATGGTTACTGCAAAACCCCTGCATAAATAACTTTTTTCAATTCGTCAAATTCAAATCCATAGTAAAATATTTTTAATTTTCACTCGTAGCTCTATCAAAATCCCAAGCTGTCAGTATATCAGCAGGTATCTTAAACATTTTTGAACGGAACTCGTTTATTTATACTACAAAAAGGCCCTTTCAACTTCAAATCTAAACGAAATCAATCCATATTAAATTAATTTTAATCACTCGTTGGTCTAGCAAAGTCCCTGTGTATCAACCAAGCTATACGAATATTAAAGTAGTACGTTCTTTTTACGGAACTTACTATACGAAGGTACAGAACTACGCGGGAACCCATATGCACAAACAACTTTCTCCAACTTCAAATTTTTAAAAGAGTTTTCATTCATTGTTCCAGGAAAGTTCCTGAGTGTGAATCACCCTGCAAGCTTTCAGAATTTTCAGTAAAAATTACTTTTTACGAAACAAAGGAATTATCCAGAAAGTACGAAACCCCTGCAGGCACGGTTGCCACTTGAAAATAAAGTTTTTTGTGTCCAAAATTGAAAATAAAAATGACCAACTGTAGCTAGAAATGACCAAAATAATTTAAGTACGAAATATTTGTAAACAATTAAACAAAATCAATAAAAAGCAAGTACAAACCTAACAAACTTAATTAAGTTAAATTAACATAAATGAATATGTGTAAATGTGTAATCAGTGCGTTCAATTAAACACATTAATGCATCGTTTACATCAGACGATTAGAAAAGCGCTTTAGTTTGCATAAAAATTAAAGTCGAGTTTCTTTTTTCATTTCGTAAAAAAATAACCAAATGGAATAAAAAATGACAATGCGAACAAGTGCAAAATTAATTACCAAATTTGGTCACAAATGACTAAAGAGGCAACCGGAGTGCAGAGTACGGAGTGCAGTGTGCGGAGTGCTGAGTGCAGAGTGCGGAGTGCAGAGTGCGGAGAGCTGAGTGCGGAGTGCAGAGTGCGGAGCGCAGAGTGCAGAGTGCTATTTTGGAAAGTTGCCGCCCCCAAGCAAAGTGCCGCCCGGGGCATGTGCCCTTCTTGCCCCTGCCACGCTACACCACTGGCACCCGCCAGGCTATACGAATTTTCGGCAAGTTTATAATATAAACTTTTGAGGGAACTATATGGAACCCTTGTAAATCAAATTCTGAAGGCAAAAAAAATGTTAATTTTCATCACGTATCTGTGGCAAAGTCTATGTGTATCAACCAAGCATTCAGAATTTTTACAAGTATACATTTTATTAACACGCTATCAGTACCGCTTTAATGCTTTATATAGGGAATTCCTTTATAGTCCAGTCAATAAAACATTTTGGTATATGGGTGACTCTCTGCCAACTGTGATTAAAAAAAAATTGCTAAAATTAAAAATCATTGAAAAATAGTTTTTTTTTATTTTATTTTTTTTGAATAGACATGGTATTAAATCTGTAAGAGCATTTTACTACAACTTTTAAGGAACAAAAAATATCGCAAAAAGTAATAAATCTCGAAGACATGGTGCTGACACTGATTTTTTATTTTTGAATTTTTATACATTCTAACTCTTTTTGGCAATATTTTTGGTGGGTTTCTAAATTCCCTCCTACGTTTTGTCGTTTTCAACTTTGAAAGGCAATTTTTTATTCAAAATTGTATGTTTTTTAGTTTTTGAAATTTGTTTTTTGAGGTTGGAGACTTTATTTTTATGCTAGGTTATAACTCAACATTTATTGCACGGATTTGTTTTTATATGTTTTGTCCGAAGTATTGGTACCATTCTTAATAAAAAAAATAACAAGATTTTTAGCAAAATTGCTTGAAATCATTTAATTTAAGTTAATTATAAATAAATATACCACACACGGTACTGAAATTTAGGCTTTAATATAACCTCACATCTCAAAGCCTCTGATAAAAATAAAAACCGTTATAATTTTAACTTATATGACTTTAAAAGAAATACAATATTATAAAAATCACCCCAACAAATTTCATAACACGCTGGATAACACTATACCGCACGTACTGAAAGGTAATTTTGTGACACACGATTTTAGAATAAATGAATTTCACTCTTACAGCAAAATTACGTTAGTAAAATAAATTGACAATAAATAAAAAGTGCCTCTTTCAAATGGTACCACACAAATGCCATAAAACTAAAAACAGAATGGCGGTTCAGCGGTAAATCTTTTGAATTCAAAAATAAAGTGAAATCCGTGGCCAACATTGAATTACTATTATTTAATTCGAGAACAAATATTTTGACTTGATATTCTCAAAATTTAATGAAACAACTCAAACTTTTCTCAGAACAACATTTTTATTTAATGATGTATTTTAATAGAAAATATAGTAGATTTAATTGGAAAAACAAGTCAAGGGGAAAGGGTAACAAATTTTTAAACATTCTGTAATGTAAATTGTAGTACAAACTTATTTCCACAATTCAAACCAGAAATTCATAAGAAAATTTTACATTTAGTTACAAATAAAGCCCTGGAGTCTGGACACAAAGAATTACAGTTGCAGGGAATCACCCATATAACCTCCTCATGGCGTTATTAAGAAACTGTCAAAAGTCCCCATCGATTTGAGCGCCGCTAATTTTACGGGGGGTTGCAGACTCCTCAAAATGGTTTTTCAGGAATAACTCCCAAACGGTAAGTTGTACAAAAAAATGTCAAAGACATATTTGTAGCTTGGAAAATTTCCTACAAAAAAACATTAACATACTTTTTTTCATAAAAATAACCGTTTCCGAAATAAACCAATTGGGTTTTACTTTTCTATGATTTTTAAACTCTAAATTTTTCGAATTATATTCGAAACACCATGAGGAGGCTATATACCAAAATTCAGCTTTCCGGTGATTATTATTTCCTAATTACGCTGTTTTTATGGCTTTATTGACTGGACTATTATTTCAATACATACATCAGACTGACTTCAAATTCTGAAGGAAATCCTAGAAGAAAAAAATTGAATTTTTATCCGTAGCTCTAATAGCTCTGCCTGTCAACCAAGCCATCAGTATTTTCAGCAATAATATCTAATTTTTTGGTGGGAAACAAATACATATCAAATAAGAAATATACCTTAGGGCTGTTTTATTTGTGTTTCTTTTGCTGCAATGTCCATCCATCAGATTTGTTTTTTTATTCCGCACTCGAAATTCTTTTCGTCCATCTATTAGCACCAGGATATCAGAAATTTTTGAAGGAATCTCTAAACCTACTGTTTAGTTACATTTGTTTTATACAAGTAGAGTATACATACACCCCCACAGGAAAAGCTTTTGCTTCTGCAACAATTTCACAGTTTTTTTTTTATTTTAATAAATATACATGTTACACTCATAAAAATATTATGAATATTAAAATAAGTGAAGCAACATATACGCGCGGATAGAAAATTGGTTAGGTTGGGATAGATTAGATTTAGATTAGTTGTGATAGTTTCGATGTTCAATGTTTTCTATGTTTTTTGTTTGCTGCTTTGCTAAGTTGATAGATATTATAAAGTCATTAGTATCGTTAATTAATTGTGATATATAACAACAATTTTGTCGTGCAATGTTTTCTTTTAAATATTTAACAACAACAAAAAATATAGAAAACAATTCACGACAAATTCGAAAATATCACAACTTAATTAACTACAAATTATAATCCACCTGTTGATCCACGAATTTTGTTTCGCTAATATTTTCCGTTCATATACAAAATATTCTACAGAAGTTAAAGGATTTAATTAATTTTTGACTCAATAAAATTCGTAAATCTCGAGATGGACTTATGTATATATTGCTAGTTAAATTCTTCAAAATGTATATGATATTTTTGAAAAACATTTGTTTGAATAAAGCTTATAGGTATTTCAAGAGTTAGAAAAGTTAAAGATTTTTTTTTAAGTAGGGTAGGGCGGGGATAGTTATTATCATAATTATCAAACTACTCATAGTACAACTATGGAGCTGGTATCAAAAGAAAGGACAAACTTCTAGCTTCTAAATGAAATCTTAAAAATTTGAAAATATGTAACCGCAGAAAAATAAAGCTACCTCTAATGGATCAATTGCAAGTGGGCCAACTTGCCCCTATAGCGGGGGCAGTAACCCCAGTGTGTGGGGTTAGTTGGAGCAAGCCCTGAAAAGTGGCAAAGCAAGTCTCATAAAGGGAAACAAATCCAAAATTTTATAAGGAATTTTATTTAAAACGGTCAAACAAACTAAAAAATTAATTTTAAATAAAACGTAATAATTATAATAGAAATATATTAAGGTTTAAAATAAGTTTTGGAATCGTAATCGCTGTTGTAATTGACGCATCGAAGAAGGACCCATCTTCGGCTACTGTTTAGTTTGTATGAGCCCACTTTCTGCAAGTATGGTACTGTATATCCACCCGACAATCTTTCAGCGAATGATTCGATCCACATTAAGCAAAAATATCCCAGTTCCTCTTCTTCTTCAGAACTTTATTTTTGTAACAAAAACCCTCTGGGTCAACTAACCCTACACCTGGTTTGAGAAGCGAATTTAGTCATAAATATAAAAATACTCAAAACTGTTTAATTTAACTCACAAAATATGAAAATACAATATATTCACTTATAAAAAAAATTTACCACAGTCCTTAATCCTGGATTTTTCACTAGGAAAATAAAATAACTATCTTATCCGCATTTTTTACTTTTACACTCGAAAAAGACAAATCGGTGTGTGGTTTACCTTCTAAGGGCACAATGCAACTGGAACAGTTATGGCACGTGCTGGTAAGAGAGCATGCTTTGTTCGTAAATGATCATTTTCTTGTAGTACTTTCAGTTTGTGAATATATAGGATTGTACCTATGTATTTAGCCTGTTTATTTGTTAATAAAACAAGGTTTGGGTACTTCACTTTATTTTATTGTACAGTAATATTCCAAATTGCTTTATAAATTATGTTTATCGCAGAAGGCGAGTTGTAGCCACTGAGGGAGGCGAAACCAGAATAGTTATTAGAATAGGTGTTTCGATCTGCCGATCCATCGTGACATTTCCCAACTCATTCGTCGAGTGAACAAGTTCAGTCGGTATTGTTGTCGGCTGAGTTCAGCCAGTGTCATGTGTCGCTACAGCACTCCCCCACCAGTTGAATCCCAGGGAACTGGATTCAACGATATCTTATAGGACGCACAATGACTCGTCCTGACCTGCTTCGGGTTTCTTGATGTTCTGGCGTGTGATTTGCTGCGAATATAACTTTCTTTTTCGTTTTCATAATCGGTATCGGTGGTAGCTTTCGCGAATCTTGTCTTTCATCAGAGTCAAAATTTAAACCGAAACAAGGCTTTAAACGGTCGATCCCAATTGTTACTTCTTTTCCGTTGACTAAAAGTTTAAACGTTTTATTATTTCGCGATAATATTTCAAATGGACCGTCATAAGGCCTCTGTAATGGCTTTCGGATCTTGTCTACGCGAATGAACGCATGTGAGCATGTTTTAAGTTCTTTGAAAATAAACGGTTTTTCTTGCGAATGACACGAAGGCGGACTAGGTTGAATTTTTTTGAAATATTCACCCAATTGTTTTGCGAAATCCGATTGATTGACCGACGTTTTTTTGGCTTCAAAAATATCAGAAGGTAAGCGAATTGTTTTTCCAAATGCGAGTTCAGCAGCGCTCGCTTTAAATTCGTCCCGATAAGCCGAGCGTAGACCTAAAAGTACAAATGGAAGGCTTTTTGTCCATTGTGGGTCATTGTGACATTTGAGAGAGGCTTTTAATGTTCTATGCCATCTTTCAACGAAACCGTTTGCCTTGGGGTTGTAAGCCGTAGTTCTATTATGTTTAATGCCTAATTTCTTACATAAATCGTTAAAAAGTGCCGATTCGAACTGCGCTCCTTGATCGGTTACTATTGAGGTAGGTATTCCGTAACGTGCAAACCATTCTTTAAATAATGCGGTGGCTACTGTTTCAGCAGTGATTTCGCGTAGAGGAACTGCCTCTGTCCATCGCGTATATCTGTCTATTATAGTGAGTAGGTACCGAAAATCTTCGGAAGGCAGCAGTGGTCCAACTATGTCAAGATGAATCTCGTCGAAACGTTCTGAAACGGGTTCAAAATGTCCGAGAGGACTTTTGACGTGTCTTGAAATTTTTGATTTTTGACATTCGGGACAGGACCTTGCCCATTCTCTACATGTTTTGTTCATTGAAGGCCAAACGAACTGTTTGGCTATCATTTTCACTGTAGCTCTAGTACCGGGATGTGCCAGGTCGTGAATACTTTTGAAAACGTATTTTCGAAAACTAGTTGGTATGAAAGGGCGTAGAGTCTTTGTTGATGTGTCGCAAACAAGAGTGAGTGGTGAGTTAGCGATGGTAATTTTTCGTAGTTCTAGTGATGATTTAGCTGACATGAGTTTTTGAAGCTCTTCGTCTTCAATTTGTGCTTTGGCGATTGCTTCAAAATCTATAACAGATGGTAACGATACTTCATCGAGTCGTGAGAGCGTGTCGGCGACGACATTCTCTTTACCAGGTACGTAATGTATGTCAGTTGAAAACTGTCCTATAAGGTCGAGCTGTCTCAACTGCCTAGGTGATGCTTTGTCTGCTTTCTGTTTGAAAGCAAAAGTGAGTGGTTTGTGGTCCGTAAAAATGCGAAAATTTCTTCCTTCCAAAAGGAAACGAAAATGTTTAATAGCTAGGTATACCGCTAGCAATTCTCTGTCATAAGCACTATATTTCTTTTGACTATTATTCAACTTTGCCTAATAAAAAGAGAAAGGCTGCCACCCTCGATCATCCATTTGTTGTAATACGCCGCCTACCGCTAAGTCCGACGCGTCGACATAAAGCGATATTTGTCTATTACTTGCCGGAAAAGCTAATAAGGTTGCATTGCACAACTCGTCTTTACATTTTTTAAAGGACTCGTTTGATTCGCTATCCCAGTTAATTGGTGATTTATCGCTTTTCTTTTTTCGCCCTTTTAGAAACTTTGTTAGACGAATTTGAGATACTGCTGCCCTTGGAATAAACTTTCTATAGAAATTAATCATACCTAGGAAACGGCGGAGTTCTTGAATATTGGTTGGGCGTTTGAAATTTGTTATCGCTTTTACCCTCTCGGGACATGGCTTGATACCCTCGGCGGATATCGAATGACCAAGAAATTTGATTGTGGTCTGAGCAAATTTACACTTATCCGTGTTGATAACTAAACCAAATTTTTCAAGCCTGGCGAATAACAAATTGAGGTGTTGTAAATGCTCTGAAGCATTTTCTGAAGCAACTAGTATGTCATCAATATAGGGAAAACAGAACGGTAAGTCCCTTAGAACCGAGTCGATGAATCTTTGGAAAGTTTGTGCTGCATTTCTTAATCCGAATGTCATTCTTGAAAACTCAAATAGGCCAAACGGGGTTGAAATTGCAGTTTTCGGAATGTCATCAGGATGTACGGGTATCTGGTGATAGGCCCGAATTAGATCGATTACCGAAAATACTTTCTTGCCTTCAAGACCGTTTGCAAAATCTTGAATTGGAGGAGTGGTATAATTGTCTGCCACCGTGGAGGCGTTTAGCCGGCGATAGTCGCCACAAGGCCTCCATTCACCGTTTTTCTTTTTGACAAGGTGTAGAGGTGAGGCCCACGGGCTACTGCTGGGCCGACATATACCTTGTTGCATTAGGAAATTAAATTCTGCTTTAGCTATTTCTAATTTGTCAGGAGCGAGCCGGCGTGGTTTACAAGCTACAGGTCTGATTTTTCCTGTATCTATTTGATGTGTAACATCATGTTGAACCGGACGCACGAAAATGTTATCCTTAGATACAATGTTGTATTTTTTAAAGAGGTTTATGACATCTTGGCTAACATGGCCTTTATTTAAAATTGATAATTCACACGAAGGGCCCTGCACTATTTTTCCAAAAGATTGTTGGTTAAAAGGATCCAACAAACGTTTATTTCGTATGTCTATTAAGAGCCCAAAAGTTTTAAGGAAATCTGCTCCAATTATATGTTTATCTACGTCAGCATATATGAATACCCATGTGAATTTTCGTTTAAAACCTAAATCAATGGTTAGTTTTTTACGTCCAAATATTCGAACTGGGGAACCATTAGCTGCGTATAATAACCTTCCACTAGGTTGTGGTCTAGGTGAAACAGAAGAAATTGGAAGGACAGATATGTCCGCGCCTGAATCAATTAAAAACTTAAATCCATTTGAAAAATCGTGTATAAAAAGGCGACAGTTTTGAAATAAGCCCGAATCGCAAGTCGCAATCGACTGGGCTTTTAGTTTTCCGACCTTTTGTTATTTTGTTCTTTGAACTTGCAGGGTTGATTACATGATCTTGCTTTGCTTCCCCATTTTCGATGGTACCAACAAATTGAAGTATCTATGCGTTCATATGAATTGGACCGCCGACGCCGAGAAAATCTACGTCTTGGAGAATTTGACCTGCCACGCTGCGGTCGTCCGTTCATTTGAGTTCTTAATTCGGATATATCTCTCTGTAGGTGTTTGAAATCTGTTTCCATTTGCATAATTCTGTTCGGGTTGGACGTTGAGTCCCTGGTTTGATTAGATAGAAACGAAACACTGTTTTGTGTAGATAGATTGCTTAATATTTTATCCGCGATGCTTGCAACAACTTCAGAGTCTTTTTCCGCATTACCTATTATGATGGCCTGCACGGTAGGAGGAAGCCTTTGTATCCACAAACTTCTCAGAACCGATTCTGAAATTTGTGTTCCTGCTAATACACGCATTTCGCGAAAGAGCTCACTCGGTTTCCGATCACCTAAAGGTGTGTCGTTTAAAAGTTTATTTAGACGCGTTTCTTCAGATTCCGAAAGACGAGATAAAACTGTTGATTTTAAATTTTCGTAAAGTCCACTTGAAGGTGGATTCATAATGGCGTCTTTACAAATGTTAATAGTGCGCGCATCTAGTAAGCCCAAAGCTGTAAAATACCGCGTGTTATCGGACCTAACCTGTGCTACCGAAAATTGACCTTCTAATGCAACAAACCACACATCAGGGTTGTTGGGCCAAAATGGCAAATTTTTGAAAGTTAGCGCGCTTACTTGTTCTGTTGGAGTCACATTGTTCCCTGAGATTCCTCCGGTGGGTAAAGTGCCGGTTGACTGAGTATTGTTGCCTTCGTTTTGTTGTCCATTGTCCGTTTCTATTGGTGATTTTATTCCAGTCATGTTGTGAGTTTGTCTGATGAGTTCGGCAAATCGATCGACCTTTACAAAAAAGAATAGAAAGAAATATTAGATTATAGATAATTATAAATTAGGAAAAAAAAATTTTAAATTGTGATTGAATTATAAATTAGAAAATTAGAAATTAAAAAAAATTATTGAGTTGACGTTTCGAAATAGATAAAATTCCCACGTTGCAAAATCTCTTCGATCTGCGGGAGTTCAATTATAATTTCAGCTTTCTGCAATAGCGGGACGTGCGTCGGTCGTTTCTATATACGCATGTATGTAAGCGCAGTATTGTTTCTTTATGTTAGCTGGTCTTTTCTAATGCTGTATGCAGTTAGTGGAATAGCGATGACTGCCGTTTCTGGTGTGTTGCTATTGCTGGGTTTTAATGATGGTAGAATAACGGACACGTGATGTCGTATGTTTGTCGATTGGTGGACTGAATATAATTGCTGGTTCTGATGCTGGTTGTATTACGGGATCACGTAACGTTGTTTTATCAAAAACTTGATGATGCTTGCGTGATCCGATTACATTGATATAGCGGCACGACCAATGTGGCGTTCGCCGAATTTGCGATGTTGCTTTTTGTTAAAGATGTTAGGTGTTCGTTTGTCGGGGTCACCAGTTATAGGATTGTACCTATGTATTTAGCCTGTTTATTTGTTAATAAAACAAGGTTTGGGTACTTCACTTTATTTTATTGTACAGTAATATTCCAAATTGCTTTATAAATTATGTTTATCGCAGAAGGCGAGTTGTAGCCACTGAGGGAGGCGAAACCAGAATAGTTATTAGAATAGGTGTTTCGATCTGCCGATCCATCGTGACATTTCCCAACTCATTCGTCGAGTGAACAAGTTCAGTCGGTATTGTTGTCGGCTGAGTTCAGCCAGTGTCATGTGTCGCTACAAATAATTGGCGTGGGCCAACTTGCCCCGTGGCCCAACTAGCCCCGCTCTACCCTAACTACATAGTTTCCACTTATAAGTATACCTATATAAAGGCTTCTATAGTACATAAATCAAAAGAAAAACTGAGTCATAACATATAAGGAATATAGTTTAATTTCCTGTAAAAAGTAGTTTACCTATATATCCTTTTTTTGTTGTTGAGATATTTGTCAAATCTAAATATTCAAAATGAAATCTCTGCATGTATTGCTGTTGAATTAATTCGGATGAATCAAGTAAGTAGCGCAAAATACGAGCATATATATCAATAAGTTAGGTGTTTAAAAAAAAAAGCGTCTCAGAAGCCTTACAAAATTTGAATTGTTTTTTTTTTTTTTTTCAAATATTTGATCAATAAATAAATGAGAGCCTAAAAAAAATACCTAACTATACCTAAACTAAAAATAATATCTATTTCCTTTACATTTAAATAGATAAATTCTCTCTATACCAAGTGCACTTCACGTGAGGCTTAACCACGAATTAGTTGGTCACGAAATATTTTTCATATCTTCTTAAACTTTTCCTTCGAGATATTCAAACAAAATTTTTAACAAAAACAAAATCAACAACAAAAAAACGAATAATCATTGAAAATTGAATCGATTCCATCGACAAAGCGATGAACAACAAAAGAATCTAATTCCAAAGCCAGAAGCAATATCAGTATAGCTGGAAACAGAGTATAAGTACAAGTAACTACCGCAAATATTTTATATACGTATACCAATCCTGTGCAAAACAGCCGGCAGCGTGGCAGTGGCGTGGCGACGACACGACAACGACGGGCGCACAGTGGGGTTATTCACTATATAGGTCCATGGTTGTTCATTATTCTTAGGTATTTAATTCAAACTGCTGCCTTCGTTTAGCACAACTCTTAGGTTTTCGACAAACATAGACTTGGATTCTGCTCATCCTTTTCATATAGCGAAAATGAACTAAACATAATCGAAAACAAGAAAGCGCATATGGGCATTTTTAAAGCCAGCAGAGTTATTTTTAGATCGTAAACTGTTATAAGTTAGCATTTTTCTACTCTCATTCAAACTTATAAGCTGGTTATATGCACTTAACTAAGAATTCAACTAACTCTTTACATAAACGGAAGAGACTCTATAGACATGCCAAAATATATAACAATTTCGTTCATAAAAGTAATGAAGTTTATGCGGCTCCACATGACCAGTCCTCCACCAATATACATACTTAGTGCACTCAGAATTTTTCAAGTCGTCATACAAATAGCTTACTTTTAATGGCAATAAACTGTTATAACTGTTATACAAATTGGCACTTCTCTTTTCTCATCGTCGAAAAGTGATTAAATTTAACCAATCATATATTTGACGCAATTCACACAGCCAAGCTGAACGCCTTAAAGTTTAAAACCCTTTGATAAAACGCCCTATAGAAAGTATTTATAAGCATCAAGTTAACCCCACTTCACTTTTGCCCCACTGTGTGGCGGCAGTGCAATAGCACAACGGCTATATCCCATAGTTCGGATGGTTGTGAAGAAAAATAATAAATACAAGCAAAAAGAAACAAATATATGGGGGAATGCTAGAAAACCATTTCTGGACAAAACTTCTTATAGGTACCTAATAGCGGTAGTGGCCAGCATTTTTTTGTTTTAGTTCTGTTTCCGCTACTTTACTTGTGGGTAAAATAATGGGTAATGGAAATATCTATATAGGTAAGGTACCCATGTCAAGTCATTTAAAATCATATTTCAATTTTTTTTATTATTTTTTTTTTTTTTTAAGAGTGAACAATTGTTGGTTTATATAACTATTCTTAATCCACATTCAAAAGATGTTGTGATGTGACACATATGCAGTATTTTGCAGGCGACGATTGGTCTTTCTTCATATTCTCTAAAGGGTTTGTTGTAGAAATAGATATGTCCTGGAGGACGATGATGAGCAAGTGAAGCTGTTACTTAAAAGTGAAAATTTGAGTATAATAATGATATCGACTAAAATTAAAACCAGCTTTAAGCTTTGATAGTGCTAAAGCAAGTGGAAAACCAGTGAACTTACCCTAAACGACTTATATTATTAAGCTGCAATGATATGCAACCATAAAATATACCTATATACGGGCTATATACAGGGTGTTTCATAGCTCTTTGAATGGATGTGACTATAAACAATGTCAATTCATAAAAGTTTTCCACCGCTGCCGCGAGCCGCCGCCAGTAGGAAATTAGTAAACATATTAATTCAGTTCCGAGATCTCAGTACCTCATTTGTGGGATATTCGCAAAAAAGAAGTATGCCATGTATGTAAAGGTCGGCACAATTAACTCTTCAACTTTTTCAGAAATTGATTAGCCATTTAAATTTTAAAGTTTTTTAAGATTTTAACGATTTAAACTTTAAAGCACTTTATTTGTGGGATATTCGCAAAAAAAACAAAAGTATGCCTTCTATTTGAAAGACTAACCAAATCTTTTCAAAAGTTCAACTATTTTCAGTAAGGGCCTTATTCTATATTTTGGACTAAAACTAGGTATGTGAGCATAAAGTTACTTTTTTATATAAAACATCCTGTACTTGAGAAACAAAAGTAACAGAAAAGTCATATACATTTCTAGCCCTAAACATACCTATATATACTGAAGGCATTTCAGTGGATTTTGGTAACGTATTAAAATGCAAAATAAAATGACGTTTTTCTTATTCAGCATCAGCAGCACCACGCGCTCCAGCTTGGTATATCTACTCGTATATCCTTCGTATTTTCACTACTCACCTAAGCTATAACCAGCTGCAGCAGTTCGAATTTTTGTTCATATCTCTACTGATATTCCGATGCACCAGTATAATATCTCTCTCCCATTTTCATATTGCTTCCTTGTTAATTGTATTTACTTTCGTGTGCAGGCACAATGAATATAATATGAAGAGATTCTTTAAGGGAAAACCAAAACAATTAGAAGAGTCCGGAAGGGAGTGTTACCTAATGAAATTTTTTATATCATTTTTTTGAAAACCGGGATTTTGTTTTTTTAAGGCTCGATTGTTTTAAATTTAAATAAAATAAAAATAAGAAAAAATAAATGAAAACATATTCCAGCTGGAAGAGGGGCGAGGCTTTATAATGTGGTTGTGGTGCAGGTATAAAGACGTCTAATCAGAGCTAAAACATAAAATGGCCAGCACTTCGACAGAAAAATGACAGGAAAACAACTGTATTTTTCAAAAGTCTGTACAAAAAAGGGGTTTTATCTTTCCCCACCCTGCGGGCACCATTTAAGTTAGTAAGTTCCATAGCTCTTTAACACTCAAATCAAGGTGGCGCAAAAAATTTCATCGATTGCAAATGGCGGCAAATGTCAATTTTAGTTTGACATTTGTGAAGTAAACAGATACAAAATTCACGTCAATTTATAATTACTAGGTAAACCTGCTCCTAAAAAATACGAAATTATATTTTCGATTTTGACATTTGCCGCCACTGCAGATGACAACTTTTCCACCGGTGGCAACTTTTGCGTCACCTCATTATAAATTCAACGAAAACTTGTTGAACAAAAAAACTAAAGATACAAAATTTCGCATAAAAAAAGATTTTTCAACAATATTTTCATCTCCTATACAATATAATATCTACTGCAGCCATGTCATATATTATATTTGCAAGAAAAAAATATCTGTAACTAGAACATATAACGCTTCCTCTCAGACTATAAGTCTGTCTAATATTGTCTTCTGCCTTTCCAGGTCCCAAGTTATGCGCCAAACACACTCCACAATTTTATAGATATGTATTCTCGTGAAAAGATGCAACCTTGCAACAAAACAATTTCGCCGTTTCATTCATTGATAATATTTTTTATATAATTATTTTTTTTTTTTTTAAGGAAAAAACTAGCCTGCTGCATATGATTCAAGGATAGCTTATATGTGTTATGTGTATATGTCATCAGTAAAAACAACGAGGATGAAGATGAGGCTAATGCTGAGACTGAGGCTGACGACGACCCCGATGCCGACGGCATGGCTACGTGCATCTATAGAAAATCTACTTCTACTATAGGTACAACTTACAACTTCATGCTGCTGTATAATATTGTATAAAATATATTTCTATTGTTTTGCAAGGTTTTCTGCTTTTTTTTTTTCATTTTCGGTGTCTTCTTTTTTATCTTTTGTCGAGAGAGAGAGCTTCTGCGGCAGATAATATGCTAACAGCTACCACAGCAGCCACAGTTGCTCTAAAACACGACATCGTATCGATAATAATAACAATAATACAGAAGCCGTGAATTCCTTGTAGTTGTAGAGATATAGTCTGTATGAAGCACACTAAAAGTGACCAGTCTATCACTTTGGGCATTGCAAGAGCAAATCGTTTGTGCACCCAGCCCTGATGATGCTTTAGGTCCAGACCACGACGACCGCGGCGCGACGTTTCTTCAAAACAAAACAAAATAAGAAGAACTACTTTGGACTGGTATAGTTCTTGGACATTCTCAAAGGTTTTTTTTTTAGTTAATAGTAGCCTAATAAATTTCAGAGCACTTTGTTTCCTGATGGAATTTTGGTTATTATAATTTTTTGGAAAATAGTTAAAGTAAAGAATTTTTTGTATTTTAATATATAAACTTGGATATTTTAAAATATGTAGTTTCTGACAGTATGAACCTGTTATTTCATAAATATTAAGTTATGCGAATAAACATTGGAATGATGGAAAATATGGTTAAGTGCAGATAGATAGATAGATATTTATTAAATAGACAATCAAATTTTGGTTTACATATTGTGAT
This sequence comes from Epistrophe grossulariae, assembly GCA_929447395.1. NCBI lineage: Eukaryota > Metazoa > Arthropoda > Insecta > Diptera > Syrphidae > Epistrophe > Epistrophe grossulariae. The sequence goes on from OV839570.1 coordinate 5,254,519, forward strand.
TTTAGCACAGCTTGTACAGAGATATGATACTTTATATCTTACTACTGAAAAGTGTTATATGAAAATAAATTTGCAATACAATGGGGTAATATTAATGATTTTATTTCAAGGAAAACTATTAGTAAAAAACCTTCATGTAATTTTTAGAAAAAAAAAAAAAAAGTATATATACATAATAAATTAATGGCTTATAAACTAACATCACAGAATTAAATAGTAAGGCGAGAGTAATTTTTTCATATTTTATGCTTATAATTATACCTAACGAAGGAAAGTTAAAGATATGAACAAAAATAATAATAAGTAAATAGATAACAAATTAAATAAATAATTGAAGAAGTAAGTAAATAAATGAATATATAGATTAACTAATAAATAAATTAACAGATGAATAAATTGACAAGTAAATAAATTAACAAAAAAAATTAATTAACAAATAAATAAATTAACAAATAAATAAATTAATAAATAAATAAATTAACAAATAAATAAATTAACAAAATGTAAATAAATAATTAAATAAATAAATTAACAAATTATTAAATGAGTACAAAATATTTAAATAATGGTTGGTTTAAAATAATAAATAGAAACAGACAAATGATTAGAGATAATTGATATTGTTTTATCCTAATAAAGACCTTATTAAAGGATTTTCTGAGTAATTACATTTTTCAACGAATTTTTCATCAAGACTTTCAACTTTTTTTGCGATGGGGAGTACACCTGCTTTTTTATGAAGTTCAAAGGTCGAGGAGAACCATAGGGGATTTAACATCATTTTGAGAACCTTATTTTGGGAGATTTGTAATTTTTTCATATGCATTTGAGCACAAGAGCCCCAAACAGGTGACGCGTATAGTATCATTGCTTGAAATACTACTTTATATATAATAGTTTTGTTTTCGTTGCTAAGTAATGACCTTCGGTTTATAAGCGGATAAAGCATCTTTTTAGCAATTTTAATTTTTGTGTTTATATTAGCAGTGTGTTTTCTATATAAGTCAATGTTTTATCTATAGAGCTAACTCCAAGATACTTAACTGTATCGACCCACTTTATTTCTGTGTTTTCAAGCACTAGATTTTTGCTGGGCAAAAAGCAATTCTTTCTTTTTCTCGTGAAAAAGATAGACTGAGTTTTGTCAGCATGAATTTTAATTTTCCAGTGCTTATAATATTCAAAAATGATATTAAGCGCTCTTTGAAGTTGTATTTCTATTACACCACCAAGTTCGTGTGAAGAAAAGATTGCGGTGTCGTCCGCATACATGGCGTATTGTATTTACAGTCAGGTATATTGGGAAAATTGGCTTTGAATATGTTATATAACATAAGGGCAAGAACTGATCTTTGGGGAACACCTGCTGGGATTGATCTTCTAGTGGAAAAATCATTGTTTAAATAAACCATGAAATATCGATTTGTTAAAAAGCTTTGAATCAATTTTATGATATATGGAGGAAATCTGAACCTGATAAGTTTATAAAGAAGCCCATCGTCCCACACTGAATCAAAGGCTTTCTGGATGTCAAGAAGTACTAAATCAGTCAACTGTATAGAAGATAAACTACTTTTAATGTGGTTACAGTTCCTAAGCACTTGGTGAGACGTGCAGTGATCTTTTCTGAAACCGAATTGTTCCATTGGCAGAATATTTTGTACTGAAAGAAAATCTTGCGATTTAGTTTTTATAACTTTTTCCAATATTTTGCTACAACTACTTAGAAGACTAATTGGTCTGTAGCTGTTGGGGTCATTTGCACATTTTCCTACTTTAAGAATGGGAACAACTTTAGCAACTTTCCATTTATCAGGAAAGTATTGTATCTTTAAACAAGCATTTAAAATGTATGTTAAATACTTGAAACCAATTTTGGGTAGCTCTTTTAAAATGTTATTATTTATTTTATCAATTCCTGGAGATTTGTTGTTTTTCAAATTAGAAATAAAGTATTCTACATATTCATACCCAATTAATTTATCGATTGGAGTCGATGACATCACTTAGATTTAATGCATTCAACAAATCCTCAACAGTTGAATCTAAAGACGAGGTCAGTGCAACTGAAGAGTTGTGGTTTGTTAAAAAAGCATCAGCTAAGAGTTCACATTTACTTTCAGATGTAAAAAAGATTGAGCCTGCATTTTTTAAATATGGAATTTGTTTATTTTTCTTTTTCAAAACTTTGGCAATATTCCAAAATGGTTTGGAACACTTATCCAGACTTTTTAAGTTTTTATTCCATTCTATGTTTCGAAAGGCTTTGTTTTGATCAGAAATCAACCTATTTAAAACATTCATTTCACTATAAATATTTTGAATGCGAAATCTTTGCCTTCTTAAACCATTCCTTTGTTTTATCATTTGAAGGATATAATGGGGAAGGATAATAGATCTTTTATTTGTTTGTCTTTTTAAAGGTACTGAAAAGTTTACACTTTCAAGAATATTTGAAGTAAATGATTCTAACTGCATATCGACTTGGTCTTGTATAATAGACTCTAGTGGAATAGGTATGGAGTTTTTTAAACTTGAATTAAAATGTTTCTTGAACAGAGACCAATTTGCTTTCTTTAAATCTAAGTATTGCACATTGTTTAAAATAGCTCTAAAACTAATATCACAGTAAACAGGAAGGTGGTTTGAACTGAGCGCATTAATTGTTACAGGTTGTGTTATAATATTTGCGACATTAGTTAAAAATAAGTCTAAAGTGGAGGGAGACGATCTCGCAGATTCAGGAATAAAAGTCGGGCTGTTGGAATATAAAATATTAATTGGATATCTCATTTGGATATCTGAAAGAATATTTCCCCAAGAGTTTGCCCTCTGACATCCCCAATCACGGTGTCTACAATTTAAGTCTCCACCTACAAAAAATGGGTCGTTACAGTTAAGTATCTTTCTTAGATCGTTTATAAATATGATCGCTTTTTGTTTATTCGAATTTCCTCCGGGGAAATATACTGAATATAGTTTTATTCTTGAGAAATTTTCTAATTCAATTTCAATGCCAATCACCTCAATAACTTAAGTACTTATAACTGGCAAAAGTGTATGTTTAATATTTTTTTTAATAACAATGGCAACACCACCACCTACTCTATTTGTACGATCAACTCTATGACAAAGATAACTTGGATCAGCAAATCGAATGCCATTACTTAACCACGGTTCGCTTAAGAGACATATATCAGCATCTAAATTGCAAAGAAAGCTGAAAAATTCTGTACATTTGTTACGGATGCTTCTAGCATTCCAAGTTAAAATTTTTAGGGAGTTGTTTATATTATATGACATTTGAATAAACATATTTTGTAGCAAGCTGTGCTATTAAATTAAATTGTTGAGCTTTTGTTTTACATTCACTCAATTTGGAAATCATCTCAGTTGTTAAAGAAGAAAACTCTTCTTGAGAGAATAGTGCTGAGTGCGAAGAGTTCTCTTGAGCTGCTCTAGTTTGCGGACCTGAGTGTTCTTGTGAAAGTGTTGACCACCGTGGAACTGATGCTGATGGTGGGGATAGGTAAAGTGTAGAAGATCGCTTTGGGAGGCAAGGAAAGTCTTCTGAGCTCATGTGATTTATCGGTTTTGATTGTAAAATGGAAACCGGTTTTGTGGAAGGTATTGAATGCGTGGGAGAATTTGTATTTTTGGAGAGCTTTTCTCTAAGTTCTTGGTACCTGATTCGATTTATGCAGGCATGGTCTGTAGATCGATGATTGCCTTTGCAGTTGGCACACTTGAATATTCCCTCTGAGGTACAGTCGGTAGATTTATGTGATCAAGAATAGTTTGCACAATAAGTTTTGACGCTGCAGTTCTTCTCACCATGTCCAAACATCTGGCAGTTGTGGCATTGGGTTTTTTTTTGTTTAAACCGGAGTGCGTGAAGTTAGTAGCAAAAAACCGTTTTTGACCTAGCCCCCCTTTTTTCGAAAATCAAATTTTTGAAAGTTGTTCCAGATTGTTCTAGTTGTTCTGAACTTTGTTCCAAGTTTTTGGACCCCTATGTTCAAAATTTCAAAAGTTATGGGCAAAATTCGAAAAAATTCTAGCCCCCCTTTTTTCGAAATTCTTAATTTTGACATTTTTTTCGGGTTTCAAAAAGTGTTCTAAACATTTTTCCAAAAACTCAAAATTGTAGGACGTGTATTTTAAAAGATAAAACCTTCCTAAAATTTTTTCAAAAATCCAAAAAACGGCTCTCTAATATTTTATTTTTTTTTTTAATGCATTGAAAAAATCAAAATCTAAAACTTGTTCCAAGTGCATAATCCCTCAAATCCAATTGTTCCAAAGAATCATAAAAAAATATTGAAAACTGAAGATTTTAAGCCCAAAAAACACTTTAAATGAAAATATCTTATTATCCTTGCGCTGGCAACCCTTTTTAGAAATCCAAAATTCAAAAATTTGTTCCAGGTTGTTCTAGGGCTCTTCTAAATTGTTCCAGACTTTCGTTTCTTAAAATTGAAGATTTTAAGCCCAAAAAACACATTTTTGGGCTTAAAATCTTCAGTTTCCAATATTTTTTGATGATTCTTTGGAACAATTGGATTTGAGGGATTCTGCACTTGGAACAAGTTTTAGATTTTGATTTTTTCAATGCATTAAAAAAAAAAAAAAAATATTAGAGAGCCGTTTTTTGGATTTTTGAAAAAATTTTAGGAAGGTTTTATCTTTTAAAATACACGTCCTACAATTTTGAGTTTTTGGAAAAATGTTTAGAACACTTTTTGAAACCCGAAAAAAATGTCAAAATTAAGAATTTCGAAAAAAGGGGGGCTAGAATTTTTTCGAATTTTGCCCATAACTTTTGAAATTTTGAACATAGGGGTCCAAAAACTTGGAACAAAGTTCAGAACAACTAGAACAATCTGGAACAACTTTCAAAAATTTGATTTTCGAAAAAAGGGGGGCTAGGTCAAAAACGGTTTTTTGCTCTAAAACCCCCATTTTTGAATATTTTTCAAAAAAAAACAATGCGGAACAAATCGGGAACAACCTGTAACAACTTTCAAAAATAGCAAATTCCAAAAAAGGGGGGCTAACTTCACGCACTCTTTAAACCGGCCGGCGTTGATATTCCCATCTTACTTGGGTTCGAAAAACTGATCGGATATTTTTACGTAAATCGACTAATTCAACTGTAGCGTCCTCGATATAAACAATATAAAATACATCAACGTAATTTTCATATTTCTTCTTAACTATTTTGATTTCTTTACATTTTAAACCAAGTGTTATAAGTTCCTTTTTGAGCACAGCAAGGTCTATTTCATCTAAACCAAACAATACTACTTTGAATGACTTTTCGTTCTTAAAGTCATGTGAGAAAAATTGACAGAGTTTAGATTTAAATTCGGTACAGATTTTGTTATATGAGTCCAGTGACTAAAATATTTTAATTCCTATTGAGATTTTTCGCACAGAATAATCTTTAATATTCAAGCCTTTGCACAGACTGTGAATATATTCACAAGTTTTGTGGAGAAGTTTTATTGGTGGGATCGACACTTTTTTTTCATTTTGCTGCATAGGTACACTAGCACTTTCATCTCTATTGTCTGTGTCAGGAAGACACTGTAGAGGTGCAAAAGTGCCCTGTAAGCAGACATATTGGAAAGATGGACTTTCTTGGATTGGTTTACTGAAGAATCAAATTCATCATCACTATACCGGATCGATCGCGCTTATCAATGATTGTTTTTTTTTTTTATATTGGAGGGTTACTTTGACAGATTTTCAGCACACGTCAGTCACGAATAAGAGCGTGTAAAGAACTGAGGTTAAGTGCAGATAATTTGTCGATAATTAGTTGATTTTGTAATGCAATGTGTTTTCTATGTTTGTTTGTTGCTGTTTTGGTAAATTGATATTAACTTAAACTTATTACTTGGTAAATTGCCGTTAGCTACATATAGCCTTGAATTAGTTTTGAAAATGTCGAATTCATCGTTTAATGTAGTACCTATATTTTTTTTTGTATTCATGTGAAGTATCTAAACAAAGGACCTCCTCGAAAAGGGGTTAAAACTTTTTATATTGAATGGTTTATTGCTTAATAATTTTCCATTAAATTCACAATAGAAACAAATATAGAACAGAGGGCACCTACAATTTTTCGAACGGGTAAGTTAAGAGGCACTTTATCATGACATAATACTCTTGGAGGATTTGTCAATTTCCTTGCAAGATGCAGTAACCCATAAAAAACATTAGATATACTTACTGATTTAAGGAGACTTTCGGCGGCGGCGTAACAGTTCTATATATGTACTAGTGGGTAAAAATCAACATGCGGATAAAATGACCATCTTAAGGAAAATATTAAGTAAATGGGAATAATTTGTTTGCCGCTCCTATACAACTTTACCGCCCTAATATATAATTCATTCGGCCCAATACGTTAACAGCCGAATTTATAAACGCATTATAGCGAGTGCATAAACCTATGCACTTCTTATAATGCCTCTAAACACGAAAATCGTATTTATAAAACTTTGCAACGTTGAATAGTGGCATTATAAGCTAAACGCGTTTGAGGGTTGAATAGTGTCTGTATAAGGATATTTTAGTATCGAAATGTCACTTTGACTCACACACAACAATATAATACATAGATATTAGGGTAGCGCTTATTTTGGCAATGTTTGAATTTCTTTTTTGTCCTCCCCTAAAAATGATTATTATGTACCTGTACAATGTACATACAAACACGTTGTGCATTTTTGTCTTAACGCGGCTAGCTTAGTAACACCGAAAAATATTATATTATATTATATTATAAAATTATACGGATTGAATCCCATCCTTTTTGCACCTTAAAAGTAAAAAAAAGAAATGTTTTTTTATTGGATACTACCTCTTCGAGGAATTAAATTTTTGCACTCTTAAAAGAACTTCAAATGTGTGCCAAATTTACTTAAAATGTGCCAAATTTGGAGATTTTTGATCACTTTCAGGAAAGGACTTAGAATAATTTTAGACATTGCGAACAAAAGAGCCACCCTAATAGATATATTTTCTTTTCAATAAAAACACCACCGTGTAGAGTGAAGAAAACACAAATCTTCTAATGAATCAATAAAAATGATTTTTTTTTTCCAAAATATATTACTTTATTGACAAACAACACAAAAACCACACAAATAACAATAATCTGAATAATAATATTAGAAGAAAATAAAAGAATCCAATCGGCTGCGCAACAGAATTGTTTTTTTTTTATGAACAGCTGAGATTGGTTTGTCAGTTTTGGAAGTAAAACGTAATAGATTTCCTCTTTTTGGTACTTTATTTGACACAAGCGTATTATAACTATACAGGGTAGGAAAATCTTTTATAAATAATAATTTATGTTGCGTTGAATAGTGGCTACATAAATGCTTATGCATTACATAACTATTCAGCCGTTTAGAGGTGTTTAGCGAATTCTAATAAATAAGGCTGTAAATTTATAGCTCTGACCTAGAGCAAAATTATACAATATACAAATTGTTGTTATTTATTTCTGAAATACTTATCTTAACTTCTTGATATTCTGATAGTTTTGTAGAAATATAAGCAATTTGATTAGGTAATTTTGTTTTTGTCCACTTCCTTTTTTATTAAGGCCTAAACTACTAAATTAAAATTTTTTTTCATCTCACAACCTTTGTGTAGGTTTATATACTTACCTATATGTGAAATCGAAAGATACAAAAGTTTTCCAATTAAAACAAAAGCTAAACTTCTCTATTTCTGGGTAAATCTATGCATGTCCTTTGTGTCTTTTGTTCATTGTGTCTTTCCTCTTTCTCTTTCAATCATTGTCCTTTTTTGTTTAAACTTTCTGTTTTTTTTAACTTTTTAAATTAAGTTTTGCTTTTAATTAAAAGTTGCTTAATATCAGACATGAGTTTTATTTTATGATGAATAAAATAATCATAGTGAAATGTTTGTTGAACTTCAACTCTCCCACTCCCACCTATGTACCTACTTATATATTTCTCTTCGAGAAAATGAAAACTCAAAAAAAATCCGCAGCCAAAAATTGGCATACCTAATTGAACTTTCAATTTATTTAATGGAAAAACAATGTGATATACTACCGTGGCAGTGCTGGTTGTCGCTGTTAATCAGGCCCGTATAGACTTTTGTAATGTTTCTGAGGCAGGGCTTACATAATATGATTTGAATTGTATAATATGTATTTTTTCTAAGAAGAATAAAAACTATAGTGGTTTCAGCTTAAGTAAAACAAAATTAATTAAGAATATGGAGGGGAAGTAATGAGTATATTTTAGTACTTTTTAGTAGGTTAGTATTTAGGCTATCGTCACTGTTCGAAAAAGTGTATTTTTTGTAATACTGTCTGTGGTTTTGTGTGATAATTTTTTTCCATTCTCATTCTCATTTGAAGAAAATAGAATGTACAATATTTGGTTTGCAAATTTATGTATAGGTCCCACTATGAGCAACTTTGAATCCTCCTTCCGGAACCGGCTGGGTGTGACTGCAGTGAAGGAGAATATCAAAAAAGAAATACGTAAGTATACTTACCCTTCTCATAAATTATGAGCGCTGTAGATGGGTTAGAATTTTGTATGAAAAATTATTTATTTTTTCCTCCTAGTGTCGCACAGTGGGCAGAAATGTCATTTTGTGGGACAAATATCCATATACATATTTAAAACCAGTTTACATTTTGTTATATTATTTTTTATTTGTCATTTAGTTAACAATATTTTGTTTTCAAATAAATTACAAAAGACGATTGTACATTTTTGTTTAAATAGAGAATTTACCTACATGTTGCTACTAAGTTACTGACCAATACTTTGGGAAATAATTCATGGTTATGTATGTTCAAAGAAAAAAGTTGTGTAAGTGGGGGGTTCTGTATATGAAAAATGTTATTTTTTTAAATATTGAGCTAAAATAGATATAAAATTATTAAAAAAGAACGGAAACAGTAACAGTATTAAATTATGAATTTTTTAAAGGCAGGCACCACTTGTGATATAGGTCCATACTCTATAGGTCGTTTCTCTTAAAACTTAATGCCGAGTGTTTTTGGAAATTCCCTCCACAGTTTTTTTTTTTTTAATTTTCATTCGGATTAAAAATATAACTGCGATATATTTTGTTTAACTTTTTTGAATAATCTTCTTTGACCACAAAATGGCTTTTAATATTTTTCTAAAAAAAAATCAAAATTTCCAAAAAAGGATTATTTATACATATACAATTTTTTTTATTTTCATTTTTATATGGTTCAAATGATGTTGATGCATTTTTTTACTGGAGAAAGTTGTAAAAGGTTTAAATACCAATTAATCTTTTTTTTTTATTTGTTAGTTAATTTCTAGTTAATTTAGTTAATTTTTTGTATTAGAAAACTCAATATTTCGAAAATTACTTGATTAATTTTTATCAAATTTTGTACCAAGCTGTTTTTAACATAATCTATAATATTTAAAAAAAAATATTCCTATAGCCAAAATTAAAGATTTTATACTTTTGCATTCACATGTTTATTTCAAAGTTCCAAACTGAGTACGGGCTTGTACTGCTCTGTTGCTTTACCATGCCAAAAAGTCATTAAAGGATGTGTGATGTGGTTTTTGGTTTCTTTGGTTTCTTTGGTATTTTTTTTTTTTTTTTTTTTACCACCAATGATATGGGATACAGTGCGAAAGAGAAACAGATACCTAGATAATAAAATCATGTAACGGTGCGGTGGCGGGTTACTCTGTTATTGAGTGCGGCTGGCATTTGTACTTATAGTGAATGGATTTGTTTGATGTGATTTTTAATGACCGGAAATATCTCGCCAAAATGTAGAATCAATCCTCAAACCATTTAAGCCAAGTATTAAATAATTGAAATTGACGTTTTTATACATAATAGATTTTTGACACAAAGTTCTGTAATCGAAAATGCATGCATAAAAGTAGGAATATTATGTAGGTAGGGTAGGTAAGCTCCTTAGTATAACGAAGATCATAAAGCACTCCAAGGAAATTAGAACGGCAACAACAATTTCGTATATATGTTCCTATATATATAATATGCATGTATAAGTACATAATAATAATTTTTTTTAATTGACGTTTTCGACTTACGGGCAACTGATGCAATCTTTCTTTTCTTCCTCTATTTTTTTTTGGCACAAACATGAAAAAAATTCAAACTCTCTTTAATGTTTAACTTAACTTATTAGTTAAACAACAACAACAACAGCAGCAGAAAAAAATAAAGTTAATGTAGAATATGAAAACAATCTAAGAAACGGTTCGCTGAGTTAAAGAGTTTCTTTGAGCGTGAAGCCACGAGCCACACGATTACAACTTAAAAAGAAACCCAGGGTTCATCATCTAAGTTGTTTGCATTTATTTATTTATTATTTCTTCCATCATTACTAGTGCGCACGCGTGAACACATACTCGTCTTGCCCTTTTGATCCTGCCTGCCTGGCTGGTTGTTGTTGGTCGCATGTCGTGTGCACGGTTGCCACTTTGGTCACTATTTTTTCCACTTGGTCACATGGTCATATTTTTATTCTATTTGGTAATTTTTTTACGAAATGAAAAAAGAAACTCCACTTTAATTTTTATGCAAACTAAAGCTTATACTGTGATCTGTGGTTATGGAAACCGCAATATTGGATCAGCAGTGATTCTTCGTGGCAGTGCTCTCTTTTCTCTTCACCCATTTGTTGTGAAAAGAAAAGAAAACACTGTACTGAGAATCACTTAGCATCAAGTATTGTGGATTCCATAATCGACATGAATATTTCATTTGTGTAATATGAAGAATATATGTTGAAATAAATGTGATGAATTCATATTTCATTTCATTTTTAGCTACAGTTGGTAATTTTTATTTTCAATTTTGGACACGAACTTTATATTTTTAAGTGGCAACCGTGGTCGTGTGTCTATAATAGTGTTTGCTGCAGTTAGTCAAAACAAAATTATATGAAATGATTTTTCTGTAGCGACGAGTTATACTTGGAATTGAGATATACCTACAAGTTCCATATTGTGACAATTTATGTAGGTGAATTCGTTAATAAAAATCGAACTCGATATTTTCATCAAACATGACATATCCGTATAACAAACGAAGTTATAAAAGACAAAAAGTGAGTCGTTTCATACAATTCCGTCTGTCTGCCTCTTCGGCTACATTATAGCTTTTTTTAACGACTGATGGGTCCAATTAGCTTACGGCTCGCGTACACCTAATCCGTCATCGGTCGACGTATAGCGTCCGGATAGCGTCCGGGTAATACCGATCAACCGACGAATACAAAATTTTTTAGATTTGTCGTCCGTTTGCCGGTAACTTTTGCAGTGAAACATAAAAAAAAAATGGATACTGAAAAATTAACTACACAATCAAGACTGTCACCGTACGAGAACGGCTGCTCACTCCTGGTATATGCATAAGAACGTCATATACAGTCGTCCCAATAGCTCCTACCCGAAATCGGCCGATGATTCTATTTCAGTGAACGCGAACCGATAGACTTTGCATGACCTAGCGAATTTTAGACATTATACCCAGATGAGTTATTTTATACGACACCTGTCTCAAAAATTATTGCAAATATCGATTTTAGACTTTAAAATATCAGTTTTCCATATTTTTTAAAATAATCTATTTTATAGGAAAACCTCCGTTTACAAAAATTTTAATAATTTTGTTCGTTCTTTACTGCATAATTACCCCCATTTTACCATACTAAATCAAATTTCTATTGAAATTCTGCCTCTGTGCACTCGCACCTATATATACATAAACCATTTTCTTATGTTTTTTTAATCTCTACAGCGACATTATCTTCCAAAAAATCATTGTAGGAAAAGGTTTTTCTTTTGGAACTAAATGAATCGGAAATTGAAAAAAAGCTTACTACATAAATTTACAAATTTCGAACGTTTTAATTCTTTTAAACTTGTCCACTCATATTTCCTTTGAAAATGTTAAAACGATTGGGGGATAGTTCATTGACATACCTATACCTTATGTGACGTTTACATAAATGTTTAATAATAACGAGGGTCGAATACCTACCTTGCATCTTCTTATTTTTATTCATATAATGGTAGAATACCTATACTTACTGCTTTATTGAAAGAAAGATATTTTTTTTATTTTGAAGGAGTTTTCCCGTCTGTGTTAATGTTCTATATACCTACCTAGAAGTAAAAAATTATGTTTAAGGACTTTGAACCCTTAGAGCTAAAGTTGATAAGAAACTGTAGGAAATGACTACTACAATTAGGAATGCTGTTATGTCAAGCTTGCGAGGCAGTTTCAAAATGCAACAAAAGAACAAGGCATTGAATAACAAATAAGAAAAATAAATATAAAATATGAAATATAAAATAAAATATGTGCACGACTGGGTCGCACGAACTTGCTCTCATGTGCGATCACACTGTGTTTTTAAAGTTTTAATATTTCAAAAACTGTAGGTATTTATCTTATAAAAGAAATAAATTAGTTATGGGAGGCTATATATTGTATACCACCTGCTTAAAACTTAGTTTAGTTTAAGGATAGTATTATGCAAATAGGCACATTTATTTATGAACAATATACCTATAGCACCGTGTTGCAAATATGCATGGGACTTACAGTTTAGACTGAAAATTGGAAAAAAATATGTAATTAAACATATGCAAATTAATTAAACAATCTCTGAAATTGTTTTGACAACTATGTGATACACATCGTCCGATTTCTTAAGGAAATCTCAATTTATGAGAAAAAAAAAATTAAAAATCGTTGGAGCGGTTTTTTAAAAAAATAATTTTTTATATATAAAATTTTGATAAATTAAAAAAAATAGTATGCAATTTTTAGCCTTTATTAATGTAGAGTTAAAAAACTAATTAAAAAAAATATCATCTACCCATTTTCAAAATTTGGAATTTTCAAAAAATTATTTTGAAATTTTTTTTAAAAATCAATAATTTATTTTTTTGAAAATTTTGGTATGCAATATTATTAGACCTATTTTGAAGCTTTTGTGCAAAAAAAATTCATCAAAATCAGTTCAACTGATAATGAGATAATCGAAAATAAAAAAAATGGTTTTATGAGAGGTACCATTTTTAAACGATAGAAATTTTTTTCCAATAATATGGTAGATCGTACAGATATTAGTTCACATAAAAATTTTAATCAAGCTCATAGATGACGTTTTTGAGAAAAATGAGATTTTCAATACCGGTTTTTAAACATTTGTATGGGAGGTACCGTTATTTTTGGCTATAAGAATAATTTTCATTTAAAATCTGGTAGATAATGTTCAAAAAATGCTGGATGCCAATTTTAATAAAAATTGACCGTAATTATTAAGTTCTCAAAAAAAAATTTTGAAACTTTTTTTAAAAATTAAAAAAAAAATTTTTTTTTAATTTTGGTATAGGTACAAAACTTTTAAAAAATTTTCAATTATTCTGCATAAAAAAATTGATCAATATCAGTTGAAAAGTTTTTGAGAAAATCGAAAATCAAAAAAATGGTTCTATGGGAGGTACCTAATATTTTTAACCATTTTTCGGAATTTTTTTTTATTAAATGGTTACCTTTTAGCAAAAAAAATTATTGAAATTTTTTTCAAAACGACAGGTACCGTTATTTTTAAAAAAATGAAAAAAACGGGTGGGGGGAATGCCCAAAAAACGGTAGGTACTAACTTTGATCGACCGACCCGTTTAGGCTGCAGTCGAAAGGACAGACAAACAGACAGACAGACAGACAGACGGACAGAATTGCGAGACCCACTTTTTTCGACTTAACTTAAAATATAAAACATGAAACATAAAACATAAAACATAAAACATAAAATATAAGAAATAAAACATAAAACATAAAAAAATAAAAATATGAAATAAAAAATATATTAAATTTTATATTTAATTATAAAGTATATTAAATATAAAGTATAAAATATAAAATATATTAAATATAAAATACAAAATATTAAATATAAAATGTAAAATGTAAAATGTAAAATGTAAAATATAAAATATAAAATTAAAAATATAAATGCGTATAAACATAAAGAATTCATTATTAATTGTATATTTTGTTAGCTACCTTAAAATATTGAAATATGGAAATAAAAACTCTTCGTTTCTAATTGATTTTGAAATTATGTAATATTTCTATTGCAATGTTCTAATTCCATATAAAACCACACTTCTGTTTTAATTGGTCTTCAATGTTATCAACACATTAAATTAAATCGTTACCTTAGTTTAAATTTGGTATGAGCTTGAGTTTTCTTCTATATGGTCTACATGCAACAAAAGTTTTATATAAAGCCATGCATAAATTGTAAAAAAAAAATGTATATATATAAACGTAATGAAGTATCCATATGCTACAAATAAAAAAATTATAGTCTTTGTCTTGAAGAAGCACAATAGCAGTAAACAATTTGGAATTGTTTTTTTTTTTTTTTAATGTGTCTAAGAGATGGTTTGGTAGTTTGAAAAGCCTTTGGAGCGTGAAGCCACGAGCCACACGAGAAAATAGGAAGATTTCTGTTTTTATTTTTTGTTTTCATTTTTTAAGCCATTAAACAGTACATTCAGGTGCAGCTGTAGCCCATGGCAACAGAAGTTAGGATTTGCTCGCACTTACTGTTTTTTGTTATTTTTTTTTTATCGGAAAGGTTGTTGTGTGTTTTTAATTACGAAATAATTAAGGCGAACCTTATAAACGAAGGCAAGTAAAACAGAAAATATTAACGTCTGATGAGGTTGCTAAGGCTTGGTTCTTGGTTATATTTCTATATTCAAAGATTTTTCGACGTTTTCGATTTAAGCTGCCGAGTTAACTATATTAGCATAAGCAAAAAAGGCCTGTTCTTCAACAATCAACTCCGAAATCAAAATTTGTAATATTTGCATAAACTAATATGTATGTGTATACTCGTTTTTGGGCCAACTATACTTTCAATGTGGTTTAAAAAAAATTAAGTTGGAAATATTTCCGTGAAACTAAGCAGGTTGCAATTTTTTATGATAAGTTAAGGAGAATGAACGGACTTGAATTTCATTGATTTTAAAATATTAAAAACACTCCCAAAAAATTGTTTATTTTAACAATTTTTCAGAAACAAGTCGAGATGTAGAACACAATATTAACATGAAGGTCTGTGTTAATTTATTCGTGCAAAACAAAAGGTTATGCGAGGTATATTTTGCCAAATTATGTATACATATACATCGCAAGCTTCTTAATTTGATCGAAATCTGTTCAGAAGTTAACGAGAAAGTTTTAAATGATGGAAGTCAGATATTGTAATTGTATAATACTTTATTTGGCCTAAAAATTGCCATTTCAATTTACAAAAGTTTTATACATTGCGTTTGTTTATAAATTAAGGATTTGGATATTAAGATATTAATAACGGTTTTTATAACATTGAGTTTTACAACAAAAAAATCTTTAAGGTATTAGGTGTGGAAGGTATATAATATATATGCATATTGTCTAACTCTTCAAAAAGAAGCACCCAACTACTCGGATAGTAATTAGGTTTTGGCTATTAAAATTTTCGTATTGCTGTGATCTTTTTTTTTCATCAGCAAGCGAGGGCAGTTCGTTTTTCAAGAAAACCATATACTCATTTTATGTATATAACCACGAGCACAACACACAATCATCATGCCACACCATATAGTCTATGCCATTCTCAACAAAAGGAATCACGGTCCGGTGATCCTCTTCAATTAAAAAGGTCGACATACCAATTCTTTGATATGTTTTCCCCATTCGGTGATATTATGCTTCATTTTCACTGTTTTTTCTATGTTGTTTTTTTTTTCGTTTGCAACACATACGGAACTCAACAGATAATTATTTGATACAATAAATTTTCGAATTAACAAAGAAGTGAAATCAAAAAAAATAAAAATAATGACGCATGTTGCGGTGGAATAAAATGAATAACAATAAAAAAAAAATAAACCAATATGCAACAGGGAAATCGCATAAGTTTTCACTATTTTTTATTATAAATGAGTTTCATGTTGATAATTGATGTATAAAGCATATCAACACGGCACGGGCAGCAGCGGCGGTGTCCTACAAAAGATTGTCCAAACATATGAAATGGGTGAAGGGCAAGATCATCAATTCTCAAAATTTTAAAAGTTCTCCATCGAACCGAATATAGAAACCCGAACTTAGATTGTGGGTATTTTTTGGATATCGGGTATTGGATTTTCTGACGAATTTTCCCTTTTTTGGTTTTTGGATGTGTAAAAACATCTATGAAAGCTCTCGGTTTAGGGAAAATGAAAATATAAGTAAATGTACCGGAAGTGGTCGTAACAATGGGTAAGAATACTGGTTTATCGAATGCTAAAACCGGGTAGGGTAGGGTGGGTTTAAAAGTAACAGGGGTAAGAAGTAACAGCTAAAAAAAACAGGGTTCCTCTCAATATTAAGAATCGCATAAAAGAGAACTTACTTAGGACTTAGGACTTAAATATTTCGTTGAACTCAGGGACTCTGTATTTCGTTACGAAAATCAATTATAATCGAAAGCGCTTTTTGTCCTTCTTTTGAATTGGAACTTTGTAAAACTTTCGAAGGGCAACAAATAATATTAATACTTTATTCGCTTACGGATTATCTTTTCCAGATTAATTAAAAGCTCGCTTATAGCTCGTATTGAAGTAATTTTTTTTTTGTAAATCTTGGAAAATGTTTTTGAAAATGCGATAAATAAATAATCAAAAAGAAAAAAGTTAAATTGTTTGAGAATTTAATTTAAAGTAAAAGTACGAGATTTAAGTTAAAGTACGAGAGCTAGCAACGTAGACAATAAAAGCATTTCAACAGTCATGACTTTTTAACTTTTCACTATATCTCGAGTGAAATTTTGAAAGTCTGGCTGTTGGGATACGTTACGTATTTCTGTACGCGTCACTTTCGAAACGGTAAAAATTGATTTTTAAAGTCATTTCAACAGTCTTTTGGCTTCTTTTTCATTCCGTTCTATAAACTGTTTGCCGTATGAATTCACAGGTCATGTAGGTGTCAGACGTTGCAAAATACGTCTTGCAAGCTATTTTTTAATTAAAAAAAAATAGAATATGAAGATTTTAATTTTAATTCAGAAAGAAATTATTAAAAAATAACGGTAACACTAACAATATTACTACAGATTTTTGAAATCACATTTAAATTACCATATTTGAATGAATAATTTTTTTAGCATTAATTTGAGTGCGTGAAGTTAGCCCCCCTTTTTTGGAATTTGCTATTTTTGAAAGTTGTTCCAGGTTGTTCCCGATTTGTTCCGCATTGTTCCAAGTTTTTTTTGAAAAATATTCAAAAATGGGGGTTTTAGAGCCAAAAAACCGTTTTTGACCTAGCCCCCCTTTTTTCGAAAATCAAATTTTTGAAAGTTGTTCCAGATTGTTCTAGTTGTTCTGAACATTGTTCCAAGTTTTTGGACCCCTATGTTCAAAATTTCAAAAGTTATGGGCAAAATTCGAAAAAATTCTAGCCCCCCTTTTTTCGAAATTCTTAATTTTGAAATTTTTTTCGGATTTCAAAAAGTGTTCTTAACATTGTTCCAAAAACTCAAAATTGTAGGACGTGTATTTTTAAAGATAAAACCTTCCGAACATTTTTTCAAAAATCCAAAAAAACTGCTTTCCAATATTTTATTTTTTTTTTAATGCATTGACATTTGAAACCTTATGATAAATGCATGTATTGAAAAAAAGTTTTGACCTTACATTCTTACTATCAGCTTGAAAACTAACTTTAAAAAAACATCTCCGATTTTTTTAACTTTTCAAAAACACAACTTTCGAAAATAGCAAATTCCAAAAAAGGGGGGCTAACTTCACGCACTCCATTAATTTTCAAACCCGAAATTAAAAAAAAAAAAAAAAACAAAAAAAATGTTACACGTACTATTTTTTTCCGATAATGGCTCTGCTAAGGGTATGGTATGTTTCGCAAGAATTGTCTGGCAAACTAACGTTTCGCAAGGGTTCATTTCGCCATTTTTCGTTCGGCATTTTGTTTATTTAGCATTTTGTTGTTTGGCATTATATGTTTTGCAAATTACGTTTTGTCTTTTAAATGATTTGACAAATCATCCTTCCGCATTTTTCATTTCGCAATTTTCATTTAGTTTTTTATTTGATTGACTTTTTGAAGTTCGGCAATTTTTTATTTCGCATTTTGCTATTACGCTTTTTTTTATATGGCATTTTATTATTTCGTTTTTTTTTTATTTTGCATTTTGTTTTTTCGCTTTTTCATTTGGCAATCAATTGTTTTGCAATTTTTTGGCCTCGATTATGTCGATTAAATATATGTCTTCTAGTTCTTGAGAAAATTGAAAATTATTAAAACTATTTTGTGTATGAGATTTTTGTTTTTTTGCTTGCTTACATAAATACAGTACCTACTAGCACCCAGCATTACGGCGTGTAAACAGTGAGGTATGTATGGGGGGGCATGCTGCCCCCTGCAACCCCCCTGCTTGGCACACTATTAGATTTGGGGTAGGTGCGAGGTTGGGTGTATGCAAAGTCCGAAATTAAGCACAATGAATTTAGCAACAGATCATAAAAAGAACGGTAAATCAAAAAAAGTCAAAGCTTATGAATGTACAATCGACCAACCAACTATAAACGGCCAAATGATCTATCAGCGAAGTGATAAAACGGCTCATTGAAATTTTGCGAAAAAACTTGGCCAATTAATAAACGGCTTAACAAAAAAAAGCTAAACAATAAATTGCCAAATGAATTTTGCGAAATGATTGAAAATATTTTTAAGAAAAAGCGAAATGTAAAAACGCCAAATGTTATTTGCGTAATGATTGAAAAACATAATGAATAAAAAGCCAAATGTAAATTGCCAATTGTGGATTGCGAATAAAACAAAATATTTAACGATCAAAGCGAAACAAAGAAATGCCAAATGAATTTTGCCAAACAATGGTGACCCCTCTGCTAACTGCATTAATTTAAAAGAAGGATACTTAATTAGCACTTGATAAGCGCATAATGATGACGTCACAAAATATTGGTTCTGCTGACTTTTTGTCTGCTAACTTGAGAGCAGGGTTGTGAGTTTATGAATTAAAGAAACAGTAAGCCATAAGCTGTTTTTGATTTTTCTATTGAAAAATATTTAATTCATATAAGCTAGTTGGGATTTGTTAATTGAAAAAAATCCAATTCATAAGCTAGTTGGGATTTGTTGCTAGTTGGGATTTGTGAATTGAAAAAATGCAATTCATAAGCTAGTTGGAATGCTAAACAAAAAAAAAAACGAAAAACGGCGAAATGAATCCCCGCGAAACGTTAGTTTGGCAGACAATTCTTGCGAAACATCCCATACCCTTCAGAATATGATGATACACGTATGGCTTGTTGCATCAGACATGCTTCACGTAGCATGGCATGTGTTATCGTAATAAAATTGATCCTTCCTGGCTCAGAAAATGTAAGAAAATGTTAAAGGTGTATGGGATGTAGGAAATTTTAACATTATTTTAACTTTTAGCAAATAGAATTAATTTTTTTTTAAGTTGCATTTTATTTTAAAAAAAATATTACAAATATTTTTTTTAGCATTATCTTTACAAACCACTCTCTTTTCAAATTGATCATTACCTAATCGGTTATTTTTTGGCAGATCTAAGAGAGTCACATATATGAAAAAAATCTTTCAACCGCGGCTGATGACGGTAGAGCCGTGTTATACTTCAGGAAAAGAGCTCGAACAGAAGGAAATGCTTTCAGATCTTCTAAATTTGAGCACTTCCTAACAAAAAATGTCATCATTTCATTTTCTTCTTGCTCTTGCGGTATGAGGGAAGATATAACATGGTTAGAGGACTGGATGTTTTTTTTTTTTCATTAATCCCTACGTTGTTTGATTCAACATTTGTGATTTTCGTTACAATATTTTTGCATTGCATTGAATTATGAACTACGATTTTTTGCATTAATTTATTTATTTATGGAATCCATAAAATATTCGTTTATTTAATTTGAAATTAAAAAAAATCTTTGTTTTTATTTGGTAAAAGTTAAAATTATTTTTAAAGATCAACCTACGCTAGCATTTATAGCAACCATCAACGCATAGCATACCACGGGCAGCATGTCGCATGCAATATGTCTCGTGCATCATCGTCTGGTGAATTATGTATTTTTCAATTCAGAAATCACAAGCTGAAAAAATAGCTTTTGAGTTGAAAGTCATTCAATTCACAAATCCCAACTAGTTTATGAATTGAATTTTTTTCAATTTACAAATCCCAGCTAGCTTATGAATTGATTTTTTTTCAATTCACAAATCCCAACAAGCTTATGAATTGTATTTTTTTCAATTCACAAATCCCAACTAGCTTATGAATTGAATTATTTTTCAATTCACGAGTGCATTACTGACTTGTGAATTAAACGAGGGCTTAAGCTAAAAAAGAGCTTAGAGACATGATTGTTTGATGTCGCATACATTATGTATGTATGTATTTATCGTTCAAAAATAAAGCTATGTTTCTCAAAAAGTTACTATTTTAATTTGGTCAGGGAAAACTTTAAAATTGGTCAGAGAGAGTCAGGGAAATTTATTTTGAAAAATATTGACAACTATGATGTTCCTTATAGACTCCAAAACGACATGGCCGATTTTAAGCATCGGATCAACTGAATTTCGTTTTTTGGTTAAAGTAAAGTGCCTACCATACAACCCCGGGGGTGGGTCGCTTCTATTAAATAAAAAGCTCTTATTTTGTTTTCTATTAATTATTTTTTTTTCACTCTACCTGTTGGTTGCTTTGCCTAATGCTGATGTGCATTCTTTCTGAACCGCGTACGTGTATTTTAATTAACATGATTGATTTTGTATGAACATTTTGGTGGACATAAATCCATAAATTTTAAAACAGACATTTTGTTATAATTTTTTTGTATTTGTAACTTCATTCAATAAACAATATTTATTTTAGAATAAATTACAAAAGACAATTTTTAATTTTTTTTAAAATAAAGAATACATGATGTTCTTAATTAATGACGAATTCTTTGGGATATGATCCCTGGTTATGTTCAAAGAAAACTGTCGTTAATTCTCTCTCCCATTTTTAAAACATAATAGCTTAATATGTATACCTAATTATTTAAAAAAAATGAAAACAGTTTCAATATTAAATTATGGATGTCTTTTAAGCCAAAAACCTGTTTTTTTTTTTTTATTTTATATTTAAATCAAGTTGTTTTAATTTACAATTGTCTTTGTTTTCAATGTTTGTTTCACATTCTTGTCCTATCTGCTCCGGAATAAAGTGTTTTGGATGACCTTTGCATCGAAATATTCAATATACGTCAAAACATTAGCTTGTTGCCTATGTATCCAGCTGTAAACTGTCTTATTCCATTTAAGGATCGATACAACATCGATGGATTAAAAACCCTGTAAAAAATCAGATATTTTTGAAAGTTAAATGAAGGTCAACGCAGACTACGTTGACGCAGTAAAAAAAACAGCTGAGTTAACTTTGAGATACATTCAAAGTGCTGACGAGCAGTCTGTCGTCTAAACTGCATTGACAGGGTGATTACATGGTCATACAAAACAATTCGTGTCAACGCTGCCGTCGTCAATCCGTCAACGCATTGACAGTATTCTGCGCTGAAAACTTTGTGCAGAATTTGACGTCAAAGAGTCATTGCGTTGACCGTCTTTAAACTTGCATTTTTGTGAGACAGTATTTTTATAAACAAAACTGTTTTATATTGAAAATACTAGATTCGCTTCCATTTTTAATAAATCAACCTTTGGGACAGCACCCTGTGAACAAATTCAAATTATTCAGTTCTGGTTTTGTCTCATGAAAACTTGCCCTGTTTTTCCAGTTTCTTAAAAGATATAAACTATACAAATGCTTGACTTGATTTGATCTAACACCTTCACGGGCTTAAGTAAATAGTTTTCATTACAGTTTTAAAAAAAAATTTACTTGACACGAATTTGACTCAAAAATCTAATCATCATCACGTCCTATACCTAACTATACCCTATCGTTTTTCTATACATATTATAGCTCAAACATGTTTTATTTTTTTTTTTAATTGTGCCTTTTTTATGCAGGGGTGTATTATATATAGGAAACAACAGGTGCCTTAGCAATTATACGCATCAAGATAATACCGTATCAAAAGTGCAACCCTTAATGAACACACCACCAGGAGAATGTCAGAAATGGTTCAATAACTTTACGGTCTTACTTTGAAAATGGGGTTATATTCTTAGTTGTTTTTAATTTTACGTAAGCATTTTTAATGTGAACGGCGAATAATAAGTTCCCATAATTTAAATATCATATACTATAGGTATAGGTATAAGAAAAGAAAAAAAGGGTGTGACAGATATATTTTCTGGCAATTTATAGATTATGTATGACGGCTAGCGTCGTTTTCGGATTGGTTTGGTACTGCAGTGGTGCCTGTCAAGAATTAAAAAAAAAAAAAAGAATTAATGTAAAAAGTATATGTATGTTCCCAAACAAAATCCTCTTTCCATTTCCAGGAAAAGGCCATGGGATCATTTGCAACTAGTCGAAAGGGCCATTGCAACCGAAAAGTGCAACAATCACGGACATGCCTCAAGGCGTATGATATCGTCAACGCAGAAAACTGACAATGCGTTGACAGCATGCTTTGACAATCTCGTTGAAACGAGTTTTTATGGTCAACACGTTGATTATTTAGTTTGACCACATATGTACTTTGTATATAAACATCCATGGTAACCTAGCTTGCGTTATATTAATGTCAAAAATTTCGCATTTTATTTTAATCCATCAACATTGTAGATGAAAGGCAACGGAATTTAACTGTGAAAAAGTCATATTGCTTTAACGACGTGTAATCGTCAACGAGAAAAATTGTTGACTTGTGCTCATGCGTCAACACTCAAAGTGTTCGGATTTGGTCAAATCAAGAAAAGAGGAAATCTCAAAAAAAAAAAAAAGTTTTTCAACGAAATCTTGCCCTGTTTGATGCTTGTGACATATGAGATCACCGACATCCAGACCCAATATTCATTTTTATATTTCTATCTTTCATTCAATTTCTTAAAAAAAAAAAATATAAAACCTAGGTACAACCACTCATCCATTAGCAGAATCCATCAATTAATTGAAAGTTCACCTTAATGCATTTAAGGCAGCCCCAGCCATAGCGTCTACATTTTCATCCCGACAGATGGTTTCCACAAACTGTATATGTATATGTATAAATTGTTTGGTTTTCCCTTTTTCGAGTAACCTGTCAATCAACGCAATATTCTGATTGAATGATTAAACTACTTAAATTTGTTGCATTAAATGCACCTAATTCCCCAATATTATAATTATGATTGTTGTCTCATATAGTTTTCTATGAGAGAAGGTTATTTCCCATCCATATACTCACTTCCGATTTAGCCATATTTTATTAACAATTTTTTTTTTTAAATACCTTACTAAGACGTGTTTTATTGGAACGCTATCCTGTATTATCTACTGACGTTGACGAACTAAATATTCAAAAGTTGACCAACCAAAAATACTCAAAACATAAGCTGTCATTCGGCTTTGCCTATAAAAGCTGAAAATTAACTATAGGTGCGTTTTATTGGTAAATTTATAGCTAGCACAGTAAAATTTCCCTCGGTGAACAATAACAACAATCAATTACTGCCGATAAATTTGCCAGCAAAATAGTGGATATGGAAGTGGATAAAGAAAGTTTGAACTTTGAAGATGAAGATGGCGCGTTCAAAATTATTCATGACTTGAACCTTAATGTTGTTTTTCACTCATAAAATGGACGTGTTCTATGATATTTGTAGTGCAGTGGAGACACGGAAGCAGAAATACTTTGTGAACACAATCAAAAGTAGCTAAAGCGTTTTTGAACACAGCCGGAGCGTTTTATTGGTACCTGATTGCTGCACTAGCTATAAATTACCAATAAAACGCACCTCATATTGTCTCATAAGAAATGAGAAAGTATGTGTTTAAAAACGCAAACGCAGACAGTTTTTATGATTCTACCTCCATTTCATACTCGTTAGGTTTTTTATTCCGTTTGTTATGAGCATGACTAATTTATTCATGTGGACAAAAAATATGAAATTTCGAAATCGATATTTTGGAGAGATTATATGGAGTGCGAAGATTGGCAGCTTCATAAGAAGAATAAACGTTTACTTCAGACATTAGATACAAATAAAAAACTCAAGTGTTTGTTTATTTACTTACAAAAATTGTTGATTTCTACCAATTTTAGTACAAAGTTCATATACAAAAAAAATTGGCAATTTTTTAAAGTAAACGAATGGATCTTCTATTAAGTTTACAAACTCAAATGAGAAAGTATACGTGAAAACTTCACTCTTTTTGAAAAAGGGTATCTTTCTGAATTGTGTAGAGACGAAATAACAAGCTTTGGCGACAGCTTAGTTCTTTTTGAATGTAGTAGATTTTTATTAGGATTTTCCATACTTATGTAAATTAGCAGTTTATGTTAATTAATAAGATATTTTATATTTCGTGAGTTAAATTTTAGTTGAGTTGAGAATTACAAGATAGTTAAGCATTTTTTATTAATAGGCGTGTAAGCTATGTATGTACACTGCAGTTACTATATGTTTTTTTTTTCACAATATAAACATAGGTAGTTAGCCTGAATTTGCTCTCCCAAACCAGTGCGACGGCGGCGCGGCGCGGCTTACCTACTGATACAGCCATAAAGTCACGACCATTTCTTCGCCAACACTTTTATAGTGTCAGCGCGGACAATAGGTACTTTGTTTTTTTTTAGTAAACTTCAAATCAAAATTAAAACAAATGACAGATAAGTACAACCAATTCAACAAGACGGAAAATTACGTTTTTGCTGCGGATAAAATTCTTCAGTTTGCAGGAAACCTGCAAGCAAATTTGTTTGTATCCATAGACTTGAGAAAGTTTGACATATCTTTTAAACTCTGCGCAGTGAATGTAAGCTCACGTATGGGCTTGAAAATCAGTACAGCACAAAAGAAGGTACCTATATATAGGTAGACGATACCTACCTAACCTAAGAGTAATAATATTATGTTCTTTGCATTTAACCAGCTTTCAAATGATGACGCGGTTGCGGCTAAACTCCCCCTTTTTTATGATTCCCCTTTTTTTATTTTTTTTCTGTTCCGAATATAGGTATATCCAAATGTTTTCCAAAAGTCTCTTCTCTTCAATGTAAGGTATATTCCTTGTTGCATTGAAGTTGGTTCCCTTTTTTTCTGGATTTGGTCTAGTGAACATTTTGCGGATGTAACTGACTGCCTGACGAGTAGGAAGACCAAACGAAAGAAGAAAAAACTTAAAAACCTACAAAAATATAAGGGAAAACGAGGAGCAAAAGCAGCAGCAGCAACAGCAGCACAGCAAGCAACAGTTACAGCAAATGCTTATAACCATCATTGACAGTAAAGATACAAAAGTTAAAAAAACAAAAAAAAATACCTTCGCTGCAGCAGAGGCTTTGACTTTTTGAAAACGCGACGGCATACGGTAGAAGACTTCACTTGTTGCCCAATTCAGCATCGACCACAACATTTCATATTATGGGGATGAAAATTTCTATACGTCGCGTCGCGTCGTCGTCCGTCTATATATATATATACGCTGTGCTCTGCCTAGCCAAATCGTGTCTGCCACTGCGCCACCACCTCTAGCTGCACACATTGCACCACACAATTAAACACAGGAAGTCTTATACCTACCTATACATGGTATTATGGAAGCAAAAATAATTGTGAGCGTTCTTTTCAGCTTATTATATTATGCCCCTGTTCTGTTGGCCGTTGGATGAATGATGCATACGGATCATATTCGTGTGTGATGGTGGAATACTTTACTGTTTTCTAGTTTGCATTTGATTTCTGAGTTTTTTTTTGGGAGGGGGGTGTTGACTGGCATGGTAAATAAAACTCATGTCAGTGGAAGGGTCATCAAGCAATGTTACAATAGTTTCTATGACTTTTTGTTAATTTTTAATTTTCTACGTTACAAAAAAAAAACTTCGCACGACTAAATTGAAACTTCCAAACTAAAACTTAGTTAAAGTAAAATTATAAAACATGGACTATAACAAGTTCCTACCGCTTTATGAGCTGTTGCCTGGTGCTATATGCCGAATCGATATCAATTATTATCCAAATCAACAAACAAACAAAAAACATCGAAAGCAAATGTATAACAAAATTAAAATTGTCACAACTGTAAAGCTTGTAGCTAATGACAAATTTGTAATGTTTATTTGATGTATCAACCTTACAAAACAGCAAACAAATAAACATAGAAAACATTGAAGAACAAATTCGAAACTGCCACAACTAAATAAAAACTTATATCTATACCTAACAACAACAAAAACATAGAAAACATTCCACGGCAAAATTCAAACTGTCATAACTAATTAAAAACTATAGCTAATTTTGAGAGTTGTTAAACTAAGCTTGATATCAACTTAGCAAAGCAGTACAAAAAAAAAATAACATAGAAAACATTGAACGATCAGAAATTCGAAACTATCACAACTATACATAATAAAAAACATAGCTAACGACAAATTATACAATTTATAATATCTAAACTGTTAACCTTTTTTGAGGGAGGTGCTTTGCTAACTTCAAATATGAACTAAACAAAAAACTAAAAAAAACATTGTTTGGAAAAATTGAAACTGTCGAAAATAATTTTAAGACTAGCTAAAGTCTTTAGATGGAGATATTTCACCATCCAGACCTCGGAAGTATTGAATTTTTGTCTGTTATAATTTGAATACGCTCTTTTTTGTCCGAATGACATTATAGATTCATAACGCCCTTACCGACTTTCCTGTTTAATTTACCGCTATAGGTGCTACTGCTAACAGTGTTTTGTGCAGAAAAAGATTTATAGAAGATGATTTTTCAAATATCTGAAATTTTTAATTAATTTTTCTATCGTTTCTATATACCTACCATGTGGCCTCGATTTTTAGTAAAATGTTGCGTCAGTTATGTCAACAAATTTTAAAACTCCTAAACTTTGTATATTCAAGTACATATATGTTTCACAGAGTACAATATGTATTTTCAAATCAAATCAATAAAACCAAAACACATCAGCATCCCTGGATTTTCGAAAGAGAAAGTATTTTTGTGTATACGAAGCTTTGGATGACATGCGCACTTGTAATTTTTTTTAATATATTTGTATGAGCTGGTATGTTCCCTGTTAAATGTTTATCTACAGAAATAAGCTTTTTGTATACAACTACTGATTATGCAATGGAAGAAAATACATCCTGTTTTTCTTCCTCCTTGATTAAATGTTTTAATTGACAGATTTCATTTGATATTTTATGTTTATAAACATTTTTTTTAATACATATTAGAAACCAAATCATCATGAATATCTCATACATATTTTGCTGTGCTTGAAAATCTATTTTGTATAGGTAGAAAATGCTGCCATGTGTTATAAATTCTGTACGCCTGTTATGAGGCTATACAAGAATGGGAAAGTGCAACCTTTTTATAATCAACAACTTTTCTGCCATGATATACAAATTAGGTGTATTTGAAATAAACTGATATAAAGGTATGTTGAAACACACTTACAAAAAATCACAGAAAGTTGGAAGCCATTGGAAGTAATTTTCATATAAAAAAGATTCAAAATTTTTGAATAACAATTTTTCGGAGGCCATAATGTTGCACTTAACATGTTGTCTGATGGTTAATATTTATGGAAGCTCTTTGTAACAACTGAAAGAAAATACAAACTAATTCTGTTTTTCTTTCCCCTTGGTTAAATGTTTTGCTAAAAATTGATGTTTCAAATCTATAAAAAAAAATGTCAATTCAGTTTCGAATATCCTACAAAAGTGATACATTTCACTGGATTTTGATGTTTATAAACATTTAAACATTAAAAATTGTTTCGTTTATTGCATGCGGCATGTGCGATAGCTTTTGTTTCTTGCTATTGAAAATTACAAAAAAAATGTGTCATCATGATATTCATATTGCTGTACTTGAAAGATTAGATTTTGTATTCATATAGGTGGAAAGTGCCGCGTGTTACACATCCTGAACGCCTGTTATGAAGCTATAAAAAAATGGGAAAGTGCCACATTTCATTCACAACAATGTGTCATATCATGCTCATGATATTCATATTGCTGTGATAGTGCTTAAAAGAATATAATACAATGGTAAAAAATGTTGCCCGAGTTGTTAAACCTGCAATGCCTGCTATGAGGCTATACAAGAATTGGGAAGCGCAACCTTTTTATTATTCAAATTTCTGCCATCAGCCATCATGGCAAAAATCATGTATATTGAAATAAAATCATATGAATTCGAATATACACTAACCAAACATCACAAAAAGTTGGACTTTTGAAAATTCTATATGTTATCTCTTTTGATAGTAAATTTAGGTAGGTACCTATATAACCTTTTTGGGAAAGGATTTTTCATGCATTTAATATACATATAATTCATATAGGTACCGATATATTATGTCATTCCATCACAAAACTTATTTAATTTAATAGCAAGAATTTTAATATAAGAACTTAGCCCATGATAACCATCAAGAAATCTCATTTTTCTAGTGACGACGAAAATGAACAAGTCATGGTCCTAACTAATCTTCACGTTTTGAATAGTTTAGTGCTGTTAATTAGCTGTAATAGTTTCGAATTGTCGTTCAATATTAACATTGAAAATGTTTATAGGGTCGTTTTGAGAAAAATATGGTGTTACCAAAATGATTAAATGAACAAATGAATACAATAACAAATGAACGAAATGAACTCTAGCGTATAGGGGGCTCAGGATCGAATTTTCTATGGTGTTACCAAAGAAAATGCCAAAATGAACCTAAAGACACAATCGATGAATCGTACCTACACCTTGATCGTCGCCAACCGACGAGCTTCAGTGGAGGATAGTTGAATTTGTATGAAATCTTAAAATCACTCGATCTGAGCGCACTTAGAAGCCTTTTACTCAGGTTATAATTATCGGATGCTTAATGTTAAGATAGATAATTAAAGATAAAATGACAGGCTACAAATCTGCATCAAAATGTTTGCAAAAGCTTACAAAATTTCATACTAAAAACGTGAAAGATTGGCTTTTGAGAACTAATTTCATCACGGCAAATGACGTGAGGAACAAGAAAACAAAAAGAAAAGGAAAAAAACGTACCCACAAAGAATATACATTGCTGTAAGGGTGTCGGCAAGACGTTGGTTGGAGTGGAATGTGTGCAATAATAAACCACCACTGCACTGTGGCTGGTGGCAAACACATTTGGCTTCGCATCGAGAACAAAAGTGATATACATACATAGCTACATTATTAAGTAGGTTAGGTATGTCTGTAAAATGTTATGTTGATTAAATTGTTGTAGGTATTTTGCAAATATTATTCGTAATGGTACGATTAGGTTGGTTTGGTTGGCTTATAACCTCTGTTCTAACAATCGGATATTTAAAATAAAGGTCTTAAAATGAAGGTAAAATATCAAACTAATTTATTCAGTTAAAAAATAATTGAAATAACATAAAAGTGTAGGTGAAAAACGTTTAGGTTTAATTCATCAAAATAAATAATTGCAAAAATTGAAAAATTGAATAACAAAATTGGCTTCGCCAACAAAATTCATATACTACCTACGTATCTATATAGGTACATACATTATGTATGTAGGTGGGTAGGTAAGTAGAAATTGCGATCACGAGCAACCTAGTTCGTTGACCCAATTAGCGCTAGAGTGCACCGTTGTGTTACCATAACTCGTTGGACCTGGGGATGTAAATGGTTTGGAATGTCTCAGAATGGCTCAGAGACGTAAGAGGTTTGACCCCTTAGTATGACATTATGTACCTACATTTATATAAAAGGATTGATTCAGTTGTTCTGCGGTTGCCTTTTTACTTCTGTACTATAATAATCGGATCTTAAAGATTAAAGTTTTGAAATAAGTTAAATAATAGGCTTCAAAATTTTGTGTGACAAAACTTGACTTCATTCTTAATCAATTCGATTGTTGAACCTAGAATATGCACAGAGACCTATACTTGAACCTCTATGATTATAACTTATAACTTTAGTTCTATAAGGGCCAGATGTTGAAGGTTAAGGTATTTAAATTAAGGTTAACTAGGCTAGAGGTAGGATTAACCTAGCGAAGCAACTTAAATATAATACCTAATCGAAAAGGGTTGATTTGGTATCTTCTGTTCTAATTATCGGATCTTTGAGGTTAATGTCTTAGAATTAAGGTAAAATCTCAGGCTACAAATTTATGTGAAAAAACAACATCTAAGCCAATGCGTTTTTTGAACTTGACCATACGTCTAAACCAATGCGACTTTTGAACTTGACCTACGTC
The DNA here is from genome assembly GCA_929447395.1 of Epistrophe grossulariae. Taxonomy (NCBI): domain Eukaryota; kingdom Metazoa; phylum Arthropoda; class Insecta; order Diptera; family Syrphidae; genus Epistrophe; species Epistrophe grossulariae. The sequence continues at coordinate 5,285,012 of OV839570.1, forward strand.
CAAGCCAATGTGATTTTTTTAATTTGAACTATACGTCTAAACCAATTCGATTTTTGAGCTTGACCAACGTCTAAGCCAATGCGATTTTTGAACTTGACCAACGTCTTAACCAATGCGATTTTTGAACTTGACCTACGTCCAAACCAATGTTATTTTTGAGCCTGAAATATGCAAAGGTACCTACTTGCGTTTCTCTTTAATAAACTTACAACATTAGTTCTAAGGGTCAGTTGTTGAAGGTTAAGGTATTTAAGTTAACGTTAATCAGTCTAGAGGGAGGATAAACTTACGTAAGCAACTTAAATATAAATATCGAAAAGGGTTTATTTGGTAAGCTTTTATCTTCTGTTCTAATTATCGGATCTTTGAGGTTAAGGTCTTAGAATTCAAGTAAAATCTCAGGCTATAAATTTATGTTACAAAACTTTACCTACGTCTAAGCCAATGCGATTAGAATATTCATAGGTACTGCAATATAATTGAACTTCTTTAATAAACTTATATAGATTTAGTTCTAATGTTCAGATGTTCAAGGTTAAAGGTAGAACTATATAATAGTCGGATGCCGACCTAAGTGGTCGTACGAAACGAAATGAATACCTACAAAGAATTCATATGACGTGCCCATAATTGAGTTTTGCTTGTTTCGACCAATTTTTTACTTTTGCTTTCGGAAGTGAAGAGCGCTCACCGACCGCTCCATGCGTAAGTGAACTGAGAGAATTTTCCTCCAACATCTTCCGACTATTACAGCTCTACCTTAAGGTCCTCAAATGAAAAAAAAAAAACTATTCAATTTGGTTGTCAACTCAGCTGTCAACTTAATTGGTGCTTTGCTTTTCATATACTCAGATAAAAGAATACTGCTTAACTGTCAAAACCATTAATATTGTCTTAAGAAATTACACGACTCGAGTTTATTAAATTTATTAAAAGATGAGTTCAAAATGCAAAATATTATAGAATACCTAAAAACAATTAGGTAAATCAGGTTTGCATTGAGTTTGAGCTACACAACAAATTATTTATAAATTTGGTCTCGCGTTAAAAAGGGTTCAATTTGACAGTAAATCAAATAACTTGCCTATGTATAAATAGTTCAATAAGTTGAGAGACTTGGAAATCAATTTGAGCAAATATTTGATTTTCTTCAACATCAACGCCGTGATTAAATAAACTGAATTGAACAACATTAATTTAACCGCCAACTGGGATTTGACATTAAAAATATCTACATATTGTAATTTCAGACTGAAGAATGGTTTCTTAGACAGCTTCAGAAGTTTTGGTGCAACTATAGTATACAAATTAGAAATCACCAAGATTATTCATGTTTTTATTTTATCGAGCTAACACAAGTCATTTTCAATGTCCCCATATAGTTACTCTATGAGTGAAATCTGTAATTTTTTTCTATGTTTTTTGTTTGTTAGTTTTTTCACTTAATTCATGATATAATTAAGTAAAAAAAACTAACTAAGCAAACAAAGCACAATTTTAAATGTATGTATATATACAAGGTGGCGAAAAAGTAATTATATCCTATCGGAAGATGCTATATAATATTTTTTTAATTATTATGCAAACAATTTCGATTCATTTTGTATTGACGTATATTTTGTATCTGTTTACTTCACAAATGTCAAAGTAGAATTGACATTTGCCACCATATAGCATGTTCCGAAACAGAATGATAACTTTTGCGCCACCTGTAGTGTACATTTCTTGCAGCGGATGTTAAAATTTTAAATTGAAGAAAAATTCTTTAAACAGAACACTCGGCTTGAGTTACCATATCAAAACCCATCTGTCAAAATGTATATTAATTAATTTATTTGTCTATATTTCGACCTGGATAAAAGAAAAAAAAAACTATTTTTCCATAATTTATCCATAAAATCTAACTTAAAAGGATTTGTCCGCGAATCATGCAATTTATGATGCAAAACCAACGATGTCACACAGAAAACTCCATCGAATACAATTCGTAAGAACAACACTTGTTGATGACCTAGTGGACTTTGTGCAGTCCTGATGATGGGTCTAATTCTGGAAAGAGCTCTGTGACGACAAATAATGTCGAACTGATGTTTTATACTTAAAGGTATAACTTCTATATACCTAACATAGAATAACTGCCAGTTCCCTGTAGGTTCGTTTTTTTTTTTCTTCTTTTGTTTGCAGCTGAGTCTCCGTGGCTCTGTTGGTTGTCGATGGTGGTGATGGTGGTAAATTTCACGCTTTAGCGATTTTTTTTAAATATTCCTTTCATCCTGTGCACAGTGCATTTTGATGGTGAAAATATTGTTCCCTCGTTTTTATTTATCCATTTGTGAATTTGTTTTTTGTTTCGTTTTTTTATATATGCACTTGCTCTGTTTCCTGATCCGAATTCCGAAAGGATATTTATTATGCGTCGGTAAATGTATAGGTATATATAAGGTTGTGTGGTAAAGGTAAATTTAATTAAAAACAAACAAAACAAGAACAACCAACAAGTGTTTGCGTGCAGTTTGTTAAGAATGAAACCTGCGACAGAAAGGGTAAAAACGAGAAACTATACATATTATGTACATAAATATAAAATGCAACAATGCATCTTCCAAAGCTTTTAAAATGTGATAACTAGACATACAAAAATAAAAAATATTAAAATATATCTAAATTATAATTGTAGATATACTACTTATATCTACTAACTAACATCTGAATTAAAATCAACGCTGGCTAGTTTGGCAGTCGAGAAGGATTCAAAGAGGCTCAATTTTGGTGAGTTTAACTTAAATCTTGTACTGAGAAACTGATACCTATAAGTTAAATTTGTTTGCAAATTGTATGAGCTTTATTTTTGTTTACTATTATTTTTAATAACGTTTCCTTCTAAAAGGCAATTTACTTTGGTGATTTACTTTATGGAAATGGGGCTTACAAAGGAGACCGAGAATGCTATCAGAATCATTTTATCGCGCAACCTTAGAATGAAGGTGACCTAACTCAAAATTTTCGTAACTTCTCAAATTTTTCAAAAAACTAACATTAAAAAGGAAAATGAACTCTGAAACCATAGGTGATAAAAAAGTTGCCGAATTTTTTAGTTAGGTCACTTTCATTCTAAGAGTGTGATATGTGCAGTAACTGCACTGCTCAAAAAATTAAAAATAAGTTGTTATTTTTTAGAATTTGTCATTCACTACACTTTCTATGTTTTTTTGATGTGTAAACATCTATACTGGCGGTAGGTTGAAAAAAAAACGTAACGTATCTTGTGATCGTGATTGTTTTTTCTGATTTTCTATGTGCATATAAAGTTAGCGAAGCATCCCCCCAAAAGTTCATACAACTTCATATAGTGAATGGTTAAGTTCTTAATAAAATTTATCGTTAACTAGTTGTGACAATTTCAATTTTTTCATGAAATTTTTTCTACTTCTAATTTTTGTTTTGCTTTTTTTTTAAATCAGCCAAGCACTCCTTCGAAAAAGGAATCAAATTAAATATGTATATGCCTATTGTGAATGGCTTATTGCTTAGTAATTTCCCGTTAGTAAGTCTTTAATTAGTTGTAACGATTTCAGTTTTGTTGTGCAATGTTTTCTATATTATTTTTTTATTTTAGAAAAAAAAACAAAAAACATAGAAAAAGTTGAACAGCAGAATTGTTATTATCGACACTAATTGATGACTATAATGAACATCAAATTATAAAGCAATAAACTATTCACAATATAACAAGATTTAACCGGTTTTTGAAGGGGTGCTTCGCTATTGATATTGATAAAACAAATCAAATAAAAACATAGAATACCTACTTCGAACTACAAATTTGAAATTATCAAAATATATTATCGGCTAATTATTGTCAGCAAATTATATCCCTTACCTCTTTTCAATCTTCAAAATGTTGCTTCGTTAACTTTCTATAGGAATATCCATGCAAAACATTGCAGATTTCAATTGGGATTGATTGGGTTCTGTAGGGGGAATCTCTCTCATATAGGTATCAAGAAAACTTATTTTTAAACTTTTTTTTGTGCAGATGCGCTTCGAGTTGTAATAAACCTATACCTTTTGGTTATTGCATAACTATTTATGGTGGTATCGACCAAAAGCATTATTCACTATGCACGTATCGAAAAATTCTTCCGGATATTCTAAAAACGTCATCTCATTGATATTCGTATTATAGGTATACTTATATTTAACTTAGGCCCCTTTGCTGATACTACACATAACGATTTAAGTTGAACTTAAATTCTTAAGGAGTACTTTTTCCATGTCATAAAGTGATACTTAAGAAATTAAGTTCAACTTAAATCGTTATGTGTAGTATCAGCAAACCTCCCTTATAAAACAAAAATCCAAAATAGAGTTTTGCAACTTTTGGATTTCAAGGGCTGTTAAACTAGACCTATAAGTAGGTATATCTATATCTAACAACACTGCAAATCAAAACATTGCTGTTCGTTCGGGTAGAGTAAGATCACCGCTCATATTCTCAATTGAGTGAGCAGACGGCGCGTGCCTCATGGCATCGTCCCACATATATGTACATACTTATGTAAGTACCTACATACATTGATCGTGTGGCGCCTCCGCCGCCACCGCGCAACATTTGCTACTACTAACACTTATTGTCCGCTGCGTAGTTTAGTGAGAAAGTTATATTAGGTATAGGTATACCAAAACTAACATCGTATACTGAGTTTACTTGAATATTTGTATACCTATTTAAGCTGCAGTAAACTTTGTATTTACGTTTTAGTTTGGCAGCTTTATTGTTGATATACAGCGAGCATATAAAAATTGTCGTTACTCAGTACCATATGTTTAGTAAGTAACTTTCTCACTAAAACACGCCTATTATCGCGTGCGTCACGTCGATCATCATCTTTTGACTTCATCGTCGGTCGGTCGTCGTCGTGGTAGGTACATCTATCTATCTATTTATCTACATCACATACTTATGCGTATATATTCGCTTTTCGAATCAACATTTTTTGTTGTGTGTATATTCACTGCATGTCGCTTCCAATATCCATTGATTTTGCTGCATAGAATACTACATCCACAAACGATCATAGATAATTCATTTTTTTACAATATATTCTTTTGCATTCAAGCATCAGGGCACCACCCGATTGCTAGTACTATACAACATCACCAGTGATGCAACTTTTGAAATTTAGTAGTCAAAAGTTTAATACCAAATGTACTAGGCATATTTAGGTGGTTGATACTTTATTTGAAATTACATACATATAAAAATAGAAGCCAGAAGCCATTTTGAAAATAATAGGTATTTAAAATGCAATTGGATAGGATAGTGAGATAAATCAAAAAGAAGGATCAACAATAAAAGAAGCTAAAGAAAAAATGAACTTTTTTAAAGCAGCACTTTCTTATTTCGCCATATTCCTGCATAACTCGTCCGTTTGATTGAGCAAGATAGCGATGGAGAAATCTTGCTGTTCAATCAAATTCGGTAAAATTCCTTTGATGTCGAGAAAGTTCAAAGGCCAAGGGTATGGTTTATAGAGTTATGATATAATCTCTTTATGATTTTTTCTTAAAGCAATTTTTGAAAAGTCCGCTCAACTATACATTCTTAAGTTTAGATGTTTACATTTGCAAGTTTTTAAGCGGATGCGACTAAAATATGGGTTTGATTTTAAAAGCCAACCCATATTTTAATGAGGCGACAAGAAGAAGAAATAAAAAAAATTAATTGGTGGCGCGACAGCTCGTAAAGAACCAAGGCCTAGTGACTTACAACTCTCAACCATTCCTGTGTGCGTATTTTTTTGCAGGAATAGAGGGACCTACAATTTTCGGCCAAACCTGAACGGCTGAGGTGAGGAGCACTTTTAGTCCGTGAAAAACATTTGTTTGTTTTTTCGGTGGCATAGGCTGGGAATTGAACTCAAGACCTTCGGTGTAACAGTCCTACGCATTAACCATTACGTCACAGGCTACTACACAAGAAGAAGAAAGGAATTTCAAAATCTTCGACTGAGGCAAAAGGTCGATAGATGGATATCTACAATTTCGAAATTTATAGTCAAGGATATATTGTCTATAACTGAGTTAATTTATTCGAATAAATGTTAAAATATTTCAATACCTCCCTATATTTTAAGAATTATAACTTTAACAAAATTGATAATTATAATATAAATAAAGAATTTTTAAGATTTAAATATTTTTGTCGATATTCTTGTTGGTTTTCGAAATTTCCGACTTCTATTATTACTTTTGCTTGTCATGTAGTTTTACTTGAAAATGCTGAAATCATTTTGAAAACACACACATATAAAAAAAAAAAAACTTCGAAAGACAAAACAATTTCGAAAAAGTATAAAAAAATCGAAAATTGAGATTGCTCCTAATTCTTATCTTTTTTGAAAACTTTTAAATTGCTTTTTTACGATAATTCTTTCTTCATGGTTCGAAAATATGAATAGGAAAACAAAAAACTAAACGTTAACTTCGAAAGCTCACTACATAATTCGAAGATTGAGCATGTTTTAAATGTATTTTTTTTTTTTACTATAAAATTACTCTTCTACAAAAATTCTTTCTTTCTGATTCAAAGATGAAGAGAAAGACAAAGACAAAAAAAAAACAAAACGTTAAGAGGTCAAGAACTTCGAAAGACAAACAAATTCGAAAAAGAGTACATACATACAAAATTCGAAAATTGAACTTGCTCTGTATTTTTCTCTTTTATATAAACTATAAACTTGCTTTTCCACGGTAATACCTTTTTCACGATTCGAAAATATGACGAGGAAGACTTTAAAAAAAATGCCTGGTAAGGCGTTAGTAAAATTTTCTTTTCGATATTCGAAATTCGTGATAAAATCAAAGATGTCAACATTGATCAGGTTTAAACATGGTATCAAATTTTAATATTACAAATTGGTAACAGAAATTTAGAAAAAAGTACTAGATTCAAAATAAAATAAAATGGTATTAATGGCAGATTTTACCATCATCATCATGAGTGCTATCTTTGTATATGGAATACATATCACAACACACATGCACACAATAATAATTTTGTTTAATACCCAATGAGATCGTTACTTATGCTACGCCAGCGAAGAAAATGGGCGGAAACATTTGTTTACATGTGATGGGGCTTTAATCTCGACGGAGGAGGCGGCAGTTATTTTTTCTTTTATATAAGAAAACTTAAAACAAATAAGGTTTTATTTAACAATATAACAAAATAAAGCTGTGCAGTGAAAAAAGGCATATAGTAGCAGTATCTTTCGCTTATTCCATATTTTAAAGTGGTGATCGGTGGCAGCACTGTTGAAGATTTTGTTCGTCTCCGGTCTCTACCAACCACAATCATTTGTTGGATGTTTTTTTTTTTATTTTTTATTTTTTTTTTTGTTATTTATATATACTTATGGTTTATACTATATTTTGTATCCCGTTCTATTGTTATATTTGTGTTTGTTTGTTTAAAGAACGTAGATATGGAGCAAGAGAAGTATAGGAAACAATTATTGCTACTGTGACTGTCTGGCTATAGTGCCTGACAACGAACACGACGACAACACAACGCGACGCACGGTAAAGCACCTGAGTATAATAATGTTAAATGTATGTACATATACCTATTAGTTAAAAATGATGATTTCTGACGATCATTATGGGTACCTACATATATACCAATGTGTGTCTTAATTCGGCTCCCTCTGTCTGGCCTTAGATGTATAGTGATTTATGTGCAAATGATGTTTTTTTTTGGTTTTAGTTGCTCTTCAAAGTTGTTGTTGCTGTAAGTAGAGAGATATATATACCTACATTTTATTTCTTTTTTTTATTTTTTTTTTTGTTTTCTTCTTTTTATTTTTTTTTTATTTTTACATAAATAATTTGTTACTTTTGCTTATTCTTTCCTGTATGCATAGTTTGTTGCTCTGGTTCGTTACTGTTTTTTATATTTTGATTTGCAGGGTCGACTTAAAGTTAAAATAGCGCCCGGGTGTGGATTTGAAAAATCATCTTAAAATGCGAAACAGACAGCTTTTGCAAATTTAAATTCCAAAGAAAGCTAACATACATATATATAAAATTGAAGCTTTCTCAATAGGTTATGAAAACTGTAGATTTGAAAATATTCGGCGGTCTACTATTTAAAGCTTATGAAACATATTGTTTGAAAAAATAAAAATAAAAATTTACAATTTATTCCGAAATTTTAACTTAAATACCAATAAGGTCACTACCCTGGCATGTCCTTTCCTCATGAAATGCATAGTATTTTAAAGTTGTAAATAAGTTCGAAAAATATTTTAATGTACCTTTAAAGAAAAAAGAACGACTAATGCCCAGTTAGCTTATTTTAAGAGGTATAAAAAGTTAAGTTAAATGAATTCGCCCCAGCAAAATTGTCATTTCCGTGACCAAAAAGAAATCCTTATAAAATAATGCGGAATTAAAAAATAAATTTTGAAAACAAAAATCATAATACCCACTTTCAAAATATCGAATTTTCAAAAAAAATAAATTTTAATTTTTTTTAATTCTACACAAAAAAAATTGATGAAAATCATTTAAATCGTTTTTCAGAAAATGGAAAAAAAGGGTCCATCATTTACATACATATATACATTTTTCGGAATTTTTTTTTGTGAAATGGTAGCCGCTTTGTAAATAAAAAATTACAGTTTTTTTTTTGATTTGCCAACGTGTTTTTAGAAAAATAAGATAAGAAACTATATAAAATTGTATACAAATTTCCAAAATAACATATGTTTTTTTTTTGAAATATCAATAAGGCTGTCAAATTATTTTTTGGGTGTATCTATAATTAAAATTCTTAAAAATGGCATACCAATGTTTTTTTTTCTTATAGTGTTAAAGAAATTTTAAAAATATGTACGTTATACAAATATTATTTTAAGAAAAGCGCTCCAACGATTTTAATTTTGATTTATTTTTTTTTTGCATCAATATTTATATTTTACAAGAATTCAGATGGCGTTCATTTTGATATTACCGCAATAAACGAATGTGGAACATTTTACCTTAGGTACGTGTTTTTCCCTCTTATTGTGATATTCAGAAATTTAAAACCAGTGTGCAATGTGCATCAGTAACTGCTTTGAAACCCTATCCTATTTTCCTAATGCTCGCACTTTTTTTTTACATGTTAAGGGTTGTCATAACCCCTTGAGTGCGCGCATAGAATTATTAAAAAAAAAGCGTTTTAAGGCGGTTTTTTAGCATTTTTAAAACAATGTAGTTTCAGTTTGAGTAAAATTATAGGTAGAACCAAAACAAAATGTATGTACCTACACCTTATTTATAATTTAATCTAATATCCTAGTCCAGCCCTGTTTTTCTTATATGGTTGTGTAGGAGAATAAGATACATTTACTTTTTAAGATTGTTTTAATAGATATTATATTTTTATACATATATATTTCTTACATATATTTTTTTTTAATTTTATTTCTTCTTGAAATTCATATGTACATGTATATATAGAGTTAAAGGCGTTACAACTAACGGCATAAGGCACTCATCTGTCAAATGTACCTTACTTTACCTTATATATCTAGGTAGGTATAACGTTTCTTCTTTTTATTCTTTGTTTTGTTTTATGAAATTTGGATCATTATATATGTATGAACATATAGATGTATACCTCAGCCATCGAGTTCTAGAAAAATTGGCTTTCTTCATATTAATAAACCTACACCTAAGGACATGTAAGAATCTCTGTATAGTCAAACTTTTTTGGGGATACCAAACGTCTGGCTTTATAAATAGATTCTATGATCTCGCATTTTCTGAAAAGCTTTTAAAAACTATTCATTAAGGACTATAACCTATCGGTCTTCTTTTTTTGTGTATCTTTTGTCCATCTGTAACTCTTAGATCCACGGACCATAGAAAAAATTGAAAACCCAATAAAAAAAAACTAGCTATGACTACCGCAACAACTACCTAATACGAAGCAAAAGCAGATGTTCCCAAAAAATTAATGAATAAAATTTTCAAATTCAATTCATCCAAATTTACAACCTGCTGCCTTCAATTCGATTGCATCAATAATAAGAGTTTTCCTTTTTTCAGCAGGAAAGAAAAAAAACCAAAATGATTAACAAAAGAAAATATAGGAAAACAGGTGGAAATTAATGGCAGCGCACGTGCTGTCTTCCGATGGAAAGACTATGATGTCTATGAGCAGCACACAAGTGGTAGTTTTTTTTTATACAAAACTGACATTAAAATTTGATTATCCGAAAAAAAACATCAGTGATAATTTTATAGAGGTATTCTCTTCATGATGTAAGGTAATGTTATAAGCAAATTAAGAGGACACACCTGCTGAATATATATAGAGTCTTATCTTATTCTCCAAAAAGTCAAAGGTTAAGAAGGTATATAACATATGTGAATTCCATAATTCTGTATTTTAAAGGGCAAGGAGCCCTTCAAATACGAAACACAAATTCACAACTCAGGAGTCTTTAATAAAGAAAAATTGTTAGATCTGAACAGAACAGATCTAAATATTATAAAAAAATATAAAAAAATATAAAAAACATTCGGGTTGGGGTCATTATTCAGTTTCCAAAATTCTGTATTTCAAAATTCTGTAATTTAAAATCCTGTAAATCTAAAATTCTGTATTTCAAAATTCTGGAAATCTAAAATTCTGTAAAACCATTATTCTGTATTTCAAAATTCTGTATCCCAAAATTCTGTAAATTATAAAAGAAAAATTGTTTTGATACTGAAAAAAAGTGCGCACTTTGGAGTTCAGAATATACAGTATTTAAATTTTCCGGAATTTTGTATTTATAGAATTTTGATATACAGAATTCTAGATTTACAGAATTTTGATATACAGAATTCTAGATTTACCGAATTTTGATATACAGAATTCTGTATTTGAAGAATTTTGGAATACAGTATTAAAGATTTACAGAATAACGAAATTATGATCATACAGAATTATCAATCCATTTCCAGAATTTTGGTCATACAGAATTTTGTAATACAGAAAAACGACCCGTTCCCAAAACATTTCACGACAAAATTGTTATTATACCACAACTAATAAACGACTTATGAAAGGCAAATTATTATGAACATATATGCAATGAACATTATCAATATAACCCCTTTTCCAGGTTTGCTTTGAATAAAGTAAAAGCCCCAAAAAAAAACTTGCTATTAGGAAATTATTATAAGCAATAAACCATTATTTAAATATATAATTAAGTTTTACCACTTTTTCGAGGGAGTGCAGGGTACGTACCTCCTTTTCTACCTTCATGAACTACCGAAGCAAAAAACCCAAAACAAAACATAGAAAACATTGAATATAAATTAGATGTTTTACAATTATGTATTTAAAGACTTATGAAAGGCAAATTACTGTTAGTCCGGGAAAACTGACCTGAACCCAAAATTTCGGTATATACAATACATTTTGATGGTTTCTACTTCTCAGATCCTTGAGCGTTTTGAGATATGACGTCATCAATAAAGGACATATGGAAAAAGGCTGCAGCTGGTGTGGATTACGGAAAAACTGTGATTAACATTAATTTGGCACTAGATATGCAGATTTTATGATTCCCCAAATGCAAAAACTTTTTTGTCGATTTTTTGGGGGAGAAGTTCACGAGTATAGGAAAGGAAACGGTGTACGAATTAATGAAAAAGTCAGCCTTTGGAACTAGGTCGAGATAGGATATCGTTTCCATGAATTTTTTAATGCTGAATCAAATGGCGCCACTCAATTCTTGATGGAACCACTTTTAACGAAATTTTTTAATATGACGTCATCATTTAAGGACTTCTGACAAAAGTCTGCAACTGGTGGACATTAGGGAAAATTTGGATATACATTAATTTGATACTAGAAATGATCTTATGAGTCTTCAAATACAAAAACAGTTTTTCGATTTTTTGGGGGAGGGTTGAAAGGGAACGAAATTGCAAAGGAGGTGCGAATGAATGAAAATATCAACTATATAGGTAGGTCAAGTGAGGTATTTTTGCCATTTATTTTTAAATGTTGATTCGAATGAATTCAATGGCAAGTCAATTATTTTTATCTTTCAGCAAAAGAAAGTCAACTCTTTTGATAGAATAAAGTCGCGTATTAGGTGCGAAATTAGCTTTAATGTGGAAAAGATTAACCTACCATACAATTTTAAAAAACTTTATTGAAAAGTTATAAATTTCCAACAACATCTTAATAAGGACTCTTTTGATTTGATTTGTTTTAAAAAATTTTAAATTTGAGGTAATTATCAAATACAAAACCTAAATCGACCATGAACTAATGGACTCAAGGCATGTATCCAACAAAAGAAGTGCAGACATTTCGATGCTCAAATGTCAACTTTTGCTATAATCTTGTTCGTCGAAAATAAAAGTTCGTCTGTTTAACGAAAAAAAGAAGTGTATTTTGATATAAGGTGCTTTATCACACCTGGATTATCCAGAGTCGGCATGGAGCACCTGATTAAGAACTTCCTTGCTATGCACTTACAGACGACAGCAATTAGTGTTCCCAAACCAAAGAGGTAGTCGAAACCACCGCACGCTATACCAGTCACCATAGAGGAAAGATCCATATGGTATGATGATGAATGCTGATAAAGGTGACAAAAGATGCACATGTAAAAATGCTGCAGGACAAAATAAGGTCAGATAGGCTAGAATATTGAGCTGTGGGAGAAGTAAGAAGAAGAGTAAGTATACTGCCTCCTAGTTCGCGCCTGAAACAATATCTGGAAGTTTAAATACATAAAAATAAGCATTTTGCCGCTGGTCTTAAGACTGGAACACAGGTTCACCAAAGCAGCGAAAGTTACTTAGAATCAGTGTCGCATAGGTACTCCCATAAGAGTATTGTACTACTATCAATACCACCGTACTCCCACACTCCTCCTTTTATATTCGTACTCCTATTTTTTTAAAGAACTAAAATACCGTTCGCTTGCAGCAAAGTGTAGTGCATTTCACATGAAGCGGAAAACGAAAAATCGGGTGGGTCTTGAAAATCGGTAATTTTTAGGTTATTTATACTTTGTGTATTTTTGTGATTTTGATTTTTGAGGCATGGCGTTACATTTACGGGTAAAGTTTCACCAAGCTATGGGGTATACCATTTTAAAGCAATGTGTTGCTTAATTAAATAAAGAGATAGAAAAATTGTTCCAATTGTGGAATATGTGACAAATTAGATGTTCTGTCAAGATATGACATGAAAACCAGAAATCGATTTGTTGGTAGAAAACCGGAAGTTAGCATTTCAAATCAAATATTAAAATAATTTTGAACCCTTTTGATATTATTTGTTTTAGATCTTAAAATGTAACTTATATAATCCTAAGCATCAATAATACCAAATAAGTGGTAGGTACCTATTTGAGGGGTGATCGAGGATTCTGACTCCATGTGGTACATGAGTTTTACGGTGGTGCCGCGAAATAAGGCTTGTTATAGAGAACTGAGATTTAATACAAACATTTGCACGAGATATGGAGAAAACCACACTTAAAAGGGCTAGTAAATTCATAGATTCTTGTTGGAAGCTCTGTTTCTCCAAGAAGGAAAAACGAAAATAGGAAGGTATGTGTTCTGTCTTTCTTCTGCCATAAAAAGCACTATACTTCATCCAACAAAAATAGGTAGTGTGGGCAAGATAGGACGTTTGCCTCGCATTCTGGCTACAGTGGATTGTATAAATCTGTCCTTCATTAAAGCTCTCACAGGGTTGTCGTAGTGTTTATTTTAAATTGACTCAAATATGAAAGAATAGTATGTAGGGTTACCGCCTTTTTTTTTAGATAGAAATTTTCATTTAATTGTTTTATTTATAAAAATTAAAACACATTTTACCTTTTAAAAATACAATTTACTTCACATTAATTGATCACGCGCTAGGAAAATCTACGCGAATAATGTACTTCTTCAAAGAAAACAGCTTAGCTTTTGTAACTTTAACACATTAAAAGAAATACAAAAGATGAAAACACTCCACGATAACACTCATTATTAAAAACTTTTTTTAAAGCTCGAAAATCAAAAGCACCTCAACAGAAACCCAAGGAAAAAAAAGCTGAACAAGTTACCAACTGGACACGGGTAACTCTGAATGCGCATCAATATTTAATGGGGGTTGAATAGTAGCAGCAGCCATAGGCCACAGCAATTCAGTAAATCAGTGCGCACTGCGCACCCAGATGTGCGCTCGGTAGGACGTTGAGTCTGAGTCAGATACAATCGAAAATTCACGGGCGGACACACACTTTTTTATGGAGGAGTCCTTTCAATTTAGTATGGTGCAAAAATATGGCGCGATACTGATTTTGAAAAAGCTCTTCCATAAGACGTGTACTGCCCATTTTTTGTTGGATGAAGTATAGGTATATATACATTTTCCGAGTTTTCAAAGCCAGTAACGTACCCAGGATTTTTTTTTTGTGGTGGGGAGGGGGGTACTCAACCTCCATTTTGGTGGAAGTTTTTTTTAAGTTATCACTAAAACAAAACTTGCACAGAAATGAAAATCTGTCTTATTACTTATAAGTAGGGCTGGGATTTCCATGCAAATGCATGTTTTTTGTCACTACATTTAGAAGCCTAAGACCAAATTATCTTTACGAATCATAAAATTTCCTTTAAAATGGCATTTAATCGTTAGTGCATATTTTGAATATTTTATGCAAAATGCATATTTTCATAATAAATGCATATTTTCATAATAAATGCATATTTTAAGTGCATATTTTCATATTTTTCGTAAGATGTCGAGTCGAGAAGTTGGTTTACTAAATAATACATTATGTGCACCGACCCTATTCCATATCGATATTAAGATCCTTAATGTAAACGTAGTAATAGTCAACAAAGTGAACGCGTCATTGAACCAAATATCCGTCTCACTTTCTTTGAACTCTTGATGGTTTGGAAAACTTCCAATTTGTCGAGCAACAATAACGAAGCGTTTTTAATAATCTTACAATTGATGAAATTTGCTCCTCTTACTTCAGTTGATGTAGAACGTCCTTTTTCTCTTTTCAAAGGCCAAACAGGCAAAGTTTTGTGTTTGAAAACTTTAAATAAAGTTTCATTATTTATGTGAACAAAATATATGAAAATATTATGTAAGTTTCAGTTACATTTTGAAAGATACATATGTATATATTTTTTCGTTTTTAATAAAAATATTTATTGTTATTTTGTTAACTTTTAAGCTAAGACCGCACTCGGCGGAACTGCACTTCAGCGGAACTGAACTTCACGACATATTTGTAGGAAATTGTATGGGCTATATCGCACTAAGCGACAACTGCACTTCACGGCGCGACACTATATGCGACAAAGTTGATAATCTGACCAACTGTGTCTCGTGCAAAAGTGCGCACGGTGTCGCTGAAGTGCAGTTCCGCCTAGTGCGGTTCTACCTTTAATGCTGTCTTATCTTTATTTCTGTTAAATAAAAGACTGAATTCTCTATAAATAAAAACTGAATGGAAAATGTTTTTTTTTGGAAAAAATAAGGTAAAATAATGTTTTTTAAGTGCATATTTTCCATTTTTAGTGCATATTTTCCATTTTTAAGGGCATATTTTAAGCGCATATTTCCGATTTTTAAGTGCATGAAAATCCCATCCCTACTTATAACCATCTAATATGAATAAGAAGTTGTGGCCCTCAACCACGTTTTTTAACCATTTCAAAGTGGAAAACGAACGTCCTGGCTCGGCACACGTCACTGGTAGCACACAAAGGACTTCAATTACGTTTCTCAAATTAGGATAAAAAACCGAATTGCAAAACGGAAGTGCATTTTACGGTATAGTTACTTGGGTTCCATCCTTCCACAATAATTGTTTCCATATCTAAATTTTAAAATATTGCTACCTCAGTCAGTTTAATTTCATTTTATTTATTAAGCCTATAGTACTCAGTTCTGTAAATGAAAATTTCATACAAAAGTGACACGTATTTCACTGGTATGATATTCACAACAAGAAGTGAGTACCAAAATATGAAAGCCAAATATGAAAACCGGTTCTTCAATCATTTTCACTCAACAATTTTCATTTCGCAATGTACGGCTTATATAGGAAAAAATTTAAGCTGTGGTGGAAAATTATTTTTTTGATTTTCATATAAATACTGAATGTCAAACGAAATCTAGGTTACGTGTGGTATGAACTAGTGTAAGTGATTTCATTACGATATCCATACGTTCTTAAAGCTAAAATCTAAAAAAAAATTAATTTGAACGAAAAATAAATAAAAATATATCTACTTTGATATTATTATAAATAAATCTTAGCATAAAATGTCATTTTGCTGCATACGCCACTGTTCGTATCTTTTGTTTTTTTTTCTCATATAATAGCTAGAAATTATGATACACTAAACCGGACTAAACGGAAACCCACACTTCCAAGCGGTACACTTTAGAGACACTTCATATTCTAAATAACAAGAACAACATGAATCGAAAACAGGACACACAGAATATTTCAGCGGTATACTGCTCCCTCGTTTCAAATTAAATAATGCGTAATCTACCTCTCTTTCTTCAGTTATTGACTAAACTTCTTCATCGGAAGTCGCATTGTTTTGTTTTTATAAATTGTATTTTATAAATTATTTAAGTTTACTATGTAAAATTTAAACTACGTTTATAACTCTTACAGTGTAAGTTTTACTTTTCACTGTATATTGTTGTTGCATAACATTGTGATTAACTATATTTTTATTTTATATGTAATAAAGTTCACCCTGAAGAAGACAGCAACCCCTGTCGAAACGTCGGGAAAAGTAAATGTAACAAATCTTGTTTCATTGCTAAAATTATTGTGACCAAAACAGCCGAAGGAAAACATATTTTCCAATCAACATAAACCGGACTTGGCCGAACTATATTTTCATCACTTTAATTGCTTTGATGTGTATATACCCTGCAAGACTTACATATATCTCCCTAAAAAGCAACTATAAGAGCTCTTTTACCTAAATAGGGTTTTATAAAAAAAGGTCCTGTTCACAATTGATGATTCCCAAACACTCTTCTGAAGCGTCGCGATCGTCGCGTCGTCGAAAGAAACTTTTTGCCATTGTTTCTCATGAAAACATTTGCAAGAGTCAACAGATTGAACTTAAATTCAGAAAGTTCGACGAAATCGTCAAAAATTTCTTTCTAAATGATTGTGGTTTTATATTCATATGGGCGCATGGAGCGGGACGGGACATTTACACATGAAATGAATTACTGTTTCCTTTTTCTGCTGATCACCCACAACTATACGACAATGACCAGCAGCTTTCCCGTATGCTATCCTACGAGTCGATGTCCTTGTAATTGTGCACTCTACATGTTTCTTCGATACTGGCTATATCTTCCTATAGGTCTGCAGGAGGCACTAAAATATCAAAATAACAAAAGTGCTAAAAATTAACGAAATGCTACATATTATATTCAATATTTGACACAAATATTTAGAATCTTGTAATTTTTCCAACGATGTTTTTTTCTATTCTGCGGCACAAAATGGCGTTTTAAAGAAAAACTATAATTTTTTTTACTTCTGCGGTGTTTTTCTTTTGGACCGAAAATGTGAATAAAATAAATATATAGGTAGGTATAATACCTATACATTATACTTTAACAATTTCAATAAATTTAGATATCTACCTATCATATAATATAAGTTATGTACTATCAGAAAGTAACTCCATAGGTAGTTTTGAATTAGATAATGAAGTGGCGACGACCCAAATAAATTGTACCTACCTATATATATACCTACTCGTAGATATAAGTATAATATGCCTTGAAATTTTGTATAAGATTTTCCATATAACTTCTCCAACTGATCGTGCATTATTGTTTTCCGCGTATAATCTATATACCTACCTACCTTCTCTTCTAGATTATTGGATTACATGTTGTAGGTAGGTAAATAAAAAAAATCATAACATACGTATAGAGAAAAATCAAATAAAAACAAAAGATAGAAAAATTAAAAATCTACAAAATCATCATCAGATATACAGCCTACCTACCTAAACCAGCCAACCAAAAATTTGGGTAAGAAAACAATATTGGAATGAAGCCTCAAAACAGAATCCTCCATATCCAATAGAGAATTATATGATGATGACAGTTAAAAAAAAGTTAAATATAAAAAAAAAAACTCACCCCACCTTCTTTATTACACAGATGTACACCATGTCCATATGCTTATATTTATATAACTGCAATACATTCAAATTTAATCCAAATTCGCCCCTTGCACACAGAGCTACAGACATGACAGGTAACAGGTTGCCGTTGCGCAGCAGTGTATAGGAATCTTCAAATTTCCAATTCTCTCCAAACAACCAACATCCAACAGGTAGGGGCAGGTTAACATCAAATATACTCACTTCACAAACATAAAGGCACCTATACACTTATGTTTTTAAGTACATATATACTATATACATAGAAAAAAAAATAATCATAAGTATGATAGGAGTATTAGTAAGCGTCGGCGGCCGAGGCGCCGACGACGACGATGACGATGGCTCACCTGGGTTGGCCAAGCGTATCGGCTTTGCTTGAGATACTTCGTTCGTTCCTATATGCAGTTCTGCTCGAGATCTCTTCGTCTTCGGACAGGTAGTCGCACAAAGAGAGGTCTTTTAGAGGTTCTTTCACAAAAAAAAAAAAACAAGAAACAAAAAAGTTGTAAAACGCAAACAAAAAATTGTACGCTACCAAAAATTCTCGGAAACGTTAATTTTTTTTTTATAATTTATTTATCATATTTTTTGCTAATTTCTGTGAAGTTTTCCAAAACCTCTATACGATCAGTGAGTGTACTGTGCAACAGAAATGGTTTTATACCCAAAAATATAAATAAAGTGTTTAATATATTTTATATATAAATTTGTTAAACAAAAATAATGAAAATTTAAAAGAGCACTTAAAATATAGTTGATAAGTTTTTGTTTAAAACTTAAATAAAAAATGAAAATCAAGTGAAAAAAATATTTTTAAATAAAAAACAAAAAAAAATTATTTAAAAACATCAAATGAGAGTGGATACCTACGGGATATTAAGTTAGGTTAACTATACCTATGAAGCTTTTCTATATTGGATCTACTATACTATATATACCTATTCCATCAGATCAGCAACGACCAAGCAACTGCGGGATCGATCTTTTCACTATAAATATAGGTAGATCTTAAACTAACGGATTTTTTTTCTAATTGTTTGGTAAGCAAAAATAATATCAAATTTAATAATTTTGTTCATGTTTACTCTTTTTTTTTTAATTTAAATTTGAAATTCATACAAGTTTATTGTATCTTCCAAGGAAACTAAAATTTATACACAAAATATTTCTTCTTTTTTTACATAAAAACTCCAGTCTTTTCTTAAAAAAAAAAGATAGCATTACCTATAGCAATCAATCTAAAGTAAAGTTACTTAACGCTGGACCTTTTTAAGTCTAGTTTCTTATAGTTTGCCGGAACACCATTTGAGTTTTGAGGTTTAAACTCTAGTTAAACTTCAGTTAGCTCGATGAATCAATTCAAATCTCGTGTCAACCCGGAGTTAATCCAGAAAATTGAATTGACATAAGAACTTTATATGCGCTGTTATATAACTATAGGAGTTAAATCAGTGTATTGAAAAATTGAGCATTAACAGATACAAAACAAAACTTAGTACAAAAATACTATTTATAATAGATATTCATTATGTGCCACATAATTAAACCAAATTGTCAGTTTAATCCTCCATTATAGTTTTTACTTCACACAATTTTATTAAGTATAAATACAAAAATCGTTTTGTAAAATGTTTTATTCTCTTTTGTTTAAAACAAATTAAAAACAATTGAAAGTAATAATTTCTTAAAAGAAATTATGATGGATTAAGAATTGTGGATTTATATTACAGTTTGGTTTGTAAAGGTATACCTACATTTTATGCGGGTCAGCACGCATGGCTAGGGACCTCCACCGCTAGGCTATAGTGGATGTACGCGCATATACGTTGAAGGAAGTGACTAAATAAATGCCAATTTATAACAGTTTCGTTTATATAATAAATTGTTTAATACGGCCCCGCAGGTCCAGGGCCTTCCGCCGCCACTGGTGGGCATATACAATTCGCACAGAGTTTTTTTTTTTTCAAGTCGCGCGTATTGGCGTTAAATTGTTGTATAAATGTTATAAATTTCTATAGTCACGTCATTAAAAAGAAAAAATAACTGACAAGTAGTCCAACTGACGTTTAATATTGCATTTTACAATTACGACAATTAACAAACATTCTATAACAGATTCTATGACAGGACACATCAGAAGATGCAAAACACTCTTATTTGACTTCTTGTTATAATTTATGTTATAATAATGAATTAATTTTATCGATTATTCTGCCAGTTTTATGATAGAAATAAAGCCAATTTGTCAGTTGTGTAAAATTACTCGAAGACAAATAATACTTATATAACGATACCTATGATGTTCTGTCAAAAATGTAGATGCTAGAAATCTGTATTTCTTCTTGTGTTAACTGACATATGTAAATATATAGCTAGCAAAATAATATTTACACGATGCCAGTATATATAATGACAGACGAAATGTTAAATGCACTGCACACTTGTCAATTTTCTTACATAATGCAAAAAATTAGGACGTATAGAAGAAGGTATATTATGGCAACTTGTCAGCACTTCTATAGCAAGTAACTTTGATACAATCGAGTTCATAGGTACAATCGAGGATAGGCAGTTCCTAATTTAACTCGGTCGAGTTTTTTCGATTCAATTGAACAAAATTAGGAACTGCCTATGCTCGATTGTATCGACTTAACTCGATTGTTTCAAGTTACATGCTGGCACCCCTGATAAATAATTGACAATTGACAATTTCCATTGAACATGCTCAATAATTAGACCCAAACTTTTGTTTCATTTTCACAAAATAATTTCTTTGAATCTTTATGGATTTAAATGATGACATATAGATATCACAATATTTTATACCCATTAACTTCTAGAAAAGTTTTTTTAGTCAATTATAAGATCCCGCGATCAACCGAATAGATATTTTTGACAGCTGTTTGTATAAAATAACAAAAGTGTCGCCTTTTGTATTTCGGTATAAAAAGTCATACCTACATTTTTTGAAAAATGAAAGTCAGAGTTAAACCTGTACTAAAAAACTGCTTCTAATTACTTTAACTCTGGTCTAATTCAGAGTTAAATGATTATATGCATTGAAAAAACTGAAGGCCCTAAATATTTTTTTAAAGCACGTTTGCTTAGTAAAATGCAGTGTTCGTGATCGGTTTTTATTTTTTCTATAAAATGACAGTTAAATTGACAGCAGTCACATGATTTATGCTCTATTAAATTGACAGCTATCAGATGATCTGTACTCATGAGCATTTCAGATCGCATATATATGTAAGACCAAAATATAATGGCTTTATCGTTTGGTAATTCAGATAAGAAAAATTCGAAACGTTCATATTATGCAGTTATAAGTATACATATATGAAAACATTTCTGATCATTTCAATCCTGAAATCAAATCCAGAAGCATTTGTTTTTTCTTCTTTTCAAAACATCAAGAACTATAAAATTCGGCGAAATCAATCGAAAATATCGGTCGATTACCCGATTGTCGTTATTAAACAATTTAGGTGTCTCTATACTATCGTTTAATCGACTAATCCTAATATGTACAGCTTCTGACGCGCAAGGTCGAAAAGGCAAGTATTGCGAGGACGGTATACAATTTCATAAGTGTCATAAGTTCACAGGTCAGCCTCACTCGCACATTTTTTGTTGAGAACAAACATTTTGATTTCAATCTTAGAAAAAAAAACACCAACATGAAATTAATTTTATCTTCAATAAAGAACACGTCAAATTAAAAAAATAAATAAAACAAATTGACAGCAAATACCGCAACTTGAGTTTAGAGAGCGTAAAAATGATTGTTCCCATTTATTTTTTTTCTTTTGTTGTCAACACAGTTAAAAATTATATATATAGGTACCTACCTATTTCTTCTTTATTTTGCTTCCATTTACACTACATTACCGTATATACCACTTTTTTTCTTGTCTTTATTTCCCTTTGAAGATACAAAAACTTGTAAATATTTTTTACTAATTATTATTTTTTTGTATTAACCTAACATTTATAAAAATAAAGCTAAAGCTAAGTTGTGAAATTTGTAATTGCAAAGCTATTTTATTGGACACAACTATAAGCTGGCATTATATTTTTATTATTTTCTTGAAATGTGTAGATGTATGTTATTTTCTTAAGTTATTTAAATTCTTATATTTATTATTCATTAGGTGTGTTTTGTTGACCTTCTTAATGTTTACATTAGGAAATGCTCAACAAAACTCTTTAGCTTTCCAGTTTCATTAAGACATTTTGCATCGGAATGTTGGCACTATTTGCTCGGGTCATCTGTCATTTGCCGCGGTATAAAATAGTGTTTCGAACGATAAAATAGTGAACAAAGCTTAAAAAAAAATAGTGAATACTTGTAATACTTTATTTAATTTTAAATTGATATTTCATAGCATTTCGCTGTAAAAAAGCAAATTATCTAAATATAAAAACAAACTTCAATCACGTGAATTATAGTTGGGTTATATTTGTCAAAATTAGAAATTCTGGTCCATAGTCGCATTACGTTTTGTTGGTGATGGCAAGGCGCTCACATTTGTTGAGCGCCCGCAGTGCAGAGTTATTTTTCAACGTTTTAAATTTTCTTCCCATTATTTTATATCTATGTATTGAATATGATACACAATCAGCCACTAAAATGAAAAAATTGTAAACTTCTTACTATATCAACGTGTTTACAAGATTTAACACAGCACCGCATGTTAATAAAGTATTGCATGTATGCACTATATTTATTTTTATTTCACTTTTGTACATAATTTAATAAGTTTTTTAAAAATATTTTAATGATTTAAAATCTCAAAACACATTCCTTAAAAAACCAGCTAAAAATTTCCTTGGGCGCCCCAGCATTTAGCTCTAACTGCATGCCGATGCTGTGTCAACGCATTTGTATTTGTATAACTCACACTTTCTTGAAAAAAGCCCCATGTTACTTACCAAAACCAATTACTCCGTTCGAATCTTGTCATATATGATTTAACAATTGTGGATGATAATTTTTATTAAAATAATTTTATTTGCATCATCGAAAATGTATGTTTTATGTTTTAATAAAATAATTCGCTGTATAATTTTAAACCTTCATACAAAAGTTATTTTTTCAAAATATTTTCAAAACTACCATACTCACCGAACATATTTTCCTGGAAAACATGCAAAGATACCAACATAACAAGCAAATTCATTGGAAAGTTAATGTACACATTAGAGTTACTGAAGTTTGAATGTGCTGTTAACTTGTTGTTTTTGGATTTGCATGTTAAAAGTTGGCTTAATGTGAAAATTTTCTTAATGTTCACATTAGAAAGTCAACAAAACACGCCTATTATAACATTTGGGAATTGATTTATAAAAATATTTATATTGACTCTCTGTTGTGCGGGTATATTCTTGTGTTTGAAAATTTTTCAAAGTATTGGTCAAAAGTCTCCTTTTTTTAAATAAGACGTTTTTGGATAATTTGTTGTGGCTGTGGAGAATCTTTTTTGAAATTTATAAATGTAATCATTTGTTAAGTCGAACTTTCAATCAAACTTTCTATAAGTGAAAATTATAAAAATGAATGAAGACATTTTTTGAACAAAAAAAAAATAATTTAATTTCTTGAGAGTATATATGTAGTTGTATTTTTTTATGAGTAAACATCTAAGCATCGTTATGATGAGGAAATTGAAAACGGCAACGGTAACTGCTATATAAAGGAATTTAAACGAACAAAATAATTTCCACTTTAAAATGCAATTCGTTTTCGTTGATTTATTATATAAATTATGATGGGATTCCCAACTACTTATTCAATTATTAAAACAGGGCGTTTTTTGGCCTGTTCCCTAAGACAAACCCGAGAGAGTGTATAAATGTTTAAAATATGTTTAATATATGTCTATTGTTTATGTATATATAAGTATGTTTAATATTAAAAAAAAAATTGGTACCTGTATATACATATTTAATTTACTTAAAAATATCATACCATTTTTTTTTAATATTAAAGAAATTTTATGTAAAAAAAATTTATTTTTTAAGAAAACCAATGATTAAAAATTTTTTTTTTTTGCATAAATTAAAATTTTTTGTTTCAATAATTCAGAAGGCATTCTATATTTTGAGATTTATAACCGTTTTTTTTTTTTTTTTTTTATTTAAAAAATGACAACACACTTCTTGAAAATTTAATAAAAAGAAATAGACGTCGAGAATATTCGAAAAAAAAGTCGATATTGTTCTGTTTCGATGCCAATAATTTGAAGTTTAAAGATTGGATCTCCAAGGATAAAGATTTTGAGGTATTTTTTGGCTTTATAGTTATAAACAATATTAAAAGCTATAATTTTGGAATTCCGATTCAAATGACAGTCGATAAATGATTTTCTTCAAATGGCGATGTGTCTGTTTTTTTTTGTGCGCAATTTTTTTTTATTTGAAGCGCGTAAACACGTGCAACCAAAATCTAACTATAAGACGACTTAAAAATATAATTACTTTCTTCCTTTATAGCAAGCTTCAAAATTGTGTCTCAAAGATTTTGTACAAGATGCCATCAGCGCAGGCAGAAATATATAGCTATATCTATAGTGTGTGTTTGATGATTAAAGCACGGCTAGACACTCATCCTCGTATATGCGCGGTGGGTGAAAATATAACAATCAAACAATCACTATAACACTATTATACTATGATACATTTTACCCACGGTTTTGACCTTGGGCCAATGGCATTTGTATGGGAAAACTGTTTTGGTTTTTTTTTATTTATATTTCTTTGTTTGATTACAATCATTTGTTGTTGTTATTTCTGTATTTCTGTTATATCATCCATCACACTGGTAACACCGCCATACAACCGCGGGAAATAGGTACTAATCTATTTGTGAAACAAAAAAAATATCTAAACAGTAGGTACTCGTATAAGAAATGGATATTGTTTTAAATTATGCGTTTCAAAGCTTCAACAAAAAAAAATAAACAAAAAATTTACATTAAAATTGAGGACATTGCAATAGCCTACATATTCATCTTTACCTATATGTAGGTACCTTATAAATAGGGGTCAGGTTAAGAGCTTAGAGTTCATGGTTAACTTTTTTTTTGAATTGTTATAGTGACGCGTGATGTGAAACGAAAATGAAACTAGAAATCTCATTAAAACCAGAGATAAAATATACGACATTTATAAGTAGGTACTTGTACCAATTGATTTCAAACATTTTTAGGGTTATAGAGGACGTGGAAGATCCTAAACATATTTTGATGTAAATGATGGCACAAAATACAATACAATACAATACAAAATAAAAAAAAAAAAATAAAATAAAATACAAATAAAAAAATAACGGTGCCAAATATGGATATTTTTTTTTTTGGAAACTGGTTTTCGGCGAAATTATAACAGTTGGCCTTATATGTATCGTTTTTGTTATATAAGCGTCACAGCACTACATTATTATGTTTGTGGCAAAAAAGTCAATTTGTGTATGAATGTCAAGTTAGCTTATAGCGAAGAAATTTCAGCGGATCGAAAATTGCAGTTATAGGTGAATAATTTTCCAAATTCAATTTTTTTTTGCTAAGTTAGTTCAAAAAGGTAAACAAAATTTCTGTATTGAATGGTTTATTGTTAAAAGATTTTCCTTTAAATAAATTTATACTGCAGTTTCAATTTTGTCGTGCAATGTTTTCTTTGTTTTTATTTCTGATTTGCTAAGTTGATATCAAGTTAGTCTTCCCCAAAAAGTTTGCCATTAGCAATAGTCTTAAATTACCTATATTTTTGACAATTTCTCATATTTTCCATGCAATGTTTTTCTATGTTTTTCTTGCTAATTTTCAATAAATGGATGTGCGAATTTAGTAAATCACAGCAGTAAAAACTTAATATAATGAATTGTTTGTATTGTTCCTTAATAATTTGCCCTAAGCATGCTGTCTTTAATGTTGTCAAGCAATAGTTTCTATATGTTTTTTTTGCTATATTCATATAAAATTAGAAAAGCAACCCCCAGAAAATGGTCTAAAACTTGTTACATTGAAATGTGCATTCCATATAATAATTTTGCCGTTCATTAGTCGTTAATTAGTTGTGAAAAATAATTTTGTCGTGCAATGTTTTCTGTGTTTGTTTGCTGATCTGCAAAGGCACCTCCTATAAAATCGGTAAAAACTTATTATATTGAATAGTTTATTGCTGTTGTGACAATTTCAATATTTCAATTTTATCGCTCATGTTTTCTATGTTTCTTTATGTTCAAAAGGATTAAGAAATGAGATCAATTTTTTTACTAATTTTTTTTTTTCATATAGGTATATCAACAAAATTCTGATAAAACAGCTAGGGTAATTGCGGGAGAGATGCCGCGTCGGGAGAGATGCCGTATGGCCCAAAAGTCAGATTTATAGTTAATCGTGCCAAATTTTTTTATTTGTTTTTTGTTCATTTGGTTTCAAAACACAAACGAGAAAAATAAAACAGGTTGCTTTTTAAAGTTAACGGGAGCTATGGCGATCTGTTTTGTTTTACATTCTCTTTCGTAGCCTTGAATTTTTTCAGTTCGACGCCAGCAATCGTTGCATATGGAAGTTAAAACCTATTTTGGTGTAAGTAAGTATTTTAGGTGATTTTAGGGCCATTTGCTGAAACGAAACTTAAATATTTAAGTTCTACATACTGGCTTAAGTTCCTCTTATTGGTTTGCACCAACAAAAATCTTAAACTTAAAAGTTGCTATGTAGAACATAACTTAGGGGGAAGAAAAAGTAGAACCTAAATTTCCTAAGTAGTACATAAAGCAAAAAATAATTTTGTTGCCAATTTTTATTTAAATTTGTCAGAACAAGAAACAAATTTAAAAATTGAAAATGAATTTCGAAACGCTGCTGCACGTAATTGAGGATAATGTTGAAGTCCTTGAGATAATAGAAGTTGGCGTGCCCCGGCAATTATGCGAAAGAAAAGAATATTTTTATTTGTTGATAAATTTGCATTTTATAAAAGATTTCGCTTAACAAAAGAAATTACCCTGATTGTACTAGAAAAAATCGAAAGTTCAATAGAATCCCCATTGAATTGGTAAGATTATTATTAACATAAATGCATTATCAACTTGATTAAAAAATGTATACATACTTGTTTTCCCAGAAATAATTCTATTGCTCCGATCAACCAACTTTTGTTTGCCACTTGAGACTTCATAAAACTTCCAGAAACCCTGGCTGATACTTCAAAAGCTAAGCGACATTTTTTTGAAATAGCATCGTTCTTAAATGTAATTGGTGCCATTGACGGTACTCATGTTAGATGATGAGGTACTCATGTTAGAAGATGAAATTTTATTTTTGTTAGCAACGTAAAATAAGTTAAGTTAATCTTAAGAACTAAGTTCCACATAGAGCTAAGTTGAGAATAGTTAAAATCCAGATTTATGACTCGTTTCAGCAAATGGCCCTTAGTGGTTTTTATTGAAGTGGCTCAAGTGACTTTTGTAACTTTTGCTTTTTTTAACTTGTCTGCTACTGTGCGGCATCTCTGCCTCACTCCGGGGAGAGATGCCGCACTTTTTGCGAGCTAAGATGTCGCACATTGAAATTTCCCGTTAAACAAAATTCCGGTGCCCTTTAACACCAGAAAAGAAACAGTTCGCAGAGGAATTCTGACGTTACCAGAAACTAGAATTTAAGAAAAAGTTGAGAAATGAAGATTGAGTCCGGTTGTTGATCCAAATTTTAGTGCAAAATGCTGGAAAAAATATTTTTCAATACAAAAACAGAAGATTGGGTAAAATGCACCAAATAGTGAAAATGGTTGCATGAAAACTGTATACAATTTACAAAAAGGACAAATTTGTCTTTTGTACTGACTTAGGATTAAGGATCTTAGATAAAATAAATATTTTTTTTTCAATGATCTTACACTGCGGCATCGCTCCCTAACTTGTTGGGAGAGACGCCGAATTCAATATAATTTATTTTTAATTATTTATTATTTAAACAATAAGTTTTTTTTTGTTAAGTCTTTTTTTATGGTAGAACACAAGTCCATTTTTATGTTTTATAAAAAAAATAAATTGTCTTTTGTTAATAACACAACAAAAAATAGAGTTTAAAAAAAGCGCGGCATCTCTTCCGCAATTACCCTGCATATACATATTTTTCGCTAGTTATTATTATTTTAAATTGTTTAATGAAATTTATTACCATATAATTTATACCTAACAACTATATTTATCAATCTTGATGGAGAAACTCCTTACTTAATTAATTATCAATTATTAAAAAGATGTAAATATAGCTATTAATTATAAGTAATGAAAAGGATTTTTTGATTCAGTGATGCATTTTGGAGTTTTTTTTTTATGAAAGTGAAAAAAAAATGTATTAAATTTTATAGTTGCACATATTTAAATTTTGCTATCAGCACGCGGCGCGGTGGCACTGCAGGACAAGTCTGTTGATGGAGGAGTGATGACCTATAGGAATTATATACGTATAGGACTACAATTTAAAAACTCAAGAAGTTATATAAACTTCAATTTAAATGCGGGCCAATTTTTCTATAATATGTACTAATAATTCATTGTTGATGTCGTTACAGCTATTAATATGTATAGGACTAGGGGGTATGAAAAGAAAGGTTCTTCTTTTTTGTATTTTACTTCCCCATGTTGAAATAGAAGTTACCCTATACGTACACACACACTTTTCCCCCTTTTTGAAAATAGTTTTACTTGTACACATGATCACAGGTGTCAGCGTCGCCTTCGCCGTTGCCACCGCCGGCCGAGCCGTGCCGTTGTCGTTGTTCATTGTGAACATCATCAGCAGGTTAACCTTAAGAAATAGTTATACGAGGTACCCCTAGCTTATACAACTACAAGGAGTATCCGTAGATATAAATGACGTAAAATGTATTATATTTTATGCAAATGAGATCTGTCAAAGTCTTGCGTGCCCTCTATATCTTATACACCCGGTATATATTCGTATAGATATACATAAATGTTTGAAACGATCAAAAACACACAGTTTTCCCAGGTTCATTTTGTATTGTTTTTTGTATCTGTTGTCTCAATATTCATTATACCAACTAGAATTTGGCAGTACTTTTTAAATGAACAAATAAATTGTCAGATAAACAAAAATAATTGTACCTATAGATATGGATAAGATTAAATAAGTGAGATTGACTAAACTGCGAGAAATAAAAGAAACAAAAAATATGATGATGTGAAAATTCTACCAAAATAATAGTAAATTTGACAAGTTGCATAATGTGATATTTGCAGAGAAATGTAAATTTATAACAGTTTATCGCCATTAAAAAGTACGCGCGACTTGAAAAAAAAACTCTAGGTGTCCGAAGTATGCCCAGCGGTGATGCCTTGGCGGGGTCGCAGAAACAGCAATTTTATAAAACAAACTGTTATAAATTGAATTTTCTTAAGTATTATATAACTTATATACACTGCGGAGTGAATAAGGAACACAAACACTTTTTGACATTTCTCACAAAATCGATAAGAAAAAGAGCGTGAATTTCTATAATGATTATATTGAACGAGACTGGAGAAATTCCAATTGAAACCAGTAATATACAGGGTGTCCCGAAACCACCGCCTCAGAAGAAAACCATGAGTTCCTGAGGTCATTTCAAGTCGAAAAACTTAAGAGGTAATTTTCTCGTTTCTTCGTTTTCGACTTATAACGGTTTTTATGATTTTTATTCTTCTTTCTTTTGACTGGCTCTAACTTTGTCAAACTACAACCGATTTTTGAAATTTTTTTTGTATTTAAACACTACAAAAACAATACAAAATTGTTAATTTTTATGATTTGCGTATTTGAATCTGACATCAGAATAAATATTTTGTTTGGACGAAAAACAATTGGTATAAGGTACGTCAATTTTAAGCAAACATTTATAAATATGCAGTGCAAAACTAAATTTTCAAAAAAAACAAAAACAGCTTGTTTCGGAAATATAGAAACCCGTCCTTGTTACGATTGTCAATTATAAATGATAAATATTGAAACATTCTATCATCCCTATTTTGAATTATACAAGAAAATTGATAATTTATCAATTTTTTTTAATAAATTGACTTTTAAAATCCGAAATTTCAATATTTATCAACTATCAATTAATAACAAAAACAATTATAATAGGTATATGATAGCGAGTTTTGAAAAAAAAAATAAATTCAAAAACATTGTTTTTTTTTTAAATTTTGGTAGGTACCTTCTTTATTTAGTAAATTGATAAAATTTTGTCCTATAATAAAACTAACTAGATATACCATATTACGGTTGACAATTATCATTTGATAGCTGCTATATATTGAAAATCGATATTTAACAACCCAATTGATAAAAGTTCTTATAATTCAGATTAATGCAGACCATTGTGGATAACGCGAAAATCGATAAGTAGCAGTAAGCGTTGCAAGATCTCAGAAAATCTCATTTTTCGAGCTGCCCTAATAAGTCAATAAGAATGTCATGTTAGCGAAGCAAAATTCTCGAACTGAAAATTGCTTATATTGATGAATAATTTCCCGTTAATTAGTCGTGATAATTCGAAATTTCATTCTCTGTTGTCTACGTTTTGTTTGCTGTTTTACTAAGTTGATATCAAGTTAACTGTTGTGATCCAATTTAATTACAAATTACAGATAAAGTTAAATCGTTTTTGAGATTAATTCATGCCAATTCAAGTAAATCATAATTTATTATGTGATGAATATTCGTGTCGATTATGGAATACGCAATTCATATAGATCTGCAGTGATTCTAAGTACAGTGCAGTTTTCTTTTCTTTTCATGATAAATGGAATAAAGAAAAGAGACTACTGCACTGCGAATCACTGCGAATTCCAAAATCAACATATGATATTTTACCCATCAAAAGTATACTTAATATAAAATAAACCCAAAACTGACACATTATTTATCTGTCTTCGACAATATGGTATGATTGCATGGAATTTTCTTAAAAAATAAAACATCGAAATAACATAGAAAATTGTTCAATTCCATTCTAGTTACACTCACTTGTTTGTTCATTTTAATATATTTCTGTGTTAAACTACCTGTTGCATCAGGAAGTATTTTTTTTTATTGCGGAGGGAACAAACCCCTTGAAGATTGCACTTAAATAAATAAAACGGCTGCACATGTCGTCATAATATATATTCGTGTTTTTTTTTTTTTTTTTTTTTTGGAATTCTTAATAGGGAGAGTTGTTTTCATAGTCAGTCGTCACTGTTGATTTGAGGGGTGAAAGGTGCGCGCGTTTTTTTTTTAAATATAGGTATTTTGTACATAATCATTACCAAAACTTTTATGTTGGTAGGTTAGGTTGCAGTATATTTTATTCTGAAAAGGGCTTGAGAGCAAGGTTTCCACGCCACCCTTAAAATCGAATTTAGGTAAAAAGAAAACAAAAAAACAAGTGCCCGTTAATGTGTGTGAGAAAACACGAGTTGACTTCGGTTTTTTTTTATCAATATAAAGAGTTCAGTCACACTGTTCACGTCACGTGTCGTTTGACTATTTTTGGCGCGAAGAACATTTAAAGAGGGTCTTATTATATTAAGCACAAGAAACTTCTAACGTATTTTTATACTTGATGAGATCAAGGTATATCTATATAAGTAGGTATAGGAAAATTTTACATGCGCAAAAAAATGTAACTTAAGATTTTAATCAACAAAAATGATGAATTCGATGGTATGATAGATATAACGAAGAACATAATTCGGTCCCGCAGTTCTGCAGTCTGTCAAACTTGGTACATAAGTATATCTATACGAGTTATGTATGAAAAGGTGTAAGTGGATTTTTTGATGGGTTTTCGCAAAATGTATATTTTGTAATAAAAACGGAGTTCTGGCTTATGTAATACAACTGCATTGTTAGGACTCACATTCATGAT
Source organism: Epistrophe grossulariae (assembly GCA_929447395.1). Lineage (NCBI taxonomy): Eukaryota > Metazoa > Arthropoda > Insecta > Diptera > Syrphidae > Epistrophe > Epistrophe grossulariae. Next base: position 5,317,175 of record OV839570.1, read on the forward strand.
TTAAAATAATCTGTTAATCTATATCGATTACCAAAAGTTTTGCATACAAAATCTAAGAAAGTTTCATTCTTCCTTGTTGACAAAGCTTAAGACTTGAGTTCCTTTTAATTCGCTTATAGTTATAGTGAATTTTCCAGTGTTAAATAATTTGACCTTTAGCTAGTCTTTAATTAGTTGTTGTTATATAAAAATCCTGCCATGCAATATTTTCTATGTTTTTTTTTTTAATTTAGAAAAAAAACATAGAAAATATTTGGTGATGGATTTGTTATCATCAGAACTTAACGACTAATGAACGTAACCAATTTTCGATCCGTAAATATTGCTTCTATTAATTGACATTCGTATACTTATTGATTGTACATTAGGAAGGATTTTTATTAAAAAAAATTAATCAATATGATGGGCAGGGGCGATTAAAGACAAAATAAATTCAATTTATCGTATTTTAACTGGAATAATCAATACAAAATTTCAGAATTAAAAAAAATAGACAAAATTATTGGAATAATCCTTCTCGAAAACAATGTCAGTATCAAATATCCTGATACTGGTATAATGGAATTTTAAACAACAACAACAACAAAATGTCATCGACATGATATTCCGATGAAGTTAAAAGATTTTCAAGATTAATAGACTGAAACATCAGTAATTTTATGCAAACGCATATAACTTTTGACGAATATGTATATACATACCCAAAAGACATTTTTAAATTTTATCTCTCAGAAGTTTAATTAATTTAATTTTTACTATTTTTTTATTATTGTACTTATAGGTATCTGTGATATGCTCAGTATGGAACTGCAGTCATCAGTGCATCTTCAGCACTTAAACCATGGATTACCAACATTACAATCACATCAACACCATCACCATCATCATCATCATAGTGGATTCATGCAATCATCACATCATCATCAGCATCAAATAAATATGCACGATGAAAAATCACCAAAAGGTATGATATATGTATTTTTTTAATTTGTTTTTCTTTTTTTTTGGTTCATGGTTTAAGAATGGAACTTTGGGATTTTTTGTATAGTACATATATATTACTCTTATTTGATCAATTTAAGTGTCATGAATTATACAGAAGGAATCGTGTCTGTAGTACTCTAACACCCTTATTAATAAACTAAAATTAAACATGAATTATGTTTAATCAGTGAGTTAAGTGCGAAATCTTATAAATAAAAGTTGATGTAGGTAACTTAAACAAACGCCCTATCTCGGAAAAAATAAAAACATAGGTATACCTAATTTCCTCTATAGAACTTTAAGTGCTATCGCATATATTTTTGTGTTATAATATAGAGATTCCGACTTTTGAAATGGCTTACCATGATGCCGCCAGCAATTCTCTTTTTAAGGGTGAATATTTTTACCTACACTTACTGCAGCCATTACCCATTCCCATTGCGCTTGCTGTTACAACAAAAGGACATAAATGGAGTCGTCATTGTATTTTGTGTGTACCAGCTAGATTATAGATACCTAAACTACACATTCATTCATTCCTACATTATATCAACTATACAATAATATTCAACAATTCTTCGTCTCCTCCACTCGGTGTGATGGTGCACTAACAACAATTCGGAGAGAGTCCCGTCGTCGTCGTCAACGTACCTTGCCTTTTACCCCTGGACCACATCCCTAAGCTATATACCGCCTAAAGCTCATCCTCAAAGCAAACAGAGGAGCGAATAAAAAACTAAAACAAAAAAAAAAACAATCGTTTTGTGCGCAACCAAGCGTTTACTTTCCACTTTTCTAACCATGAGTGTGTGCGGGGTTTTAGTTTCGGTTTTAAGAGGAAAAAGTCTCTTTGGTCCTCTTGATTTTATCTAAACTAACTCGGGTCTAATGATGCCACAAATGCAAATTGGTCGGTTTTCCAAAAAAAAAAAAAAAACACACAAACAAACCTTTCCAACTTGATGCTGCTGTTGTTCTCCAAATAAAGCACTGCACTGCACTGCACATATCATTGCATATATGTACATCGACCCACCGGCACCAAGCCACCGCACTGCTATTGCAAATCACCGAACCACACTATACACACATTATTGTCAAGGAACAATTGTCCTGTGTTTTCCGTCTTTTTTTTTTGATTTTGTGGTAGGAATTGTTTCTATACAATTTTCGGAAAAGTCCAATTCGATAAGATTTTGTATAGATGGTGTCGTCCTTATTTTGGTTTATTTTTTTTTTTTATTTTTCTTTTCTCAAAATGCAAATATTTACGAGTAGTTACAAATGTTTTTTTTTTATCATTTCATTCTTTTTTGTATATTTTAGGTCACAAATTGGAAGGATATTGTGGAAGCGGCAGCGGAGGTGGTACGAATGTCTTACCAACTTCTGCTGCAGAATGGATTTCTATAAATGAACATCAAAATAATGCAGGTCAGTTTGTTTGTTTGTTTGTTTTTTTTTTTTTTTTTTTTCTAATTACAAATATGTTTCCTTTTTGTCCAATCCAAATTTGTATACATTGCGCGAAGTATAAAGCGCTTTCAGTGGCGTCTGTATATATGATCTCCCTCCCCGACTGGCGATAATTTATTAATAGCACTAGAGAAATGTGAATTTAAAAGAGTTATAACAGTTTCGTCAGTTAACAATCCAATAAATATAGCACACTTTTTATCAAAATTGGTCTCGGTTTAAAAATTAGTGAAGAAATTTCAATGTTGGTATAACAGTTATCACAGATAACAATTTGAAATACTCTAATATCGCACACTTTGTCAAAATTGGTGGTCGGTTTATACAAAAATAAGAATTTTTTTTTCAGTCAATGTTACTGTTAAACTGTTAATTTATAACAGTTTTTTTTTATAAAAAGTTAATTCGGCCCCATAGGGCCAGGGCCTTCCGTCGGAAAACATACATACTTATGGCGTTTTTCTTTTTTGGTTTTGATTAGAGGCTGAGCGATCAGAACAAAGCTCTGAGGAGATTATGATCAGAGCCCTCAGATTTAATTATTAAACACACTTGAGCATTGAACTGTCATATGCCTAGAAATCTGTCAAATTACATAAATATTTTATGAAGTTGGCTTCGCGCAGCGTTTTGCTTCATTTGTTCAGTCATACAGAGCATGCTACGAGCTAGCTCCAATGGAAAAAAGAAACACGACTTATGTGCTCTTATTTGTCTGAGGTAAAAAAGAAAAACACAATTAGTGTTTTATTTTTCTCAACTCTTGCGAAGCTCGTTAATGCACCAAACTTTCGTTCACAAGACTTATCGAAACTCTCTGTCACCAATTCTCCCACTTTATGTCATATAATAACAAAGAAAGATCTTATTTAAGGTATTTTTTATAGCAAGTCTACATAAATTTATTTATTTGACAGAGATTCATAATGGAAGCATTTTGCCAATTGCCATCAGGTTTTACTTATGCATTTCTCGTTGTTTCTATATTAAACGAATTTTAGAAAGCCTTATCGAAAATGTAATAAAATCATACACAAGAGGAGTCCTTTAGATTCAAATTTCACCACCTTGAAATTCTTGTTGTAAAGAGGTAAACTAATGAAATATTTTTCTCTTCATTCCAGAAGACTCTCACAGTTCTCAGGGAAGCATATCTGGTGATGGTAAGTGAAAATTTATAAAAAAAAAAAGCGATTATAAACCCTACAAAGATTATAAACCATGGGACAACATATATTGAAAAAAGTATATGTTTATATAAATAATCAAGGTTATCATAATAAAATTGCCCAAAGGATGTATATTTACAAAAGTTGAAGGTGATTATAAGGCAGATAGGAGAGGAGTTATAAAGTATATTAACCTCAACGTTGATGTTTGGAATCTTTTCTTCTATCCATTAAGACCGGTAGCAGGAAAAAATTAAAGAAAAAAAAAAAACTTACAATTCGAGAGGAAAAAACTTTGGAGTTTGCAACAAGAACAACACAGGTAGGTACTGTGTGCAACATAATCGTGCCATGTTGAGTGCAAGTTTTGCTTTAAAGCACACGGGGACGTATGGAACAATTAAACAGGGACGTGCGCTGTCGTTGGAAAATGAACTCGCGCAACTTAAGTCTGTATGTGGACTAGGCATACCTACCTTAAAGAATGTACCCCTATAACTCAGATGTGCCCACCCAATATGAATCAACAAAATACATACCGTCCGTCCGTCCGTCCATCCAAGATAACAACAACTTCGACAACAACTACAATAACTTGGCGCTGCACACAGAATAGCGCGCTACTAAATAAAAGCCCACCACACGATTAAATTGTTACTTTGCGAGGAAAAAAGTAAATATATCGCCAAAGGTTTATATTCATAGCTGCTATATAGGAATTTTCGTTTTGTATGGCGCTGCTGTAGTAAATCATTTTTTCATTTCTTTCGCTTTGGATTTCCGATGATGTGAGCAATCTCATTGTTACAATGAGAACAGCTTTTAAAGTTTGCTAACGCTTTTACTTTGTTTGTTTTACGCTTTTACTGCACTGATCATATATAGATAAAGATATCAAAACATCACCTCAAATCTGTTATATCGACAAAAAGTGTTAAGAAAATTTACAACAAAGTATCTAAATGACAATTCAAACTACTAAATGACTTACACCTAACCTATTAATAAAAAATGGTTAATTTATCTTTTACTTCACAAATCAACTAAAACATTGATCAAAAAATTAATTAGAATCTTATTTGTATATGAACAATTAAAACTTACTTCAAGTTAAAACTTGCAAATTTTAAACGAAACGATCTATTAGAATTGCTATTTCTATAATTTAATTATTCGTTAATCCTAAGCTGAACTGTCAAATCTGTTCTTTTTCTTCTTGAATTTAATGTAATGACTTAAAACTGAACTGTCAAATCCGTTCTTTTTCTCCTTGAATGATGAATTAAAACTGAACTGTCAAATCCATTCTTTTTCTCCTTGAATGATGACTTAAAACTGAACTGTCAAATCAATTCTTTTTCTCCTTCAAAGATGACTTAAAACTGAACGGTCAAATCCGTTCTTTTTTCTCCTTACGAGTAGATACATAGGTATCATACCTGCTTGTGATAAGTATTCAAGTATAAGATATAATACATAAGATGTCTTTTCCAACAACAAATCAGCAAACGAATTGAATTTACTTGTTTGTGTGTGCGGCGGCGGTTAATCGCGCACGCATGCAGTATTCAACCAGTGCCACGCGTGAACGGGATGGTGACATCAATATACGCATATTTGGAGATATAAAGAGAAGGAGACATCAAACCACCTATCGGGCGTGCGATTGAAACAACTAGGTAGATTCGTATATATGCTATGCGTTTCGACCTAGCGAACGACACGGGATGTAGGTATATGCGTGCATCGAATGCACACGCCTCGTCTGAGGTTTCTAGCAAATAGGCGAAGAGCAAGCAGCAAATATAGCGTATAGCGAGTAATCGATCGATGATGTTAAACAAAATTCCATTCGAAAAACGCATCTTATAGACCGTGCACTGCAACTAAAGTATAGTTTGATGCAACACATATGGAATTTTCTTACCTACATACATTAATATCATGCGGTGTGTGGTGTGGTGTGGTGTTGTTAAGGTAACTCTTGCTTAAAAGTTAAAAATATATTGTTGATACAATACAGGTATCCTGTGTTCAATGTTTATTTTTAAGTTTAAATGTAGGCGTTAAGAAATTTGCAAACCAGTGCCTTATACGAACAAAATTTTCTTTAAAGAAATATGTAGTTTTGTATAAATATTTTCGATTGAAAGCCCCCTCGTATATGATTCCAACAGTGCACAGCAGGTCATAATGGGTTGAAAATTGGACAAAATTATAAAAGGAAGTTTTTTGTTATTAAAAAACAAATTATGTACTAAATTGAATAGATTTTGAAACGAATCAAAATGAATTAAATTGCACTAAATTAAATTGAATTGAATTGAAAATAATTTAATATTGAATTGAAATGCATTTGATATTTTGAATTGAATTCCGTTTGATTGAAAACTTGGTTTAAATTGAAATTAATCAAATTGAATTCAAATAATTGAAGTGAATTGAGTTGAAATGTAATATATTTTGAATTGAATTGCGTTTAATTATGAATTTGGTTAAAATTGAAATTTATTAAATTGAATGAGTTTATTTAAACTTGAATTAAATTGAATGGAATCAAATTGAATTCAATTTAATTAAATTAACATGTGTTACTTTGAATTGAATTGCGTTTAATTATTAGTTTGGTTAAAATTGAAATTAATTATCTTAAGTCATTTATCGTACGTTATGGTCGTGGTAACTTATTGCCATCATCTTTGTCATCTTTCTTCTTCTTCGTTTATTGTTTTTTACCGTCTATTATTGTCATCACAACCTACAGTACAACACACTCAATCTAGAGCAGGTGTGTTGGATTTCCCAATAGCAATTTAAAATTGCAAAATCATTTTCTCCCGCCACAGCGATAAGACAGAAAAAAAAATGAAAATAAAAGATATCGTTGCCCGAGATCAGTAGCACAGTGTAGCACCCAGTCATGATATTACGGACTCTCCATGGGTTCACTTGTCTAACCAATAATTCCATTGAAAAAAAAATCGAATGCAAGTTTTTTGAATTCTAACAGTCCCCATGGCTAGATAACCAAAATAAAAAAAAACCTGGAAGACCAATAATTCCCCAGGTATATCTATGTATAACATTGTCGTGATCTTATCAACTATTAGAAGACGTTCTTTTTTAGAAAATAGACAAGCGCACCAGGCACAAAGCGAATAACAAAAGCCTTAGCTTCAGCTTCATCCGCATGAGCACAGCTTAGTCAGTCCATGAATGTAAGAAGAAGCCCATAACGTGTATATATAAAAGAACGCAGTGGCTTTTAAGCTGTCAACAGTTTGAAATCCTCTTTCATCGGAACAAAAATTCTATATAAGATTATCTGGTTCTTGTTGTTGTTGTTGTTCTATAGCACACCATACCATCTCATCCCGCCACACAACCTCTGACGCCCGACGGACGTTATAGGGCGTGAAAAATATTTCGAACTATAAGCAAACACGTTGCCTACTTCACCTTGTTATGTAACAGTTTGGAAGATGATTTTATAAAAAAAAAATAAAAACTATTACAACGGGGAAGCAGGGAACTAACCCATCAGCGACTATCGATCGATCGATTGCCTCTTCTCTTGGTCTTGAGTGAGCGAACTCTGGCGTGAGCTCGCGGTGTTGCACAAAAATGAACAAAAAAAAACTGTAAAACAAGCGCTTGTTTTGGTTTCCTTTTTGCCTATACCTACCGTCCCGTCGCGTCGCATGTCACGTCGTTGTCTTAAAAAGTGCCTGGCACGCGTTTGACTACCGATTATTATACAGTTTTTTTTTATTATTTTCCTTATTTTTAGCACTTGCTTTGGCTTATCCTGAAAGTTGCCCCGTTTTTATTGCTGTTTCTGCTGCTGCAGCTACTGCTGCGGTGGTAATCACCTAGCGATCATATATCATTTTGATACAGAAACCGAAGCCACAATGCAACAGCAACTGCAAACAAGAGCATTTACAGCGCAGCACTATTGGAATTTTGTTGGCAATGGTGATGGCGCAAGGGCTGGATGAGGAGGCGATTCAAGGTGCAGATGTATACGATCATGTGCCAAAAGAATATTGATCTTGACTTCCTTGTGGCATATAATCGAGACGGGGGAGTGAATTGAACTTAATGAGACCACTCATGTTTTGACTTCATATACTACCTATACTATAAGTCGCGCTGCGCTGACTGATTGCTTATTCCCAACTTTGTTTTTTTTTTTTTTTGTGTTTCGTTTATCGATTTTTTGTGCAGTGTGCATCTCGAAGAAATTAGTTGCACACAAGTGTAATCATTGTAAAAGATTTGCGGTTTTTCGTTTTGAAATATATCTACATATATAGGGCCACTGGGTACCTACAGGTTAACAGGGCAGGGTTAATTTTTACCCGTTATAAAAAAAAAATGGAATGGAATATTCCAATCGCGAATAAAATATATTTGACAAGTAGAGTATAGGTTTAAAGTTGTTAAATAAATTTGAAGTATTTTGGGGAAGGTACCAATCGTTACCGTTTTTGGACTTTTTTCTAAGTTTTTTTTTTTTTTGAGGTCACTGAAATTTAACTCACTTCCACTTTATGACGATAAAGAGATGCCTTTTTTGGTTATACCTACATTTCTCCCCATGAGAAAAAAGTACCAGAGACGTCAAAAAAAGTCTGAGGAGCCAGTTCAATGCGTAAATAAAGTCAAAGAAAGCGGAATAATTGAATAATTGTTTCGAACTGACATTTGGCGCCATTAACAAAAATTATAGGTAGCATCTTCTGATAGGGTGCAATAACTTTTGCGCCACCTTTTGGAAATCACGATAGTATTATTATAGATGTAGCTTTGGTCCACCTATATGCATCACCCGCGCTTTGTGTTCGGTTGTTTCAAGCACATAAAAAACTTTTGATAACATTTATTTTCTTAATCGATTTTTAACTTAACTCAACCTCAACTCAATCTCAAATCTCAACTCAAGCATATGTTTATATACGTAAATCAATAAAACCTGTAGATAAATTGACCATTTTAACATCAATTCTAATAGCCATCTAGGTATAACTTCTATATAACCCAAATCCAACCAATCCAACATCGCTACAATTTTTCCATTCGTGATTTAAGACACACAAAAACTACGCATGGTGTAGGTATACCTATAGATACGATACTTATTCATTATACCTGTGTACGCATGCGTGCGCTCTCCGATACCGATACGAATATGCGTATAAGTGGGATTAACCAATGAGGAATTTGTATATTTAAAATCCACACACGCAATCGATACACGTCAATTTAAAATTTTTAAAATATCTGCCTGCCTATTTATTGGTCAAATCATTATTTTATAGTTTATAGATACATTCGAGGGCTAACAAAAAAAATTATATATCGCATAACATTCTGCCAAATCAATCATTACAATCGTAATAAAAATAATTAAAAAAAAAATAATAATAATAATCATAACAAATAACTGTTAAATCTGCGCTATGAAGTGACCGTGTATAATAATATAGCGTAGGAGACAAAGACCGTAGAGCAGTGTTGCTATCTGCAAATCCGATGAAAAAAGTCTAGATTGCAGATTTTTAAGACACAAAATTGAGGTACTTCATAAATATTTTTTATTTAGGTATACATTAAATAACAAAAAAAAAAAGCATAAGTAAATAAATCAATGATTGTAAACTGCAGTGCAGATTTCATGATTTTGGAAGTCTGCGAAATGCAAAAAATTCTGCAAAATGCAGACAAATCTGCAGTTATGGCAACGGTGTCGTAGTGTGAGAGAAAAAGAATGTGTAGGTTATTATTTATTTCAAGTTAAGTTTTCAGGTTAAATCTATACATTTATCTTAATTTGGAAATAAATATATGATGACGGTGCATATAGTCAGAATACACCTGGTGCGGTAGGTATATGTGTGTACCTGTATCTCATACCGAATGGCGCGCTGTGCGACGCGGCGCTATTGGGCTATATGTTATTATTAAGTTGTTTCTGGATGATATTTTTTTTTCTTCGCACTGTTATTGAAGTGGTTTCCCATTTTTACTTGCGATACATACTTATATATACGTAGATTATAGATACTTAACTATTTGACAATTGTTATGCATTCGTAAAAACGAGAAAAATCGAACTAGAGGTTTTATCAAACTATGACATTACGGTGATAGAGAGAAGTCGGATTTGCCATATATAGTATATAGACGACTGAAAGGTCGTTTTTCCTTAAACTGTACACCTAGAAGTTTTTAGCATTCTGAAATCGTCATTTTATTGGAAATATAAAAAAGAGACACACAAAATTGTTGAGTGAATGAACGGAAAACATTTTGGTATGAAAAATTCGCATTTAAAAAAGTTTCATCAAATTCCGTTACCATTTGACAGCTGATTTTTGATATAATATTACTTCGGCACAGTACTGCAGTGGCGAGTGAATGTCCGCATCCAAAACGGAGTGTACTTTGTCGTTCGAGGTTCGGGGTAAATAACTTCCAGTGACGCCCTCTCTGTTTCGATATTGAAATCAGCTGAAAGTTAGACTGAGTGACAACAGAAAGTTAGATAGAGGTTGCTGAAAGTTAGACCGTGACAGGTGAAAGTTACACCGCGACAGCTGAAAGTTAGACAGGGACAACAGACAATAAGGCAGTGACAGCTGAAAGTTAGACAGGGACAGCTGAGAGCTAGACCGTGACAACTGAAAGTTTGACAGTGACAGCTGAAATTTAGGCAGTGACGGCTGAAAGTAAGACCGTGACAGCTAAAAGTTAGACAGTGACACCAGAAAGTTTGACAGTGACAGCTGAAAGTTTGACAGTGACAACTGAAAGTTAGACAGGGACAGCTGAGACCTAGACCATGACAACTGAAAGTTATAGACAGGGACAACAGAAAGTTAGACAGTGACAGCTGAAAGTTTGACAGTGACTGAAAGCTGAAAATTAGGGTGAAACCTACACATAAAAATAGCTTTTGAGTTAACTCGGTATTCAACTTATATGCAGAAAAATTAACTAACTCGGGTTTTACTCGGAGTTTATTCCGATATTAAAAAACTGCCTCTTAAAGTATAAACTCCAACGAACATCAAATACCTACTCAATTAAGTTTCCTAAAAATAATATAAAATTTCTTCTTTTTTTGAGCCATTTTCGAGAAATTGAGAAATTTATCAAACTGCACAATCACTAAATTGTTGTGTATTGGCTCAGGCTTTGTTTAAAAAAAATTAAACTATTTAACAGGGTAATTTTGACGTTTCTGCGTTTACTTTAACTGTATAAAAGTGTCAAAAATTAAACTTACCATCAAATTGATATATATGTATATATATAAACGACCTCGAAAAATATCAGGAACGACCCAATTATAACATTTAAAGTTATTTATAACAGGTAAAGTTTTGTAATAAATAGGTACATAATGAACTATTTACCAACAATTCCGTCTATAGCCGACCTGTGGAAGAAGTGAAAATAGCCATCATATTATATAAGCTCAATGCTGGACAAAAATGCCGCATTATATTTCTCTCATATTGTTGCCAGTTCTTGCCATAATTATGACATAATTAAGACAGAAAATAGGTAAAACAAATCTAGGTACAGTAATGCTGCAACAAACCTGAAGGCCTATTAAGAGCCGTGTCAATCTGTTCATACGCAAAGCGTCAGGTGAAGGTGGAACATCATAATAAGCTCTAAACTGCGAACTACACCATATAACAACATCAATATTACATCTAATATAACATCAATCTTATATCTTAAAGTCAGTCATTTATACCGCTAGGTCCGAAATAACTTGGCATTTTAACGACATCTTTGATAAATTATTTTCTGCAGTAGTTTTGTTTTTTTTTTCAACAATGCAAAACGTCAAATTAAAACAATAACGAATCAGGAACTTTAGTTCCTCACTGAGTAAGTTTATTACAGCAACAAAATATAGCTATACGGCAAAACAAAAGTGAAAAGTAAAGGCCGAACACACTTAACCTATAAATCAGTTAATAGTGCAGAAATACCTTTAGATTGTACTTTTCTCTTTTGTTGAAGTTTTCTTTTTTTTCTCTTATTTTCCTATTGTGTTTTACTTTAAAGTTAAAAAACTATTGGCTGAAATTAATAAAAAAAAAGTACAAAAAAAAAAAAAATATATATTCTCTGCGCGCAGGCGCATTCATTTCCACGAAAGATAGAAATCCGAAGTTGTGTCTATTCGTCTATTCGTCGTTACGTCGTCGTCGTTACGTGGTGCGACGCGACGCGAAGCTGGTGCTTTGTTCCGAATCCATATATCCAAATCCATCCATCTAGCTTTTATTCATTTTGCTTTTAAGGAAAAGAACTCTGAATTGTGCAGAAGGAGGTATGTATAAGTATACCCATACATACATACATCTATCTGTATAACCATGCGCATGTGCTCGTACCTTAAAAAATAGGTGAAACTATACAACAACTCTATACTTTACAGTAAGATAGACCTCCCAAATGGGGTTATGAGTTTATCTATATGTATACCTACATTAAAATGTGGAGTGGAAGATGGAGAGGAAGTTGGTCTTAACTTACTACATATAAAGATAGATACCTTTTTGAATTGGCCAAGATACTGTTGGACAATAATAATGCATATAATGCTGTATGCTTCAGCATACAGTTCGGTTCGCTTACGTATATACATACATAGAAAAATAACACGACAAAATTGAAACTGTCACAATTATAATTAAACGCTACCCTGCAAATTATTCAGCTTTAATATTTTTTGGCGCTTTGCAACTAGCTACAATGATACGCGATGTTTTCTATGTTTTTTTTTTTGAAGTAAGCAAAGCTCCCGCTCAAAGCTTTGCTTACTTCAAAAAAAAAAAAATAGAAAACATCGCAAGTTTTAAACCGGTCCTATGCTAAATTGGTATAAGTTTAGGAAAATTATAAAACAAAAAAAAAAACATACAAAAAATTGTACGACAAAATTGAAACTGCAGTCACAATTAGTTTAAGAATAGCTATTGCAAAATTTTAATCCGTAAAATATTTACTTTAACAAGGGTGTACTATCTTCGCAAAAAAAAAACATACATAGAAACAAACATAAAAACATACAAAACATCGCACCAAATTGAATAATCACAAGTTAATTCTTCAGCAATTTAGACATTCACTGTACGAGTTCTTACCACTTTTTGCGAGGCTGCTATAACGCTGAATCAATATCAATTTAAAAAAATCAAAAAACAACAAAAATCATAGAAAATTCGAAATTATCCCAATTAATTAACGAATAATCAACAGAAAATTATCCATAGGTACTTAACAAATATTCAATCGACAAATGTTGCTTTGCTAACTTCTTGAAACTCATATAAATTATATATTAAAGTGCATCTAACTACCTGTTGTTTACTGTAATATGAAACAAATGAAAACATTTGGAAAAAAAAGTAAAATTCCGAACTATTTTGGCATAGTTATATAAAGCTGTACCGCATATGTGCTGATGGCTGTTAGATGTTGACTCTGTGCAAAAACACTGAATATACAAGGTATACATTCGTGTGGCAAACATTTTCTATTGCCACATACATAGTAATTTGGTGTGTTAATTTGTGATTAATTTTATTGATATTACTTAACACAGAAAATGATATATGTACTCATATATTTTAATGTCTTATTGCTATAGATGTATGTATTACAAGGTGAAACAAACACAATAATAAAACAAACAAAAGCAAGGACTTTTCGGTGTGGGGGAGGGGGGAGATGGTTTATTTATACGAGTATAGGGTTATCATTTCAAGATAGTGTGTTTCTTGTAGGATAGCACCTATCTATTTAGATTCACAAAACAATTTACCTAGGTATACTTAACTTGAAGACTTTCCTCTAAACCTATACCTGAACTATAGTGTTGCTGTGGTCTTGCTAATTTAATTCTATATCACCTTATCTTCAGCTCTACTTTTTTTTTGTTTTCTTCTTTTTTGGGCGTTGTCGTCGTCGTTGTCGACTTCATGCACAATAAAAAATATTTCCTTCTGCTTCGGTTTACAGCTACCTACTATAATATAGCGAGCGCGCGCATTTCAAATCGATTGCCTCAAGCTGCAGCAGGAAGTATATCAAAAAATAAAAAAGAAAAAGTATCTATCCTTGTCTATGTTGTATCTTTTCCTTATTGCAAAATGCAACTCCTGTTTTTGTACACTACGTATATTTAGATATCTATATAGTTACCTACTGTCATTTTGCTGCAGATATACGTTAGAAGTATCTCTCTTTTTTCTTGTGGCGCGAGCCGTGTTACGTTTGATTATTACCTCACTTACTGTGCCTCCAAAATAATATTATAGATAGATAGATTATATCTTGGTTAGGAATTTTTGCATTATTACAGTAGCTGTAGCCTTATATATCTACACTGAAAAAAAATTTAGCTAACAAAAATTCAAAATCGTAATTCCCAATGACGAAATTCTGAATCTTAAAATCCAGAATGAGTTAGCTGTGCATCCGATCCGCGCGACTGTGCGTTCGTGGGGTTCATGTATAGTTTGAGTTAGAGCCTAAAGTTGTGAACCAATTTAGTTGTAAATTTGTTACAAAGCATTTCTATGTGATTCCCTGAGGAGGAGGAAATCCAAATTTTTGTTATACCTGAATCTAAAACGGGCAAAGCTGCCCATCTACTGATCGTAAGAATTTTTGACGCCAAAAAATTCGTCTTGCCGGTTGAGTTTTTTCGTTTTTTTAATAAAGTTTATTTTTATAACAGCTTCAGCGATTTTGTTAAAGTTTTGCAATCGTGGCTTTATAAATATTTTAAACAACATTGCATTTCAACAATTTGAAAATATTTTTTTATTTTTAAACAAAAAAAATCAAAAAATTTTTTTTAATATATTTTTACGTTAAGGATTTAATATGTAGCACCATTTGAGTTGTTAACATACAAGAGGAAATTCGTTGGAACAGTTACCATTTTAAATTTTTAAACTTTGTAGGTATTAATCATTAAGTTTTATTTATTTTCTTATTTTTGTCCGTGTACCTACTAATACGTTCTTAATAAAACACGGTTAAAATTCAGTTCGTATAATTCAAGTTTTATTTAACCTTTATCGTACAGCGCTCTAAACCTCACTGACTTAACAAGTAAACTTAAAGCTATGGTACCTGCGATAATAAAACAAATACATACATAATAAGAGCAAATGGTGTATGTATATTTATACGTACATATCACCTACTTGAGGTGTGCAACTTGCAAGGATAGATTATGGTTGGTATCCTAGAAGATTTTCTTCTACGAAATTATCCATAACGGCCGTACAGATACCATATAAAGTTGAGAATAGATATTTTTTGTTGAGGGAATCAGCGAGGTATTTTAAAGACAAAATAGTTTTAAATAATGCAATTTTTAACTTTGAAATTAATAAAAATTAATACAATTATGTCAAAGTAGAATTGACATTTCCCGCCATTTGCCAACAGGTATATAACAACTTTTAAGTCACCTTGTAGGTATCATGTTTGACAGCTGCAGACGACATTGCTCTAAGCTGAAAAGAAAATCGTCCTGCGACACAGCATTATGTCATTAGGTCTGTTCGCGTACTTGCCAAAAATTGCCAGATTCTACCAGTTTTATTTTTTTTTATATGAACTTTGACAGTCTTTCGGGCTAAAAATTTACCCGATTTCCCATTCCAGCATAGTTGAGGTAAATTAGAAATGAAAAAAGCATTTATGTATTTTAAAACTTTGAATAAAGCAAGAGGTATTGAACAAAGCATGAACGCAATAATTTTGTCTATTCCCCTGACGTTTCGCCATCTTTGTCAATAAGGAGTTTCACATTTTTGAAATTCTATTTTTTCACATTGTTAGTGTAGGTATGCCTCCGCTTAAACATTTTTAATGTTAAAATGCTAGAAATGTGTCGGTTGGGAAGTAAACGAACAAGGTTATTATTATTGCGTTTTTTCTGGAAAAAGGTATTAAAACAGAAGCAGCGAACTGGTTTTAGGCCAAAGGGCGCTTGTCACTTGATGGACAAAACGCCACCACATGTAGGCAAGTTCCTGAATCGACAGACATTTTTGTTGCGCACATTTTCACTTTTGAATACGAAAAGAACAAAATTTAGAACTTATAAAACTATAATACTTCTTACCTAAATATTAACTAAACTAGGTAGGTAGACAAAGATTGAAAGACCTCTCATATAAGATGCGCCAACTTCACGAAATAAATTATGTAAATTACCTACTACCTATACCCATCCAGATTTATACATTTTAATCTGAGATAACTTCCATCAGCAGACGTTATAACAAAAAGTGTGATGTTCAAGGCCAAGGTAAGTCAAATTATAAAAAAAAAAAAAAAAATAATGTGAGAGAATAATTTTCCCAAAAGCCCATCTAATCTCAACAATTCTTTTTATTCCCACAACCTCCTGCCTTGACATCACAATTCACAACAACGCCACAGCAGCGGCGGCGCCCGCTGCTACTCCGCCGCTAACAAATGAATCTTACTATAGCTATATAAGTATATCTATGTATAAATTACCTTCTCCTATTCGAAGAAAGCAAAAGTTGAGCCAACATCAGCAGACATTTTCATTTCCTTTTTTAACATCGAATGTTGTCTGCTGTTGTCCGCACGACGACGACGACGACGACGCGGCGGTCGTAGGTGGATGCACTTTCGTTCTCTAAAGAAAAAAAAAATAAAAAAAATTACCTGGGAAACGAAACTGGGCTACGAGCTATACGACAATTAAACCAACTGAATCCATTCATTGCTATGATTCCAGGTTCAAGATTCTTGAGATTCTAGTTTCCACACAACTGATCTTGCCACAAGTTGAAGCGCATGTGGGTAGGAAGTTTTTTTTTTTATTATTGCATTGGGTTTTCAAATGGAAGATCCTCAAAGGAAGTCGTCAAAGTGTCTACCGTTTGCAAGTAGATGTCCAATAAATTATAAAAAACAAATTGTAAAGTGCAGTATAATGTAGTTTGGGTGGCATTAAATAATTTTCCAGATGTTGTTAAAGGGATAATAATTTTTTGATTGCGTTTCTCATTTTTTTTTTCATATAGTAATTTTAAAAAAGAAAATATTTATACAGTAGGTATGGATGTGTCAACTTCCGACGTTTATACAAGGTGACGAAAAAGTTGTCATCGGTTGCAAATGGAGGCAAATGTCAATTTGAAATAATTATTCCACATTCATGTCTAACCTTCATATCATTCACTCAATATCTAGATTAAAACTTAAACCCGGATGATATTTACATTTAATCAGTATCATTTAAATTCGGATTTAAATCTGGATGTATCGAGTGAATAATATGGCAGTAATTGTTGACGTGTATTTTGTATCTGTTGACTTATAACAAATGTCAAAAGAAGAATATGACATTTGCCACCATTTGCAACCGGTGACAACTTTTGCGCCATTTTGTAGGTTTTTACCCCACTAACTGCAGTCAAAAGTAAACAACAATTAAATCGATTTCTTTTGATATTTTGTCTTATAGAAATATATTTTTCAAAGTGAATTTATTCAAACACGAGAAATGACAGCTAGCTATACCTACCTAACCTATATAAATGTTTATAAATAATATAAATAATTATTTAAATATTTTTTAGCCTCGGTGCATTTAACCGGGTATCACTGTATTATATAAATATACCAGACAAAAATTTAAGCATCTTATATTTTTGAGCATCTGTTAATGATGTGTCATGTTGAATACGCATACATATATTCATCATGGTTGGTATGACGCAAAGACAAAATCATCACTTATATATAAAAAAGTGTTAATGGCGCTCAAATGTGTTATTTCTTATTATATTTACTTTTGTAATGTGATAACATTTTTCTTGACATGCAAGTTTGTAATTTGTATACATTTTTTTTTAACTTCCGATTTAGGATCTAACGGGTAAGTTTTATAACTTTGAAGAATTCTCTAATCGCCATCAGTGTCAAAAATTCTCTTTGACCCATCCTAGAAATTTTTGGTGTATAAGGTAACACAAGAAACCGATGGGGCATTGTTGTTCGCAGGCCAAAACCACACACACAATACATTTGATGGACCATCTGGATGGATGGTATTGGGTGGATGGTATTGTAACGGCCCATATGTATATGTATACTCATAACTGCACTCGTGGATGAGCCGCAAATCATTTTTAATCGTAGGGGATATAAAAGGGTTTTCGGCATTTCTTATAAGAACCATAATTCTCACAAACAAATGTCTACCAAATTTTAGTAGAAAATTGAATTCTCTATACAATTTTGGTTAAAATACTCTTTACCGAGAAATCGAAAATAAAAAAATTATAAATTAAAAAAATTCACATAACGTGTTAAAAATTAACCCATTCCCACTTATTTTTTTTTTTAATTTAGTTCTTTGTGAATAAGCGGATAATGCAAATACATATAGCGTCCCAATTGATACAATTTATATAGGTATAAAATGCCATAACTCCCACAAATCTATTGGTATTTAATTCATTTTGGTTAGTGATGGGAGTTATAAAACTCATTTGGGAGATTTTTAATATTCCAGGAGCATAACCGGTGCCGAACCTGCCTGATGGCAAAACAGGCAATTGCCTAGGGCGGCACTTAACTAGGGCGGCAAAATCAATAGAATAATTTCAAAGCGAAAAAGGTTAATACATCCAACTACTTCAATTACATCTTCGTTTATCGTTGTTGTCCGAAGCGCTGAACCATTCTTCAAAAATATGCTGAATATTCTAAGCAAATTGCTTTGAAAAAGTTATCCGATATCCGGTGGTCAAACAGAGCAAAAGCGACTTTCAGAAAAGTTATCAGAAATTTATGATTCTTTAATGAAAATTGAAGAAAGTTCGCAATTCACGATTGAAAGCAGCTCAATTTGGTAAAAGCATACAAAAATTTAATTTTGTACTATCAGTAGATATTTGGAACGAGTTTTTATGCCAATAAATATCCTTTCGAACATGCTTCAATCAAAATCAAAGGACTTTTTAACCTGTTTGGAGGATTTTGATAAATTGCGATAGTAGGTATGTACGTTCAGATAAACCGTTCTTCTTCTTTGTTTGAAAAATTATAAAAGGACGCTAAAAACATTTCTACGAAAATGAACAATCAAGAGGATTTCTTTGTGTCTGATTCAGGGAGGCTTCGTAGCCGCCGTTATCAATCTGAAAAATATCTTGAAACAATCGATCCAAAATTAAAATTTTAAGCTGATTTTTTTTTTACGTTATCGATGCTCAACTATCTTCTCTTGATGAGCAATTTGAGCAGTACCAATTGCTCTGCCAAAATATCGGATTTCTTTGCAACATTTCAAGGAAGGTGGAGTTAAAAGGCTGCGAACAACTTGAAGCAACATTAACAGCAACAATTGACAACGAAGTTCGAAAGGGTATTATAGCTAAATATCTCTTGAGTGAAAATAATATACTTAATCAAACTTCTGCTTTGTCAATTTTAAACTATGTATTTAGCTTCACACACTTCTTACTGGAATTGTGTGGAAATTTGTTAACGGCATTTTAGATACTATTACGATTTCCTTCAAGTATTGCATCAGATGAAGCTAAGCATTTTAGAAAAAGAAACCAGTAATCCCTACAAGAGTTGAAAAAATTAAAAATCGCAGATCAGCATTTTAGTTTAAACATGTTATTAAATAAAACCCTATGTAAATATGTTAATGTTGTCGTTATCTTCCTATTTTATTTGAGGCGGCAAAATAACAATTTGCCTAGGGCGGCAAAATTTCCAGGTTCGGCACCGACATAACCCCAAATCAAGAAATAAGTTCATAATAAATTTTAATGTATGTATATCTCCCATCTATATAAAGTGGGACATAATTCCATAATTTAACTATGGATTTAACTCCCACCAAAATAAGACATACATAAGTCGCACCCTTAGAATGAAAGTGACCTAACTAAAAAATTCGGAATATTTTTTACAACCTGGTTTTTAAGGTCAGTTTATTGAAAAATCAGAAGTTACAGAAATTTTGAATTAGGTCACTTTCATTCTAAGGGTGAGATATGTCCATATTTTTACTATATGATTTTATTACCCGCCAATGACCTACGTTCCAATTGATATATGTATATAATCTCTGGAATTTATGAACCTTTCAGGATACTATCCACTCCCACGAATTTGCTGTGATTTAATTTATTTTGGTTAGTGATGGGAATTATCTACAACTCATTTGGGAAATTCTTAGTACAAAGGGTGCAGGGAAATAACTCACCATCACGAAATAAGTTCATAATAGAGTTAAAATATATTTATATATCTCCCAATTTATAAAGTGGGATATAACTACATAATTTAACTAAATATATGTACCTACCTTCCACCGAATTGAGACGAATTTCTATATTTTCCCAATATGGATTTATGTCCCAGCAAAGCGGAATATATATGTTTTGTAAGCTTATGTTCCTAATAATCTACTGTTCTTTTTCTTCTAAAAAATTCTAAAACCCTCTCAAACTTCTTATACACATATTATGTATAGCCGCTACCTTGGTTTACTTTTTATTTTAAATAAAAACATTTTCTATCTTTTGCAATATGATAAAATGGAAATCTCGTAAAAGAAAATGATGATAATAATAAGACCAATAAAAAGAAAAATACTCTCTGTCGCATATGATTTTTTTTTGTTCATCTTCTTATAATAATAGGTGTGGTATATATAACTGTGGTTAAGGGTTCACATCTTATTTTCATTTTTTTATTTTTTTTTTGCTATCTCTTCTGGCTGGCTGGTTTGAAATTAGCTTTGAAACCACAACACCGTGAAATATGACTTCATCTTTTACGATAGATAGCTCTGTATATATCTTAATATACCTATGTTTCTCTAGGTTACCTATCTTTGTTCTGTTGTTGTTGTTCTCAAACTTTACCTATAAGTAGATATAAATATTTCAGTATTCATCTTAAAAGTGTCAGCAAATTATTGTAGAGGTAGATAGGAATTGGTATATTGTAGTTGGTGTTGTTGTTTTTTTTTTATATTCTTATTTGAGGGGGTGGGTTAGAAAATTGTATCCCCCAAAACAAATGCAACTCCATATCAACGAGAGAAAAGCAGGATAAAAGATGAACC
Organism: Epistrophe grossulariae; assembly: GCA_929447395.1. Classification (NCBI taxonomy): domain Eukaryota; kingdom Metazoa; phylum Arthropoda; class Insecta; order Diptera; family Syrphidae; genus Epistrophe; species Epistrophe grossulariae. The sequence goes on from OV839570.1 coordinate 5,337,992, forward strand.
AGGAGAAAATCCCATTACCTCCCCTAAAAAAGGTATTAATTTCTCCGGAACACCATCCCCTAACAATAATATAAAAACATACCCTAATCCGCAGAACAAATTTACATTTCACATTAAGATCCCTCCTGCTTTTTTTTATAAACTGTAAACTTTTTAGAACGACAACGACAATAACAACGACGAGGATATATACGATGAAACGATGAAGCTATATAACATGATGGTAACTCATGGTAACGAAAGCCCAGGCTTTAGCCCTGGACTTGGCCCTGTGCAGAGTGCTTCTCAAAAATGACATTACGCGATCTTTCATGTACCACTCAAAAAAAACGAGGAAGAGAAAAATTAAATTCCCACAAATTAGAAATCAAGTTATGTTAATGGAGTCGTTTTTTATACTTTTTTTATATTGTTGGTTGCCTTCAAAGAGACAATTACTAACGATGGAACGCATATTCTATGGTAGTCAGAATATTCAGGATTCAGGATACGGATACCACCCTCTCCAGTGGTGATTGTTGTGGTGTGGGAGTTGAGGTTTGGGTTGAAGTGAGTTAGTAAGTTGGATTTTGGAAAAATTAAATGTCCTTGCATCCTTGAGCTATGAGGGAGGTATATCGGTGTAGATAGATAGATACTCGTATATTAGACAAAAGTGGTGCTATAGAAAATATGGATAAAGATAAATCACAGATGCTGTTTTGAGTTGCTTTTTTTTGCTGTTGTTTGTTCTTGTTACTTTTGATTCGAGAACAACATTTTATCCAATCGTTTTCGGGTTAGTGGGTGAAAAAAGCCATTAACAACCACCTCAAATGTTGTAGGTATAATATAACAAATTATGTTTTAATGATTTCAAAATAATCTCAAGGGACATATACCTACCTACCAGTAAAATGTTTACAATACCTAATATTATGAAAAATTCTAACAAGATGGCTTTTTGGCAGTTGGTTTTGTTGGTTTTTAGTTTTGATATTGATATTTGTTTCAATCCACTTGAATTAAATGTTAATTTTCAGGTTTATACAATTTGAATAATACTTATTCCCGCTTATAGAAATTGGACTCAGTGCAAAACATAGATAACGAAAATCCGTATATTTCTCAAGGGAATGGGTCAGGATTGGGATCCGAATCCCGAAAAACCCACAATCCATAGAACCCAAAATACAGAAAACCCGAAATTCCAAAAACCCACAATTCAGAGAACCTGAAAACCATATACAGAAAACCCAAAATCGTAAAAACCCACAATGGAGGAAACCCGAAATCCTGAAAATCATTAATACAGAAAAATCAAAAATTGCAAAAACCCACAATCCATAGAATCCAAAATCCCAAAAACCTACAATTCAGAGAACCCGAAATCCTGAAAACCATATACAGAAAACCCAAAATCCCAACAACCCACAATTCAGAGAACCCGAAATCCTGAAAACGATATACAGAAAACCCAAAATCTTAAAAACCCACAATGGAAAAAACCCGAATTCCTGAAAATCATTAATACAGAAAAACCCAAAATCCCAAAAACCCACAATCCAAAAAATCAAAAGTCCCGATAAAGCATTAAAAACCGACAAAAAATATATATAACGAAAAAACTTGCGCAAAATTTTCTTTCTACGCCAAAATAATACGAATATACCAAAATAATTTTTTGGGATTTAAACTTCGAGAAAACAATTTTAAATGTACCAAATAAGAGTTATTATAAGCAAGAACACTATATGTTGTTAGTTATATTTAACAATTTGAAGCATATTTTTGATCAGTATTTTAATTACGGGATTTAAGAATTTCGGGATTTTGGGTTTTGTGAATTCTGGACTATTTATGGATTTTGTGTGTTTCGGGATATAATGGGTTTTCGGGATTTAAGGTTTTCTAAATGTGTTTTTCATATGTCCATCGCCATATAAAGCGCAAATATAAAATCTTATAAGAAAACAAACAACGGGTGTACTAAACGAAATAGGAAACTTATCAGATTTTGAAAGAATTCCTTATCAGTCAAGCCATATGTAGATATGTACATTCTTATTGGAAAATTATAATATAGGATATTAGTAAATTCTTATAGGTATAGGTAGGAGGTAAATCTTATACGCTTTTGGGCACCTTTTTTGGAAGAGCGGATAAGTAAATCAACACAAAATTAAAATTAAATATATGTAGTTCTAACAATTTCAATTTTGTAAAGCAGATGTGTTTTTTTATGTTTTTTTTTCGATTTCATATGAAGTTAGAAAAATAAACCCCCTCGAACAGATGTTAAAACTTATTATATATTAAAATATTTATTGCATTCTAATTTGCCGTTCATTAGTCGTTAATATTATGTTATATTATTATAAAAAAAATTGACGTGCAATGTTTTCTATGATTTAATTAATTAGTTAGATATGTTTTGATATTTGTTAATTGATGTTGAACAGCATATAGGTATAATTTATTAACACTCAAATAGAAGCCCAATTTATATAGCTCAATCAAATTTAGACCAATTAACACGCATATAGGATTTTACAAGCATTTCATTCCAAATAAATAAATTTTATTATAAAGCCTATCTAAAGGTTAGGTATACAGGCTGCAAAATCTAATTTTTTAAATAAGTAGATGTAATTATAATGAAGCTAACCTGAAGCTAACCAGCCGGTGATTGTTAGATACTTATGTGATATGTCACTTTTAAGAAGCGCGCGTGTTAACCTTGTTTAATTTTATTCAAATTTACACCGCATATTAATTAATTCCTGCGAGCGATTTCTTCATCTTAAAGAAAAAAATATGCGTGCACGACTGGGTCGCACGAACTTGTTCTTATGTACTATCACACTGTGTTTTTAAAGTTTTAATATTTCAAAAACTATATTAATTATCTTATAAAGAAATAAATAAGTTATGGAAGCCTATATTGTATACCACCTGCTTAAAACGTAGTTAAATTTAATGTTGTATTATGCGAGTAGGTACATTTATTTATGAACAATATAGCACCGTGTTACAAATATGCATGGAACTTACAGTTTAGACTGAAAAATTGAAAGAAAAAATATGTAATTAAACATATGTAAATTAATTAAACAACCTCTGAAATTGATTTATTAAGAAAATCTCAATTTATGAGAAAAAATAAATTGAGCATCGTTGAAGCGGTTTTTTTTAAATACCAAGTTTTTTATATATAAAATTTTGAAAAAATTAAAAAAAAAAATGGTACGCAATTTTGTAGCCTTTATCATTGTGGAATTAAAGAATTAATTAAAAAAAAATATCATCTACCCATTTTCGAAATATGGAATTTTCAAAAAATTATTTTGAATTTTTTTTTAAATCTATACTTTATTTTTTTGAAAATTTTGGTATGCAATGTTATTAGAATTTATTTGAAGCTTTTGTGCAAAAAAATTTATTAAAATCAGTACAACTGATACTGAGATAGTGGAAAATCAAAAAAATGGTTCTATGAGAGATATACCATTCTTAAACCGTAGAAAATTTTTTTTCATTAATATGGTAGATCGTATAAATATTAGATCATACAAAAATGTTAATCAAAATCGTAGGAGCCGTTTTTGAGAAATATGAGATTTTTTTTTGGTATACAAAACTTTTAAAACTTTTTCAAACATTCTCAAAAAAAATGGTGAACATCAGTTCAACCATTTTTGAGAAAATCGAAAATCAAAAAAATGGTTCTATGGGAAGTACCATTTCCAACCATTTTTCGTAATTTTTTTTTTTACAAAATGGTTGCCTTTTTGTAAAAAAAAATACTTAATTTAAAAAAAGTGTGAGTGTCGGGACTCACGGTTAAGATGTGTAAACATACGTAACGTAACGTGAATCACAATCACAAGATACGTTACGTTTTTTTTCACCCTACCGCCAGTATAGATGTTTACACATCAAAAAAAAAAAGTTGTGGGGACGTTTTTGAGAAAAATAAGATTTTCATTCTATAGTAAAAAAAGAGTGTGCGTACTTATGTACACGCGCTAGAAGTAAAACTTCTTTCACGACAACAGGGCAAGTATTTTTCAAGTCCTACCACTCAAAGCACCCGATTTGAAACTCAGAACCGTTGCAAAATCGTGACGCTGAATTTTGTAATTCGTGACGGGAATTTGTATGTCGGTTTGACATGTCACTGACAGCTCCATAGAAAAATTTTTTACCCCCATGCCGCAAAAGAAGTTTTACTTCAACAACACCCAATGAGCGAGAGACACAATAGATTGCAGAATATTTTCATGCAAAACCAATAAACCTACAACTATAAATAATTTATGCTTCCTCGCATTAAATCGACCAATGGCCGAAAATCCAACACAACAGAAAAAAATCCTCAGAAATAAAATTCTTCGCATAAAAAACCCTTACTCGAATTCACTAACCATCTTAACGAATATATTAAATGCACGAACCATTGCATTTAACGAAAATATAATATCGTGACGCTGAATTTTGTAATTCGTGACGGGAATTTGTATGTCGGTTTGACATGTCACTGACAGCTCCATAGAAAAATTTTTTTCCCCCATGCCGCAAAAGAAGTTTTACTTCAAAAATTTGTATGGCAGGTACTTTTGTTTTTGATCCTAAAAAAAATGAAAAAAACGGGTGGGGATAATGCCCAAAAAACGCTAGGTACCAACTTTGAAGAAAATCGACAGACCCGTTTAGGATGCAGCCGAAGGGATAGCGAGACCCACTTTTTTCAACTTCGCTATCATCGCAATGTCAACCTTTATCAAAATCTCGAGTTTGATTTTTTTACGAATCCATAACTTGCCATATATCTACCTATAGTTCCGAATGCGTGAAGTTAGCCCCCCTTTTTTGGAATTTGCTATTTTTGAAAGTTGTACCAGGTTTTTCCGATTTGTTCCGCATTGTTCCAAGTTTTTTTTGAAAAATATTCAAAAATGGGGGTTTTAGAGCCAAAAAACCAATTTTGACCTAGCCCCCCTTTTTTCGAAAATCAAATTTTTGAAAGTTGTTCCAGATTGTTCTAGTTGTTCTGAACATTGTTCCAAGTTTTTGGACTCCTATGTTCAAAATTTCAAAAGTTATGGTCAAAATTCGAAAAAATTCTAGCCCCCCTTTTTTCGAAATTCTTAATTTTGAAATTTTTTTCGGGTTTCAAAAAGTGTTCTAAACATTGTTCCAAAAACTCAAAATTGTAGGACGTGTATTTTTATAGATAAAACCTTCAAACATTTTTTCAAAAATCCCAAAAACGGCTCTCTAATATTTTTTTTTTAATGCATTGAATTTTGAAACCTTATGATAAATGCATGTATTAAAAAAAAGTTCTGACCTTACATTCTTACTATCGATTTTTTTAACTTTTCAAAGGGACCCCTGCCCCCCCCTTTTCCAAAAATCCAAAATCTAAAACTTGTTCCAAATCCAATTGTTCCAAAGAATCATCAAAAAATATTGAAAACTGAAGATTTTAAGCCCAAAAAACACTTTAAATGAAAATATCTTATTATCCTTGCTCTGGCCCCCCTTTTTAGAAATCCAAAATTCAAAAATTTGTTCCAGGTTGTTCTAGGGCTCTTCTAAATTGTTCCAGACTTTCGTTTCTTAAAATAAATTTTTAGTATGAAAAATTTCATTAAAATGCATTCGTTTAAAATGCATTTTATTTCATTAAAATGTATTCGTTTAAAATGAAAAATTTCATTAAAATGCATTCGTTTAAAATGCCTTTTATTTCATTAAAATGTATTCGTTTAAAATGCATTTTATTGAAATAAAATGCATTTTAAACGAATGCATTTTAATGAAATTTTTCATACTAAAAATTAATTTTAAGGAACGAAAGTCTGGAACAATTTAGAAGAGCCCTAGAACAACCTGGAACAAATTTTTGAATTTTGGATTTCTAAAAAGGGGGGCCAGAGCAAGGATAATAAGATATTTTCATTTAAAGTGTTTTTTGGGCTTAAAATCTTCAATTTTCAATATGTTTTGATGATTCTTTGGAAAATTGAATTTGAAGGATTCTGCAATTGGAACAAATTTTAGATTTTGGATTTTTGGAAAAGGGGGGCAGGGGAGCATTTTTTTTAAATTTTCCATACTAAAAATCAATTTTAAGAAACGAAAGTCTGGAACAATTTAGAAGAGCCCTAGAACAACCTGGAACAAATTTTTGAATTTTGGATTTCTAAAAAGGGGGGCCAGAGCAAGGATAATAAGATATTTTCATTTAAAGAGTTTTTTGGGCTTTAAATCTTCAGTTTTCAATATTTTTTGATGATTCTTTGGAACAATTGGATTTGAGGGATTCTGCACTTGGAACAATTTTTAGATTTTGGATTTTTGGAAAAGGGGGGGCAGGGGAGCATTTTTTTTAAATTTTTCATACTAAAAATCAATTTTAAGAAACGAAAGTCTGGAACAATTTAGAAGAGCCCTAGAACAACTTGGAACAAATTTTTGAATTTTGGATTTCTAAAAAGGGGGGCCAGAGCAAGGATAATAAGATATTTTCATTTAAAGTGTTTTTTGAGCTTAAAATCTTCAGTTTTCAATATTTTTTGATGATTCTTTGGAACAATTAGATTTGAGAGATTCTGCACTTGGAACAAATTTTAGATTTTGGATTTTTGAAAAAGGGGGGGCAGGGGAGCATTTTTTTGAAATTTTTCATACTAAAAATCAATTTTAAGAAACGAAAGTCTGGAACAATTTAGAAGAGCCCTAGAACAACCTGGAACAAATTTTTGAATTTTGGATTTCTAAAAAGGGGGGCCAGAGCAAGGTTAATAAGATATTTTCATTTAAAGTGTTTTTTGGGCTTAAAATCTTTAGTTTTCAATATTTTTTGATGATTCTTTGGAACAATTGGATTTGAGGGATTCTGCACTTGGAACAAGTTTTAGATTTTGGATTTTTGGAAAAGGGGGGGGCAGGGGTCCCTTTGAAAAGTTAAAAAAATCGGAGATGTTTTTTTAAAGTTAGTTTTTAAGCTGATAGTAAGAATGTAAGGTCAGAACTTTTTTTCAATATACATGCATTTATCTAAGGTTTCAAAATTCAATGCATTAAAAAAAAAAATATATTACAGAGCCGTTTTTTGGATTCTTGAAAAAATGTTCGGAAGGTTTTATCTTTAAAAATACACGTCATACAATTTTGAGTTTTTGGAACAATGTTTAGAACACTTTTTGAAACCCGAAAAAAAATTTCAATATTAAGAATTTCGAAAAAGAGGGGGGCTAGAATTTTTTCGAATTTTGACCATAACTTTTGAAATTTTGAACATAGGGGTCCAAAAACTTGAAACAATGTTCAGAACAACTAGAACAATCTGGAACAACTTTCAAAAATTTGATTTTCGAAAAAAGGGGGGCTAGGTCAAAATTGTTTTTTTGGCTCTAAAACCCCCATTTTTGAATATTTTTCAAAATAAACTTGGAAAAATGCGGAACAAATCGGGAACAACCTGGAACAACTTTCAAAAATAGCAAATTCCAAAAAAGGGGGGCTAACTTCACGCACTCCCTAGTTCCTATATATCGCAAGTAAAAATAACTCTCAATCCTTAATCCGAAGTTTTTCCACATGATGACGCACGACGCGACCGGACAGTCTATTCAAGGTATTCATTGGGTACCAATATAACAAAAAAAAATATAAACATACTTTGAAATGTAACATCGTGTCGCATCGTTCTGATGTGTAGGTGGTGTAGGCTTGAGGTAGGAATAGGAATAGATATCATACTAACCTTATATGTATATTATTTTATTTTGTAGTAAGTGTTTGTATTATCTTTTTAGTTTTTTTTGTATTTTACTCTATTTGTTTTTATATGTACGTAACTTTTGGCGGATCAAACACACGTCATTATCAAGACAGACTTTTATATGCACCTTAAGACCTTGAAAAAAATCAAAAATAAAAGTTATCTATCCTCCCTATACCCTACAATTTCAATGCGCAATGAGATTTAATATATATTTTAGTTTTTGTCTTTTTTTTTAGTTCCGTTTGATTAACATATTATCAGAAATTAAACATCAAACTCGTAGACATTGACATTGACGTATAACCTTGGTATAGGTGCCTTTGTAGCACAGTACATGTACAAAATAAAGGCATTATGAGGTTCAGCAGGAACTCGAACAAATTTCAATTCTTTATTGAGTCTTTTCTTCTTTTTTTTACTTTTGATTTTAGTTTCTTATAAACTTATAAAATAATATTGGCTGACTTGGAATTGGTCTAGCTAATACTTTTTTTTTAAATACATATATAGGTACATATATACAGATCTTAAAAACTATGGTATGCTCAGCTGGGAAACATTTTGTTTAGTATAGGTATTGCTCAAGGACACTTGCGGAAATTACATTTGTGGTTACTTAAAATTAGGTAGACAAAATTTAATAAATAAAAAAACAAGTGAGCTCATGTCAGATCACATAGTGAGAAGACTGGCTCTTTATCTGACAGCTACATTGGTATTTTAAATAATTTTTATGAGTATATTTTTGTAAGAGTTATTAAAAATAAATAAAAGTTTCTCTTGATTAATGATTCAAAATTTTTTTTTATTTTTAAAGAAAAGTATTTATTTTTATTTTTTGACACTTTCAACTTTGACAACCTGCGGAATATAGATTATACCTTAGATTTATGTCAGGATTTTGTTTGCAAATGGCGGCAAATGTCAATTCTAATTTGACATTTGTGAAGTAAACAGATATAAAATACAGGTCAACAAGACATAAATCATGCACTATAAAGAACGCGGAATAATTTTTTCGATTTTGACATCTGCCGCCATTTGCAACCGATGACAACTTTTACGCCACTTTGTACACTATTCGTTCGAAACGCTATAGGTATAGGTAGTTATAATAATTGTGAATTTTACTTACGAAGAAAATAAAAAAGTATGTTCTGCATATTTCTATACATTCCATTTACTGAAATGAAATGGATGCACATTCAATTTTGAATGTTCAAAATATTTACGAAATTATCGTAAAGGAACGGTTTGTATATCTATAGAACATAAAATTTCATTTCGAGTGAAATGGAAAATTAATATCAGTTCGATTTCGTTCGAAATACCGAGCATGGACGTATATTTAAATCAAACAAGTGACCTCAATCTTATGCCTATACGGCTATACCTTACCTACTTATATATGATAAAATCTCATATAACCTCATTATTCACAGTAGAATTTTTAAGGAACAAATAAGAAATGTTTTCTTTAACAAAACTGACACAGTTTCGCATGAAATATTTCATTTGTTTACTAAGTTTAATTCATACACTTATACCTATATTCATGTATAAGCTTGAAGTCTTCATATATATCTATCAAAACCCTTAGAAGCCAATATAAAAAAGGGTGAAACCACCTTATTCACAATAAAACGATATTACAAACAAACTAAAAGAATTAAAATAATTTCAAAAGTTGTAATATAATCTACATAAGGGGTGTGGGGAGAGACCATTGCAGGAGATTTTGTACATCGTGTGAGAAAAATTGTTGCTTTCATTCTTATAATGTAGGTATATATACATATATATAGATATTGAAACAAAAGAAGCAACACAACAAAAACAAAAGAAAAAAAAAAAATATTGTGAATGAAAAATTCCTGCGTAGGTTAGGTACCTATAGTATACCTTATATTTGTTTCCGTTGAAGCCTTGTTCTACCTACTATTTGCGGTTTTCCTGAATTTGGTTTCCGATCCCGCATTTCACAAACTTCGCATAACGAAATCTGGAGCGCTGACCATTCTTTCGTTTTTTTGTATTTGAAGCCTGTGGGAACAGGTTGGAAGTATGAATAAAAATGTGTGTGATACAATTTGATTGAGAAATCTCACAATTTTTTTTTTTAAGTAGATAGAGTAAAGAAAATATACTTACAATGAACACTGTCCGTTCATATAAAAATAGTTGGTGTCTTGGGGCCAGTGCAGGGGGCAGTGAAACTAACCACATGGGAGGTAGCATGAAGAAGAAGCAAGAGGAGGATTTGATTCTCGAATTCGCACACCTTTATTGCCGTTTATATTTTTATAACGATGATGACGATGATAGTAATGATGTATTGGTGGTGTGGTCATGTGAAATTCAATTCCACGACACCGGACACTTAAGCACTCAACATTCGATAAGCCTTCCTTATTCAGGTACAATAATCATATGATGATGACGGCAGATATACAGAAATTGTATATGTATGTACCTATACATAACAGTTTTTTTTTGTACAGTATATAGGTATTTTATTTAATTGTGCCATTGTGAAAAAAATCTCTGATCAAACCACAGAAATTTAATCAAAGTTTAATGGTGAGTTTATCGAAATGAGTTTTTTAGGGTTTATCGTTTTATTTTATTGTAAATAAAGAAAAATACGATTTCTGATTTTTCGAAAAATCGATTTATCTATCGCTTTAATTAATTAACAGGTACCTATATGTAGGTAAGTATATGATAAAAATTGGAATTTATGTTAAATTTTCTCTTTGGAGGTAAGCGTGCTTTTTGACAAGTCTTTATAAGTTCGAAAACGATTTACACGTAAAAGCCCTTCCACACTATCCCACTGAGTATTAATACATGTCAAAAAAGTGTGAAACAAATCACGTAAAATAGTGTGGAAACAAAATATGATATTCCCAGCCTACACGATTTGACATGTGTTAATACCTACATGAGAATTTTTAGAAATGGTTCTAATTCTGTCACACATTTCATCACATTTTTATTGAGGTTAAATTAATCTGTTGTGTGTGGTCAAAAAATGAAAAGAAATTTCTCTCTCACAAATTTGGCAGTAGCATGGAATTCTTTTCCACTTTGTATTAATACTCAGTGGGATAATGTTTAAGGGCTTTTAATACGTGCCGATATTTTACTGAGATATTACCGGCACTATAATAGGCCTGTTCGCGTACTTTCCCGAAACTGACAGATTCTACCAGATTAATTTTTTTATATGAACTTTGACAGTATTTCGGGCTAAAAATGGTAGAAATGGGTATAGGTTTGGGGAGTAAACGAACAAGGTTAATTAGTTGTCGTTTTGATATCGATAATTTGTATGGAAACTTCAAATTATATCTAAATCATCGAATAAAACAATTTTTTTATTGTTAAACAAAATGGCGATCATTGTCATGGAGTTTATAATTTGTTTGCCTATACAATAACTTGAAACTAAGTTCTATATATTTTAATTTAATTTTATTTCATTAGCGGAATAATTTTCTGTATACCTATTTTAATAGTTTTTTTTATTTTTATTTGACATATCTGATTATTCCTTGTTTTACATATACTCCGCTGAAAGCGGAATAGTGATGACATTTTTTAACAGTGATGGGCTTGTTTATAGCTGTGATGAGTTTCGTAAATCTCGTAATTTTTTTCGTCAAATTCTACATATCGACGATTAAAATGTAGAACCTCGTAAGTAGTTTTTTCATGTTTTTCAGAAATAAAAAAACCCACCAAAGTTTGGTTTTGAATTCTGTCTTTTTCTGTAAAATGCTCAGAACAACATTGTTATGCTGAAATTGCTAAGATTCTGATTCTGCTGTTTATTTTGCATTAATAATATTTTTTTGGAATTTTTCGACTTACGACTTACGAGGTTCTTTCATTTAAAACGGTCGCGTCAATATGGATTTGTAAAACTCCTAAGCACGCCTACTGTTGCCTATAGTTGATAATGAATTTTGTGCCTTTTTTATGAAATAGATAAGGGAGAACGGGGCACAGAGGACCACCGGGGCACAGATGACTTTCTTTTTAAAACGATAAATAAGTGACTTTGCCCAAAAGTTTGTTACTGCCTATCGTGCAGCGCTCTCGCCGCTTGAAAAAATTAAAATTTATTGATTTTTAAGATTAGTTTATAAAAAAATTATAGAAAGTTGTGCTTGTTTAATATTTAAAGGCTTAGCCAATAAGAATTTCAAGTTTTAATATAAAAAAACAATGAATTAAGTGGTGTTTTGTGAAATATTCGTGTTTAAGCATGTCGAAATCACTTTTTAAAAGGCATTCGTATTGGGGCACAGAGGATCGGTGTTGTCCTCTGTGCCCCTTATAGAATATGAATCTGATTAGTTTTGGATTCTTACTGCTGTACATGATACGGAACTACCTACATTAAGAAAAAGCCAGAGCCAAGCTGCACATTTATTACAATTGAAAATGCAATACCAGTTATAAATTCAAAAGAAGTATCCATCAATAGAGCAGCGGCCATCTAGGTCCTATGTGCCCCAACGATGGGGCACAGAAGACCAAAAGCACTTTTTATCTAATTATAATTTTAAAAAAGTGCTACAGTTTCGATGTCAATTATTGGCCCATTTGATGTGAACGTCTTAAGGTACCTACCTATGTGGAGATCAAATTTTAAAATTTTTTCTTTGTTCAATATGTTTCAACAAATCGGCAAACGTTAAGTGGTCTCTGTGCCCCGTCCTCCCCTACTTACCTATCAATTTTTAGTTACCCCGCGGTACAGGCGAAATCGTTGTCCAAAACTATCAGTTCATATCGCAGAATTAAAGTCTTATATAGATATAGATACCTAGGTGTGCAAAGCCAATACGTCAAGTTAAAAGTCCATCAGTTGCAAACGCAAATTTGCTCGTTGAGAAAAAAATTAAAATGCGATTCGATTTGTGTTGCACAAGGCCAAGGAATTGGGTAGATAGATACCTAATTCCCCAAGGAAGTTAAAAAAGCGCATTGTTATTGATTTTGATTTTTGTTCAAAATGATTAGAGGATCTGCTCCTAAACCCCCACTATATATGGGTTATCAAGGTACCTACATCAAAAGAAAAGCATGTTCAATTCTAAAGGTTTTTGAGTTCCATGTTTAAAAACAAGCCGGTCAGATTGCAGGTCTTAATATATATAGGTAAAAAGTATGTGCCTATATCAAGGCAGTGATAACCTAGAAATCAAGGAATTTTCCACCTATGGGTAGTTTATATATGATAGGTACCTATATGTAGGTATAGTAGGTAACTATAGGTATTTTCCATTTGGGTTTTACCTCAGTGAGTTCTGAGTTTTCTCATATTTTTCTTCAGTATAGTTTTTCTCTAAGCTTTCACAGGTGACACATAAAATACAAGGAAAAATAAACCATAGATAAAGGTAGTTGGTGTAGCAATGTAAACCTACTTATAACAATAAAGTTTTAGATATTCTAAGAATACAAAAACAACAATATCAACAGAAACTCAAATGTGTCTACATGTATCTCTATATAACTATGGTATACAAGTCAACCATCCCTTCACTGCTCGCACACCAAGTCATCCCTTATACACACCAAAAGGATTCTTTAACTGTCTTAATAGCAAGAACAAAAGAGAGAGAGATATAGATAAGCTCTTCCTGGAAAAGTCAAAGCGAAAGTTTTACTTTTTATCAAAGGGAAAAAGAAAGAACAAAACAAAAACTCCATTCCCATATTCCTGCTGGCGCAATATTGTCTGGCTATTGGTTCAAAATGATTTTTGTAAGAATCCCTTACAAGGATACTCCACCATACCATACCAACAACTAGCCAGCAAGGATCCACCCCTAAAAATCCATAATGCGAGGGTTGGACTTTACGATATTATTATTTTATTCCTATATGAGAGACCTACCACTTTCTCTCTCTCTCGCTCTCTCTGAACTTCAACCACCATTCACCATATTCACCACACACAACCGTGTCTCTGAAGAGACCATCATCATCATCGTCTTACACACACACCATTGGCTCAGCCAACCAAACCTTCGTTTCGTAAAGAGAATCAAGTACATCTATAGCTTCTCTCGATTCTCAGTGGAAACAAAGATTCAACCCCCATCAACATCATCATTATCATCTATTGCGCAAATGAATGAATGTGTTTTTTATTTCTTGAAATTCGAGATATATTTGGAATCCGATGCGATGCCTCAGAAGTGAAGCATCATAATATCGTATATTGTGTTCACTATCCACCCCCGCTACACAGCACTACAGTGACACTAGATGTTGTTGAAGTGCTGATTTGACGTTTTAATGTTGCTGCAACTATCAACTGGCATCACACTTCACACGTCCTCCTAACTACACCAGCGGCATCTGTGACTGTTTCTGTTTCTCTATTCTTGGGATATCGTTTTTTTTTTTGTTGCTGTTGTTGTTATTTTGTGGCATTCAGTTTGTGCATCATATGGTTATCGTGCATTTTCGTTTCGATTACGATCCGTCGCCGTTACCATCGCAGCTCGCAACAACAAAATTTTCTCTGCAACATAATCTTCTTCGTCTTCAATATTATAACTTCTTCATTATCATCATCATCTTTATAGATGTAGGAGTGATATTCAAACAATTTATCTGTTTCTCGCGTCCGTGTCTCTTTGGTTAGACAACGACGGTGGTGTCGTTGTCGCTGGCGGTGTGTCGTTGTTGTCATCCAATCACATACCATTGTTGTTCGGTTATGAGGTGGTTGTGTGCAGAAAAAAAAAAGCCACTAAAACAGTTCTTGGTGCAATTTTTCTTCTTCTCTTACAACGGGCTGGGGATGTTTGTTTTTTTGTGCACCTTTGTAGCTGCTGCCGCCGCCGCCGCTGCTGTCGTACCATACTAAAATAATTCCAATACACAAAATCCTCGAACAATACCCGTCGTTGTTTTTCCGTTACGGTGGCTAGTTGTCACGTCGTCGTTGTCCTAGTTGTGGTCGTCGTTGTTGTCGTTATCAATTTTATCGTCTTCGGCGCGCGTAGTTTCTTTGAAAACTAAAATTTTCTCAATTGATTGATTCTTTTTTCTCTTATATTAATTTTACTTAGTTTATTTATCAAAAAAAAAAGAAGAAAATACAAAAATTAATATTTTCCGCTATAAAAGAGTGAGGTTTATAAAATTGTTGCCATCTCCAAAGTGAATTATCTAGATGATAAGAGTTAAAAGTTGTTTAGATATTTTTTTGAAAATGACAACAAAAAAAAGTTAAAAATATAGGTACCTATATAAAAAAAAACATTGTGCGTGTGTTATGTTGTGAAATCTAATCTAGTCAAAAATCTTTTAAATATATCAAAAATCCTTTTAATACCTACTACAAATATTAGAGATATACCTATAAATTATCCTTTAAAACGACAAAAATTGCTTTACATCAACTTTGTGATCATGGATTTATCTACAGCATATCGATACAATCAGAATATGATGGAATATTACACATGTAAGATTAAAATTCCTTATTCTATAAACCTACCTAACCTAATGATAGGTTTTTAGTTTTAATATTTATAACATGAGATTTTTACACTCAGAGGAGGCAAAGAAATGTTGTAACCTATATAGAGGTATTAAAGCCGAATAATGTGTGTCAATTGCGTGAAAAATACCTATTTGAATTAATTTGATGTCTAAGTAAATTTTTAAAACTTCCCCACTATCATCAAATCATTCCCTTAAGTTTGATCCGCATATATAGTGTAATTTTTGAAACATAGTGACGTTGAATTTATATCTATAGGTACCTTAGTACGTGGTAATGTCGAAATTTATCCGAGGAATGCAATTTAACGCAGTTATAAGCCTTGGGTTTTATTCGTACATATAGTTTAATTTTTGACACTACGTCCGACGGATTTAATTTAACTAATTTTCTTTTACACTGTGGCGTTCTTATTTCCATCATAATCGCGAATTAAAATCATACTTACTTTTGATAGATGAAGAAGACTTGTAACATCATAATATAAAATGTAAAGACTTCTAAACATTTGAAAGTTATATTATTTTTACCAATTTTAGTCCAATTGGATTTTTTTATAATATGAACTTTGGCAGAACCTTCAACAAAAATGAGTAAAAATTGACAGTTTTGGAAAGTAAACGAACAATCTTTTTGTTGACAAATTTATCACGTGTCAATATTTCGCCAGTAGATATATCAACAAATTTAAATTAAGTAATACTATTTTAAAGGAAAACCAAAAATGACTCTCATGGAGGTTATTTCTTTATTTCTGGAATAGGAAGTTTGTCAGAGAAAATCAGAATAATATTTAGGTATAGTCGAAGAATTGTGCAAGCTGAAACTAAGTAAGAGTTTAAGAAGAAATATTTCCTTATCCGTTTTTATATACATAATATTACTATACTTCATTTAAAATTAATTTTTTCAATACAAAATTTACAAGTTGTTACCTATTTAATATTATGAGACCGATAAAAACTATTACTTTAAGGCCTATTTTTGGTAATGATACGATATTACCCTAGTTTGGTGGTTTAATCATTTCCTTAACTCCTACTAGGTATACCTGTTTTTCATTCAATTTCGATTAACAAATTCGGTGAGTTAATTCTGTGTTTAACTGATAAACAAATATTTCTGATAAAAAAGGTTAGATAGTTTGTGCGATAAAGTTAATTTTGTTGTTTATTTATTTATAAATAAAAGTTATCCATACGCTTAGCTTGGGTCTAGTTCATATTTGCATCTTATTTAATTCGATTTAACAACTGAGGCACTAATTGCTAAAATTAAAATCTAATACTCTTATAAATAAAAAAATGCTTAATTATTTCTTCTAATTCGCAAATCAACTAAAACGTTGATAAAATATAAATTTACAGATTAAACAATTAACTATTATATTAATTGACATTAAGTAAATAGATAGATAAGAAAAATCTACTGCATTCCAACAAGAACTCTGCCGTCGCCAAAGATTTTATTTTTTAGACCGCACTAATGCACTTTCTCATTAAGATGAGCTAAGTAAATTAATTTTTTTTTTTTTGGAAATAGGTACATCGTAGGTTTTTTTTAAATTAACTACTCGTTATTCCACCAAGAGTGAATTAGCTTATATTAATACAAATTTAATTTTTGTTTGTTTTATTGATTGATTTTACTGATTTAAAATAACTCATATTTGATAACATAAGTATAAGAGTTTTCAAAGTTCTGTAACAGCTCCAGTAAACCCAACTAATATGAATACGTGCCAGTTTAAATAATCACGGCGCTAATTATAGCTGCGGAGGAAATCAGACTCATTTTTGCCATTTCGCCAATAGCAGAAATTTCGAAATTGAGCAGCTCATTCATCGGATTCTGTATAATCAGGGTGAATATCTATCGTGTAACTGTAGCCGTTGCATGTATAATATCACAAATGTCAAAGTTGAAAGGTATGGGAAAGTTTGGTTAAGTGATGTGATGTGATGTGATGACTAAGTATGGTTTATATGAAGGGTATTCTTTTTAGAATAAATCTAGTTTTACTATAGAATTGATGTTTTATATAATTTTATTTAAATTTATTAACGGACTTACCGCGTTTAATTAATTAATTTGAATTAGAATTAATTAATTAAACGTCCGGTAAGTCTGTTAATAAAATAAAATAAAATACAATTATATAAAATCTGTAACAATCGCGAATACAAAAGCTTAACATCTAGAATTGATGTTCTTATAAATTTTCTATCAGCATTTCTGTAAAAATTTTCACTGAAATTAAAGGGCTTGAAAATCAGTTAATTTTACTATTGCTCCACTCTTATTATTTTGACACCAGAGTAGAAAAATATTAATTTATTATACCTACCGTTATAACAGTTTATCGTCCTTGAAATTGGTGTACATTATATGGTACGTTGAATGACTTGAAAAATAAACTCAGTGGATATCCGGTTAGTGTAATCTTTGGCTGTTTTCGAAAAATTCAAATAAACGTCAATTTGATCGTCAAATTATTGTTATTTTTTACGCAATTTAAATATGCAATCATCCTGCCTTGCACAAAATCAGTTTGATCAACCCCAGTCAATTTTTTGTTTGCAAACGAATTTGACATTTATTACGAACACACTCTCATGGCTTTTTAATATATTTTTGCCGTCAACTCAATTTTTCTATTTCAGAGTTGCAGCATAAATGATGTCATCGAACATATGTATTTATAAAAATTATATCAAACTGCAGCTTCATAGCGAGAATAATGTTTTTGCATACAAATTTCGTTTTGGTTTTGTTTTCGAACACAAGTTGAAAATGTCAATATCGAAAAAATTATCCCGCGTTATTAACGGTTTCAGTGATTCATGTCTTGTTGACTTGTATTTTGTATCTGAATAAACTTCACAAATGTCAAAGTAGAATTGACATTTACTGCCACTTACAACCAGTGACAACTTTTTCGCCACCTTGTATATTCTTAGGCAAATTAACCTCAAAGATCTGAAAATAAGATCTCAAGTTATACATAGTTTTTGAAATTGGCAGATGCTTACATAGCATATAGCAAATAAAATGATCTATTGCATAAGTTAGTGACGGTTATATCCAGCACATACCTATATAGGTTTACCTACTATAATTTTTAGAAATATATATTTTTATCTTTTAAATTAATAAAACTTTCTCTGAGTGTAAAATACAAATGTTATACATGTATCTTTCTATTTTTGTTTTTATTTCTCTATAAAATTTGTTGAAAGGATATATTAGTTTTATATGGACCTGGCGACAATTTTTTTGTATAGTTTTTATTTTGACTTCTTTTCTATTAATAAAAATAGTTAAAACCTGCTCAAAATTATAATGAACATGCTTTGTACTGGTAAATACTTATCTTTTTTTATATGGATTGTCAAGTCTGTTTATCTAATAATATTTTTTTTGAATTTGACAACGAGTCAAAACATGAAAAACATTATTTCCAACTTAAAGCTTAATAAAAATTCAACACAACGAAAGCACAAATTCATAAAAGTGAACATTAAACAGAAAACAAAGGAAGTGACAGTTTTGTGTATAAAGATATATAGGTCGAGAGTTCTTAAATGCATCAATTTCGTATTTGAAGTAAAGTTACGAGCTCGGAAAGTCAAAAAAGAAAATGGTGATAATATGTCATCCCTGCAATTGTCAGCGATGCGGGCATTAAGACGCTGATTACACGAGTCTTTTTTTTTGGTCGTTTCGTCTTTTGTCTTTTTGACAGCTTGTAGAAATGTATGCTTTAGTTACTTCATTCCCCCTACATTTCTACACCCCTCACCCAAGCTGTCAAAAAGACGAAACGACAGAAAAAACGCGTCGTATATAATCAGCGTCTAACTGAGCAGCAAGCAAACGCATTGAAGTTTTGTTTGGATGGCTTTATAGCCTTTTCACACCAATCCCAAAACGCGAAATTATCGGTTTTGGCGGAAAACCTAATCGAAAACTCAAGTTTTCAAGAGAAAAGTCCAAATTGACGTTTTAATTCTGAAAATGAAACAAAAATATGGAACCTCAAGCGAATTCACTGATGAGAAGCGAAAAAATCAACCATTTTTACGTTGACGATTATACGACGTTAAAATGTTAAATCTGCAATGTGACAGGTATACTCGAGATATTCCTATAATCAAAAATCTAAATCTGAAAAATCTCTATTTACGACGCACAAAAAAAATTAAAATGTATGCAAATTTTTGAATGATATTCCCAAAATAAAAAACACGGCTCTATATAAAAATTTGTGATCATATAATTGATTTATACTCTAATTGATGTCTCAATTTCAAACGAATCAACGACGATTTGAAATAAATCTGTATTTATTTCCGGAAAAAAAACCACGAAACAAAATTTACAAAAACACGACCTGGTGCGAAAATAAAATTAAAATGAAAAAAAAAAACGTAAACTCTAATTGAATTATTTAAAATACCTTTGGATACTTATTCAGCAATTTAAAAAAAATAGAAGTCTATCGCTTCTCGCACCCTAAGTAGATGTGCCTAATTTTAAGTTCCCGTCTGGGATTCAGTAGAATTTATTAAAAAAAAAAAATAAAATCAGACAGACAGACAGTCCGACAATCCCGATTTCCTTTCTCACTCTCAAATATATATATATAAAATAAGAGAAGGACATACAATTCTTTGATTCTGATAGATTCGATTAAAAATCCAACTGTCACCCTCTCATGATGATGATGGTCCTTGTTCCTTGGTCCTTATATTTTTGCGTTAAGAAGTAAAGTCGCATGGTACTGCTACTGCTGCTGTTTCGGAAAATTTAAGTACCCATATGGTAGGAATCTGATAAAAATGAGACTCAGACCCGCCGTCACTTTGTTTCAGGTTTCTTACTTTTGATACTATATATAGGTAGGTATATTCCTTTCGGGAGGGTTGTTTTTTTTTGTCTTCTTTATCAGCTTATATGATGAGCAACAACAATGAGCAGGCAAAAAAGCATTTCATAAAATCAAATTAAATTTTGAAAAAAAAACACATCAAGAGCAATTGAACGGTGATTATTTACATTAATATTGCCTCCATTATTGGTTATGTTCGTGAAAAAAAGAACATCAATTTAAGCCACTGATAATAGATATACGAGTAAAAGAGAGATAATCTGAGCGAAAAATTGGACAAAATTTGGGTGCAGCATGATGATTGTCGGTCCGAAAAAAGGGTTGACAAATAGTTTTTGATTTATTACAAGAAATAGATATGTACATAACATAACCATCAAAAATGAAGCAACACTTGTTCGATTTATATAAAGGGCGATATTTGGTGCTATAGTATTTCTTTAATGATTATTACTATATTGATATACTGCACTAACGATTCTAAAACTCGTGTTCAAAATCCTATAATTGGCCGAAATATATTGAACATATTCACGCAAGAATTTCACGCCATTTGTGCGGAGAAAGGAGTTGCCAAGGTAAAAAAAACACAGATTGACAGCTGATAGTTGAGGGTTATTAAAAATTGAACGCTATACACGAAAGAACTAAACGTTTTCATTGTTAAGCAACATGTTTGAAGTAATAATTGAAGATTATTTGGCGGTTGGCGAACAAAATCCTTTTCAGAGAGGAAACTCATTTTCATCTTGATGGATTCGTTAATCTTATAAAAATCTTCTAAAAATTTGGGGTTCAGAAAAAACACGATATATACATATTCAGTCAAATTTATGCGAAACTGTCATGAAAATGTCAATTCAACACATGTGCCAATGTATTTTATGTATCAATTCAATATTTTATAATTATGAAAATTATGTTTTCTATCAAAATTAATTACTTCTTGTGTGAATTTTGGGACACTCTGTATAAAAATAATTGGAGTAACAAAACTGCTTCTTTTGGTATATAGACTTTTTATACGAGCAACTTTTAGTTTTTAGGTGAGAAGGGCAGTAATAAACGGTCTACAATTGGTGGAAATTGTAGATTAAAAGAAAGGTCAAAAAATCTCCAGCAACTTGTTTTCTCGTGTGAATCTTTAAGAAAAGCGACTGAATTAATTTCACCTATTTTATATAGGTAATTGCTATATATATTTTTACAGGAAATTGCTGAATGATTTCAGGTCTGTTTTATATGGTTAAGTTAACTTTCTTGCGAATTTAGGGTAAAGGTTGGGGATATGGCACCAATTTTTGTTTTGTACCTACTTGAAAAATAAAAAAAAAATTTTTGTTTTAAGCCAAAATAACTTTATTTAAAAACTACTTCATAAACAAAAAATAGGAACACAGGGAGAATATACCTACATACAGCCAATTAAATAAATACGATTGAAAAAATAGGAACATCAGGGAGAATATTTACAGCCAATTTCAATGTTTGTAAATAAACATTAAAAAAATACGATTAAAAAAATGGCACCTGCTGCAGATTGATAAAAAAAACTCACAAGGGAAACTTGTTGATAAAAAAAATTTGCATTTCATATAAATTGACGATATTCACACATTGCTGTAATTCAATCAACTTATTTTGACGTGAATAAGCGAACATATAACCGACGAACAAAAAACAAGTAATGGGCTCATTGAATTGAAGTAAAAAGAAATCTTTTAACTTAAATTTTATTAAAAAAAAAGTACCTATGTTTGTAATTGAAAAAGTGCGAAAGACAAAATATACAGACAGAGGAAATTGCAGATGTCACAAAAGAAAACGTCAAAAAATCCGTAAATCAAAAAAAAAAAAAAAAAAAAAAAATCCTGTCTTTCTTGGCCAGCAAGAAGTCTGGGAAGATAGTCCAATGATATAATGTAGTCCACTCGATTCGCTGTCAAACCTAATAAAAGAATTGACATTTTTTTTGTTCGAAAACAAAAAAAGGTGCCGCATGGTGTTGCGTTGCATCGCGACACAGCTATCATTATTTTTGGCTCAAAATATTAATTAAATTATGGAATACAAATATTTAAATAAACTTCCATCATATTATGTTAAATAAAATTCTGTAAATACCTACATATCCACATACATGCATATCAATTGAAATAGATCTTAAATATTTCATATAAAGAATACTTATATAGAAAAAAGTTAAACCCTACAACAGGGCTGCATACCTCAGAGCCGAGAAGATTGAATATCTTTTTAATATAGAAATATTTTTATATTATTATTTTTTTTTTTTTTTGCTTTCAAATTTACGTTGCTTTATTTTTTTTCAGTATAAAGATATGACATTACTATATAAATATATTCTCGTTGCCTAGACCTCCACCATATTATGTTATAGGTGTAAAACTTAAATAAAAATAGAAAAAAGTAAGACATGTAACTCAAAGATGAAAACGTGATACCAAACTGCGTATCGCATTCTCTACTTTTGTTGTTTTATTTTTTCAATTTTATTATTCTATCTTTTAGCGAATAAAATGTCTGAGGTATCTCCCTGCGATAGCACGTCTGCTATTTATTCAACTTCTTTTTTTTTAAATAGGTATATGTACATCGTACAATGTGCCATAGATATTCACGTAAATATGTATAGATACAAATTATCTTATATTTATATAAAAAGTGGTTATTATAATACCTTTTTGATATTTAATATCTTATAAATAACTCAATCTAGACCTGAACTGATGTATAATGTGTATAGATATGCATATGTATATATACTTCTTTCTCTCTCAACCACAGTATATATAACTATATGTTAAGTAATCAAATATTTTTTTTAAAACCAGTGACAGAAAATACATATAACAAAAATAAATCTAGAACAGGCCAGGTACGAAATTTCATAGAGCAAATTAAATTTTGCATCCTTATATTAATAAAACTAAAATTCTCACCAAATTATCTTCTAATTCACAAATCAACTAAGACTTATATCAAAAATTAATTCACAAACTAAAATATTTATTAATAAATAATTAACTGGTAATTCACGTCAAGCGAATCTTACCGCCATGTTACAGATTAAAAATTTAATCCTGATGTATTTACGTTGAATTTGTATAGTTTACATCCGAATTTAAGTTTTAATCTGGATGAATCGAGTGAATAATATGGCCGTTAATGAATCTGAAAATCTAGCACAACAAGAACTCTGCTGTCTCGCCAAAGAGTATTATTTAGTCTGCACACTTGACATTTGACAATATACTCTTTCTCACAAAGTGTGAATTGTTGCACACACACTTCCTTATTTGATTTTGTAAATTACATATATTATGTATGTTTGACTAGTGTTTGTTTTCTTTTTGTATCTAGTCGTTGACAAAAATATAACTTATGTTAATATTTTTTTACTTAATTGCTCGTTAACCCACCAACAAATTAGGTGATTAACATGAATTAGAATTTGTTTTATTCAAACGATTGCGTACTTAACTTCGCCAGCCAAAGCCATTTTGAAAATGTCGAATCAACGTCAATTTGATCGTCAAATGGCCGTAATTTTTCAACTATCGTCAAAAAAAGTCAGAGTAAGTCAGCTCGGTCACATCGAGAGTGAATGGAAAACTTTACTCCAGACCGCATTGAGTCTTTAAATACTTTTCGGCCCGCAGGTGCAAGAGGCGATAAAGAAGACCGAACCTGCAATTAAGAGACGAGCCATCGCATCCGCACCGATGATATCAGAGTGCTTAACATGAATGACTGGAAGCTGCAGCGGGTGCGTTCGGGATCGTGCAGAAGGATGGAAAGCTGCTCTTTCCCCAAAGAGCCGATCAGGAGTCCGTTAAGTAAAAATAAATAAGAAAGAAAATCTATAGATATAGCATAATTAATACGCAAACATTTAAAATTAAATGTGTGAGACACTTGCCAATTTGCAATTTTTCATTTTCAGAAAAATCTTAAGATTTATAGAATTTTATTTAAATCTTTTGAAGCATCATATCATCGTCATCTCTCCACATGGTTAGATGCCTAAAAGTACAGAAACATTTTTAGGTATTTGTTTTTTTTTTTTTTTTTTTTTTTTTTAATTCGCTTGGTTGGTGTAGGTATATAGCGTAGCGCACATGTCGCATACTTATACTAACTCACTCAAAATTTCCTCTCATTAATTGCTCAATATATTGCATTGCATTGCGTTGAGGGGAAACAAATCGTTTTAACTAATTAATGTCGCTAAAATAAGATATTTTTTTTAATTTGAAAACAAAATATAAATGAAGCGTGTACATTATAAGACTTTTCATCGGGTGTTTTATATAGATATATGTATATCTTCTAAGGGTATTCGTATATTTTAATTTATTGTGAAATTGTTAATTTTTAGAATTTTTAAAAATCATTCGCAATGCGGAATGCATAGCTCTTAGAATACTTTATCTATTTTTGGGAACATTTTCTATAGTATAAGTAACTGTGAATCCCATCAAATAATGTTTGGATATTTTGCTAAAAGAACTTCACCGGCGCGGCGCGGCGGCGGACGTCTCTACAAGTCATCGAAATAATAAATCCCAACTGAAATTCTGGAAATTTGGATATTTCATTTCATACGGCTTTCCATTGACAGTTGGACTCAGCATTAGAACCTTTTTCCAATCGTAGTAAATTTACTTCAATTTTAAGAAAGAACATAAATTTACTCCGCCATTCCGGTTTTTTGAGATCATACTCCTATTTTCCCCACTAAAAAATTCAAAAATTCTGCTGGTCTAAACCACATGAAATGAAATGACAGCGCTGCGCTTCCAGTCATTCATGCAAAGCACTCTGATGTCATCGGTGCGGATGCGATGGCTGGTCTCTTAATTGCAGGTTCGGTCTTCTTTATCGCCTGCGGGCCGAATGGTATTTAAAAACTCAATGCGGTCTGGAGTAAAGTTTTCCATTCACTCTCGATGTGACCGAGCTGACTTACTTTGACTTTTTTTGACAATAGTTAAAAAATGATGACCATTTGACGATCACATTGACGTAGATTCGACATTTTCGAAATGGCTTTGGCTGGCGAAGTTAAGTACCTACGCAATCGTTTGAATAAAACAAATTCTAATTCATGCGTTAATCATCTAATTTTTTGATGGGTTAACGAGCAATTAAGTTAAAAAAATATTAACATAAGTTATATTTTTGTCAACGACAAGAGACAAAAAGAAAACAAACACTAATCACACATACATAATATATGTAATTTACAAACTCAAATAAGGAAGTGTGTGCGCAACACTTCATCACTTTGTGAGAAAGAGTATATTGTCAACTGTCAAGTGTCAAGTGTGCAGACTAAATAATACTCTTTGGTGAGACAGCAGAGTTCTTGTTTTACTAGATTTTCAGATTCATTAACGGCCATATTATTCACTTGATTCATCCAGATTAAAACTTAAATTCGGATATAAACGATATACAAATTCAATTTAAATACATCCGGATTGTGTAATTCAATTTTCTAACTAACTCTGGTTCTGAATTTTTGAATCTAAAATTTTGTTCTGTTCTGAAATGGAATCTGTGTATGTGATATATTTTTTTTTGTAAAAAAATATGTATTAATTTTTGTTTAAAATACACTTTTTCGATTTATTCCACTTTTTTACAAATCCGCTCCGAAATAGTACTACTGAGGTTTTAACCCTGGATGGAATTTATATACTTCGTAACGTCAACAAATATAACTCGTCCGAAAATTCGAGTTCCCCCTTTAAAATTTTCAACCACTGGCTCGGAATTTCATTCATAGTTTTTAATAATCGTTCTTGAAGCTCGTTCTTGAAATTCAACTGTTATCATGATAAAGTTGTAAACCAATTGTTTGACGTTTTTAAAAAAGGGCGCGTTTCCATTAAAATACAAAATTGTTCCGTTGACAAACCCTTTAGATAGAAACTTATACTGTACATTTTTAGAAATAGGAATACGAAATAAAGTATTGGTAGTTAGGTATAAGATTAATGCAAGCTTTAGACCGACAAAATAAGTGTCTCAAGACCAAATGAATGAAACACCCCGTTTTCATTTTAGGTTAAATAAGGTAATTTCGTTGAAAATATCCAAATTCGATTCCAAATTATCTCATTTGAAATTCACATTCGAAATGAGTTAATTTCAAACAAATCAAAAATCAAAATGAAATGAGCTGTACGAAATTAGCAAATTTGATATAAGAACACTTTTTATATAATTTTGGAAATTATCTCATTTCGTCATGAAATACGAGAGAGATTAATTGCGTCGACGCGGACGTCAAGAAAAAATTCAGACATTTAGCATGTTATAATATGTTATATGAAAGCCCAATAATATGTATGTTTTTAAAAATACATAAAAATACATTTAAAATTATTTAAAAAATAAAAGACAAAAAATAAAGGCATATCGAACCGTGCAGACACCAATAAAAAGAGCTACCTCAAGTATTTTGAGGCCAGCATAGTAATTGTGTATCGATCAGAAGGGTGGGATATTTGAACACCTTTTGTAAGAAACTCGCTGCAAACAAAAAATTCGTTTTATGTAATTTTGTATTATTTCTTGATTTTCCTTTATTTTTTTTTTTTTTTTTTATAATTTAAAATCTATTTTTAGGTAAACAAATTTTAAGTATTTTTAAGAACACATATTGAGCTTTCATAATAATAAAAAAAATTATACTTAATAACGTGTTTTTGTGAAAAAAATAACATCAAAGTCAAAAAACAACATTTTTAGGTTGTTTTTTGACTTTGTGTTTTATAATAAATTGCAAGAAAACCATTATCCACACAAAAAAAAGTTGTATGGTAAATACAAATTTCTAAATTGCGGGAAAACATCCACACAGAAAAAAGTTGTTTGGTAGATACAAATTTCTAACTGAATTCTTTTTTAAATAAAAACAAAATTCGCAAATCTATTGTAGTTTGGCAAAGTTAGAGCCAGTCACAGGAAAAAAGAATAAAATTCATAAAAACCGTTATAAGTCGAAAACGAAGCGAAAACGAGAAAATTACCTCTTAAGTTTTTCGACTTAAAATGACCTCGGCAACTCATGGTTTTTTCTGTGGCGGTGATTTCGGGACAATTATATCCCAACGTAATTTTTTTGACATCCCTGCTTGATGCATATGTATTAGGGTGCGCCTTATTCAATGGAAATGCAAATGTTCCTTTTCATGAAAAAAAAATCCTCTAAAAATTTTATACAAACCGGTTAATATTTAGAGGTCGCTACCGGCATCATTACAGGTTGCTCCATTTAATTATGGAGTATATGGTAATACAATCTATACAAATTTTCAACGAAAATTGATGGAAATAATTATTAAAAATTACAGATATTGTTTGTTTTACAAATTAGATTCCTTATTTACAGTTGTGTACCTATGTAATTGTTATGTAAAAATATACACGTTATATCGCACTAATCTACTTATTCATAAAAAAGTACAGTAGTTTAACGACAATTTTAACTTCACTAAAAAACATTAATGCAAATAATAAGTTAACACTTTAATAAACCAAATATAGTTGTCAGAAGCTCCAGATGATTGCTTAACTTCATCAGTGTTGATTTCTTCCTATCAGGATATTTCTTTCTATAGTCCTTAACTACCAATAACAGAAACTGCTTCTGTTCTTCGTTGTTTGTATTTAACTTATTGTACTCATCCATAAGCTTTACTCCTCGCTCAGCGATGTCGTTGACCACTCTCATGTTGCGTACTCCTTGCTTCACTTCATTGTAGGCCTTGTCCTCGGCCCACTCATTAACATCTTCGTCACGAAATCCGACGAAAATTCTGTGATATTGAAGAATCCCCTTTGACTGGATATTTGCAATGTCCACAGTTACTCGCTTTAACGGATTCTCTACTCCCTCAGTTTCTAGCGCGCAAACCATCTTCCTCTTTGTCTCATTGGATACTCCATCATCGAAAAATCCAAAAGCCACAAGTTCTTCTCACAGGTACCAGAGGTGTCCAAGAAACTTTTGAAAAGCAACCCTTGAAATAACTTCGCTTACTTTCCTGTAGTTTCTAAGGTTTTTGAGCAGCTCAAGATCATTTCGTGGAGCAGACGTAGAATTGGGGGCAGTTATCCAGGTCCTAACGTACAGTGTGACAACAAAAAGGCAAATGTCAAGAATTCCGTTTTCTTCTCTCTTTGTTAGCTTGAACTGATTCCTGAACATCCATTTCTTAAGGGAGTAGATAGCTTTTGACATCCATCTAGAGCGGTGTAGTCCAGCCGGTGCTTTAAAAGAAATACCTTTCTGAGGAACTCCTCCGAAACACAATCGTCAGTTCCAGAAGTTGTTTGTAGTCATCTCGAGGCTGGAACTCTAGCAGCTGAGATTTGGAGAAAGTTATCATTTCTTCAGAGATTTCAATAACTGCGGCTGTGGCAACATCATTGGACAAGGCTGTTTGGTAGTTATTGCGATCTATATTGGTCCAGAATTTCTCAAACCGTTTAAAAACCAGAAGGTCTGGACCTGTTGTGGGTCCAAGTGATTTCGTAACAACTTCTTCCAACATAATCTCGAACATGTGGTGACGGCATGCTAACCACAGCATGTCTTTATCCATCTTTTTCTTAAGAAGAATACACGCTCCATTTCTACTGCCAGTATTGACTGATGTTGTGTCAAATCTTAGGCATTTCACATTATCAGTGATTCCCCATTCTATAGCTGCCTCATAAACTGCGGTTGCTGCAGCCTCACCTGTACCAGACTTTAACTTCAGGACTTCGAGAAGTTGATCTACTCCCATTCCAGAGACTAAAATAGGAAGGCGATCTACAATTTCGATACAAGCGCAGAGACTCAATAAAAATAAAATTCAATACGCAATGCAACAGTTGCATATGGTTCAAACCTAATGTTTTTGTTGCATTCTCGTTCACATTGACGTTAAAATAACTGTGTTTTCGTTGGGAATTTTATTTTCAGAGTTTTTTTTGTCTGAACACAAATTAAAAATTTAAATGATTTGTTTTGTTATGTACGTGTTTCATTGGTTTGTCTTGAAATAAAAACTTTTTTCTTGCTTTATGAAAAAGAAAACCTTTTGACTGGGCCGGTGTATTTTTTCAACCCACGGTAGCGACCCCTAAACTTTATCCGATTTGGATAATTTTTTTTGTGAATTTTTTTTTCATGAGACGGAACCGATTGATGACTTGGGAGAAAGCAATTTCAAAAATTAAAAAATAGGGCGCACCCTAATATGTATATATCAAATTTAATAGTTTAGCCTCCAAATACTGTACATATTTATTTTATAAAGCACTTTTGAGCAACATAATGCGACATAGTTGTATATCTAAATAATTATATCATGTCTGCGGGATCGATCCAGGATAGCTTACACCACTAGGTATGTATTTATATGAAACAAAAAAAAAACTGTTTGACACTCTCGGTGTGTACTAATTAGTGTGATGATAGCGAGTTTTTCAACACATATTTCTATATATATTGAGTTTTTGCACCGAAAAATGCGTATATGCGTATTTATTCGCATCATGGAAAATTTAAATAAAAAAAAATAATAAAAATGAAAATGAAACAAAAAAAAAATCAGCGGTTGCCACGTGGTTTTTGGTGCTGATGTTGTGTTGGTTGGCGGTTGGAAGTTCGGTCTCTCTGTCATTATAATATATTGAAACTTCAAAGGAAAAAGAATGTGGCAAATTGTCACCATCATCATCATCATCAGTAATGTCACTTTTTTATTAGCATTTTTTAATGAACATATCTACCTATAGGTACATTTATGTTTTTTTTTGTTCGTTGTTGTTGGTTTTATTTGTAAATTTTAGTCTGTTTTTTTTGTTTGTAATTTTTATTTTTTTTTGCAGGTCACGGTGGTGTCAATCAATTAGGTGGTGTTTTTGTTAACGGTCGTCCATTACCAGATGTCGTAAGGCAGCGAATTGTGGAATTGGCGCATAATGGTGTCCGTCCATGTGATATTTCTAGACAGTTACGGGTTAGTCATGGCTGTGTATCCAAAATACTATCGAGGTAAGTTTTTTAGGATTATAAGATGGCGGCGACGTTTGTCCGTAATCTTCTTATTATAATATATATAGACAAATTATATTATTTCGTTACATATTCATGGTAGTTTCATTTGGATTAAAATTTCGATTATGCCTAAATCCTTAGATTAATTTTGGAAATTTTCACCTAGGTATATATACCTACACATCCACTGCATCAAATTTATTATGATTCTAATTCAATTTATACACGGCGTTATGCAATTTGAGAGAAGATGGTTTCATAATATATATAATTTAACCAGAGTTAGTTGGTTTAAATATCCATTTGTTTATTTTTGACATTTCTAATATAATTAACCTCATTACTGTCACAAATCAAACTAGGTAGGTGTCAAATTTAACTCAATTGACACTTGGCCTTTTTTAAATATCTTGTATTTATTTTAAGGATACCTAGATACCTGAATTTTAGAAGAACGTATAATAGACTTGGGATGCATAAAACATATATTTTTAGATGCTATTCTGATAGTGACATTTTTATCGAAAAACAAAAAAATAGAATGTTCCCTCTGCAGTGATGGCATTTTGACATTTTTAAAGAAATAAAATTCAAATCAAGAAAAATTTACCGGTGGTTCTTTTCTTCATTATATATCCAGAGCAGATATATAGACAGTTATATGTAGGTATATACGAAATGTCAAAAAAAGAAGACATTTATATTTCACCGCTTGCCAAAAACTCATTGAATCTGACAACTCGGAATATAAATACTCTTGGTATATGTTCGGTTATTTACGAGATTCACACAAGCAATTATTCTTTTTCCATCTCATACTCTTTATACCTATAAAAGCCAACTCGAATCCCGTAATGCTATACTGCTGTTCTATATCTACTAATCCTGATAAATATTCTCGTTTAGCTCCGGATACCAAAACCAAAAACACAACTCCTATATATAATATGTTCCCAAAACACACAAAAAGTATAAACAGCCAGAA
This sequence comes from Epistrophe grossulariae, assembly GCA_929447395.1. NCBI lineage: Eukaryota > Metazoa > Arthropoda > Insecta > Diptera > Syrphidae > Epistrophe > Epistrophe grossulariae. The sequence continues at coordinate 5,369,269 of OV839570.1, forward strand.
AACAGCCTTTCTGCATGCAAAGCGTCGTCGTCAGTCGCGTCGTCATCTGCACGTAAACAACAGAGTTTTCAAGTGATTTGGCTTCTATAGTATTTCACATATATATAGGTACACACCTATACAGTAAAAACCCTCTTTATATTAATTCATTTTGTAATGAAAAACTTATTCGGAATTTTTATCAAACACACTTGAAGGCATATCATACGAGCAGCCGGAAATTCACCACAAATGTGTTTGATATGCATAAAACCATAAAAGCGTAAAAGCGTAACGAAATAACTGCGAACGAAAATTCATAACGCCAAAGAGGTGACTTCCACAGTACACATATTTAAGGTATTACCTTACCGTTTTCATTTTTGCTCAGTTCTGCAATGCACATCTGTCAAAATCGAGGTAATATGGTGTGAAAATGGTGGATCCAGTGCCTCTTTAGTTGTCTAATTTCAATATTTTGTTGTTGTTAATAATGATGCGTGTGGGCACTCGAACACCAATTTTTAATTTTCAACTTTGACATCCTACGCAATATATAACCTTACATTTGTGTAGGTAGGTACTGTGAGTGACTTCTATTTTTAAAAAAATTTCAAACTATTTTTTATGGGTTCATGAAATTATTAACTTCCAACAGCTGATTTGCGTTCAGAAACATACTGGATACTCGAGTATCTTAGATAAGCTATCCTAGTGCAACCTGAACGGGGCCAATACATATATAATGTGCTTCAATAGAGTTTCTTACAATAATAGTAATACATATATGTAAATCTTTCTTGTTTATTCACAAACGTCAAAATGGCAACTGACAATTCAGTTTTTATATTTTTGAAATCAAAATACTGACATTGTTTGCGATATATAAATAGCAAGATTATATTGTATTTAAAATTACATTTATTGAAATTAATTAAAAAACGTTTTTTAATTTGGTTTTGCGCATGAACTTTTCATCTGTCAACTGTCACAAAAGTGATGGCTGTCACTTGACAAATTCGGGCATTTCCCTTTTCGGTTCTTGTCTCTAAGTCTGTTTGGTAACGTGAAATTTTTGGCAAATTTCCACAATTTATCACAATTGGCGGTCAAAACCCGTTAAATTTTAGCCAAAGTTCAATTTTTGACAATAATGAGGTGAATCTACATACCTATACGTGCAAATGTTGAAGTTTAATTTTGAATAAAATTTGATCAAAATTTTAATCCAATTCACAAACAACCTAACCAACCAACTTAGAGCTCACCGACTATAATTATTCCGTGAAAAAAAATTAAGGATATACCTACATAACTACAAGTAGGAAGTTATCTTACTTATCGCTACAATAAAGGACAAATATGCACAAAACCATTTAAAACCAATTTCCTAGGTGAAAATGATTCTATATACCATTGTGTGATTGTTGTGGTAGAAGAATACATTTTTTTTAACATATAAGCAAAAAAAAACACTTTCCTGTATTATCCTGTTTTCATGTTTTATGCATTTTATTTTTAGATATTATGAGACTGGAAGTTTCAAGGCTGGCGTTATAGGTGGATCAAAACCAAAAGTTGCCACACCACCTGTAGTCGATGCGATAGCAAATTACAAACGAGAAAACCCAACAATGTTCGCTTGGGAAATTCGCGATAGATTGCTTGCAGAGGGCATATGCTCTCAGGATAATGTTCCCAGTGTTTCATCAATAAATCGGTAAGTGATTTTCTTTTTCATATAAATATATATACATACCTAGATAAGTAAATGGATATCTACGTAATAGATATTCCCAAAAGGATTGAAGAATATCTATTTGATTTTCCTTCATTTCTTTATTTTTATTGTTTCTTGACCCGAAAATAATATCCTTGAGTGGAAATATTTCTTTTTATCCTTCGATATTTTTTTTATTTTTAACTTGATTATGTGAAAACAAAAATTCACTTCCGGTGTTTTTAGAATTTTTTTTTTTTGACAACGACGGCAAATGTCGCATAGCGCGTATATAATTGTGACGCGTGCCAGGACACGTGACTTAAAGTTCATTTCCGTAAGAGGTGGTTTTCAGAAAACAAAAAACCGAGACAAAAAAAAAAAAAAACACCCAACCAAAATAAATCGAAATAACTTTTCACTCGACATTGATGACGGCAGTGATGACATTGCGTATTACTTATGCCAAAGTGTTTAAGTGTATACGTTGGTTAACATTATATAGAGAAGAAGAAGAAAAAAGGGTAATAAATTAAGAGTTCGATATATAAAGACAGACATTAATATATCGACCAGCGAAAAGTTAAAGTGGCACGTGCTCGACAAATCAATTTGATATGGAATTGGCTACAATTATGTGCGGTTATATATCTATAATGTATATATATCCACTGCTTGATTATGATTGGGTTTATAAATAAGTGAGGACTTTATTTTTCTAAAAACTATGTATTTATTAAAAATATAGGTACGAGTGACCGGAGTGATTCCGAATTCGTTTAGCTTTAAATAGTAGTAAAAATGTTACCAAATTGTGGTTGTTTTATTTAGATGCGTTTTTTTTTGCACAAGAAAATTTGTTCCAATTCCTGACCTCCATCCAAACTAAAATTAAGAGGGTGTGTTTTAAAATAAAATTAAAGTCTTTTCACACTTAAGTTACAAATTGAAATGTTTTTATAACATCCAAAACCAAAGAGTGAACAGGAATTGAACTTTTTTAGCTTTTGGTCGCGTAATTAGTTGAACAAAAATTGAAAGAAAAAACCTTATTGACCAAAAAATTTTTCAAAAATTAAAGAATAAAATAAAGAATAAAAAACGAAAGTAATAGTAAGTGTGTTTTAAATATGATCACAAACTTTTATGTGAGGGAAACTTTCCTTGGAGAACAAGACTTTTGCAGATGGGACATACACTGCCGCTCATCTGAATAGGTTCAAACTTTTGTTCACCTTATTGTTAGCTTCTCTTCATATATATTGCAATGACACATCTTTGTTATATATGTAATGAAAGAGCATCATTATACGCTTAGTTTGAGAGACAAAATGTTGACTTAAAGCAACAGCAAAAACTTTAGTTTACGTTGAGCTGCGTCGGCCAAATTTACTCAAAATTTTGTCTGCCAATAATTTTAATTGTGTTTTACCTATGTTAGCGTCGAAAATATGCCGCTGAAAGTTTTTAAGCGAGGAAGAAAACGGCAAAATAAAAGCATTTTGAGAATTAGGCCTAAACCAGCGATGCATCGCGAAAAAATTAACAGAAGTCAAAATGAAGGAAGCAGCTATTTGCGAAACGTCGAAAAGTATAGACAAAATATGAAATATGAAAGTTATACGGCCACATTAAGAGCCCATAGACGTGCAATCATCACAGCAGCTTCCAATTCTCATGATTCCGCGTCAAAAATCAAGATAAAACCGGTGTAACATGCAGTTTGGCGACGGTAAAACGGCTTTTTTAAAGTCCTAAACATTTGAAAAGAAAAAAAATCTGAAAAAACCACCACTTACATAGACACATTATACATATACCTGCCTATTAACAAACTTAAAACTCCCTGCAACCCCGTAGCAACCTTCATCCCTGCATATATCCCTCACCACACAACAACAAAAAAATCATTAATATCATTGGCTTAAAAGAGCACAAAACCTTATTGAAATTATGTCTTCGTGCAAGATAATAACAATAATATACCACACTTTACCACCCTCGCACGCACCGAAAACAACATAATTTAAGTAAAACACAAACGAAAACACTTGTGTACACCTAACTCTTAACTACCAACATACATATACACCATACAAATTCCACAATCTAGGATATCTGCAGATTCGAACCCATCAGCTATCCCCCACAAATAGCAGCATTGCAGAGCATCAGGGACAGCGACAAACGCTTGATGCTCACGTGACTATAATCGAGCTTCAACAGGGAAGTAGGTACAGAGATATATTTTTACTGATGACGATGATATTATTACGATTGCTACTTTGCACTTAAACGATACCGAGACCGACAAGTAGGTAGGTACATCGTCCATATATATAAGGATAAAATAAAGGGTTGGGATTTTGGAAAGCACCATCATCAGGAACACACGATTATATTGTAAGTAGAATAAAAAAAAAACCATCATCATCACCCTCATTGTTGCTTGTCGATTTCTACATCCTTGTAATGCAGTCGATAAAACCACTTAAAAAGACATCACATTAAGGGTAGATTTAGGGATCTATAATAAGCCAGTTCATATTAATTGAGAACTCGAGAATAATTCTCTTCTGCCACTTTGACAAACCAGATAGGTATACCAAGATAGCTCATCCACAGCTGTCTATCTCTTTTCAGTTGATTGACTTTCTGAGATGAAACATAACTGTAGCTTGTGAGTATACGAACGTGAAACCTACAAGTCTCAGCTTTTTAACAGCCAAGTTGTGAATTTTCGCATTTCCCGCATTGAGCTTTCTTTCTAAATGTAAACTGAACACACCTAATGCGTGCGCATTAAGGGATGTACAATCATAAACACCGAGATCCTTCATCTAGATTATACCAACTAACCAACCAACCAAACAACCAACCACCACCATCACCACTTACTTACTTACTTATACCTACTTTTCCCATTTGCTTTATAGCACATGGCATTTGTATAGCTTGTTGCGATTTAAGTGAGCAACGATAACATATTTGCGACTTTGGAAATCTGGTGGGCTTGAAATGCCGTCGTATGTTTGATTATTATCAAATCTGATAATTTAATTATTTGATTTTATATGAATAATAATAATAATAATGGAAGAGGAAGATAATAATGAATTAAATTGTATTTTGGTTTTTGAAGAATTATAGCGATGATGCCATTTTAACAGCAAATTAAATATTATCATCTCTCAAGCTTTTAAAAGCTTTATAGGAAGACGACTCTAAAAGAAAAAATTTTAGAGCCCAAAACTATGTAAGGCTATTTTGAGATAAGATGCATGAAAAATATGACGATAAAAAAAAAAAGAAACACCATCAACCATCACCACCATCAAATTAAATATGAATGATCTTTAATCAGTTAGTTAGTTTCGAAATCTTATTATTAAAAGAATAGTTTATATACCCAAGTATGTATAGCTGCAGATTAACGAGTAATTAATTGGAATACATATTTTCGTTAAGATTTGCTAAACTTATAATGTCATTTAATCAGTAAATTGTTTATTACAATAGATATTTAAATTAGTGAACAAATTTTGTATCAACGATTTTTTATTTGTGAATTAGAAGAGCATTTTTTATATTGATAAAAATACATTTGTCCAATATTTGAATATTAAGCCAACAACCAAAATCTATTAAATACAATTTTATTGCAATTTTGAACATTTTACATGAAAGAACACATGAGACACGACCACATATGGTCGTGAATTTTGACATTTCACTCGCAATTCAAGGGTGGTCGCTGACAATATCTCTATTGACTGTCATAAAACATATTCAAGTATAAAATTATTGTGTTTGATGTTAAATTCGAACGAATTTTGTAATTCGACGGTTTGTGTAATGCGTTTGGATGTTGTGCTGTATTGCGTATTTATTCACCTTATTGAAAGTTCACGCAGAAGAATAATTTTGTTGGTTGGCGTAGAAAAGATTAAAATACAAAAATTTCTAATTTAAACAAATTGTACGCATAAATATCCAGAAAAACCAAAATCCCTAAAAGCCACGAATCCAGAAAACCAAAAAAAAAAAAAAAAACTGAATTCTGAATACCCAATGATAAAAATCTAGCAAATCGAAGAGGTACATAATTCCAAAAACCCAAAATCCTAGAATTCTAAAAATCTACAATCAAGAATAACCAAAATATAGAATACCCAAAATTCATTTGAAAACCTAAAAAATCCGGGAAGAGCAAAATCTAGAATAGGTTTCGAAAATACCGATATTTAACCCGAAATCCCGAAAATCTAAAGTCCAGAAAACTTAAAATCTAAAAATGTCAGAATTCTGTATGAATAAGTAGGTACATATATCCAAGATACCGAAAACCCAAAAAAAAAGTCCAGAATTCTGAAAACACAAAATCCAGAATGTATACCCAAAATTTAGAATATAAACTCAAAATCCTCAAAAACCCTCATTCCAGAAAACCTAAAATTCTGAAAATACCTATGTTCATGATGAAGGCAGTAAGGATTTTCTCCAAAATTTTAATAAAAATCTTAGGTTCCTACCTAACTATAGGTAAACTTTTCATTTTTCAGTCACACATGCACATACATGAAAATTTGTATACCTATTCCAAATGCAAATAGTTGCGCATATAAAAAGTCCAAATTCAGAATTCGCAATTCTAATCTACCATGTATCTACATAAATAAATGGGATATTCTGATACACAGAAGCTTATAATTTACACGATATCAAAATCAAAATGTATTTAGGTTATCTTACCAATTGATACACGAACTTGACGAATAACCTTCCGACAAAACGAAACGAAATGAAACGAATAAAAAATGGTTACTTGTTTGCTTATGTTGTCAAAATAGAATTGATTCATCATCGTCATTCCGGGAGTTTTCCGGGATTGCCATTCCATCCCATTTACCAAAAACACAAATCACCACAGACACACAGGATCTATATGTAGGTATATTCCTTTTCATATATATGTACCTAAATCCGTTTGTGTTTTCTAAAATGAAATTTAATCGATATTTTGTAACAATCTTCAGCCAATATTGGTCCGCCAATGCTGCCGCCACCACTACCGCCACCGGCCTCCACCATGGTCATATACCTATTTAGCCAGTCAGTCTGCAACACAAACTCTATAAGAAACAAAAGACCCATCTCGAACTTGACTATTTGTTTGGTTTTTGTGATTTTCCTTATACATACCATTGGGTTTGTTCGGCTCTTTTCTATCTTCTTTTTATTATTGTCAATGTCAGTGCGTGCTGTTGTGTCTTTTATTTGATTGACTACTTTCCTCATTTCTAAGGACATGTCATAGATTTTGCTGTTTTGTTTTTGTTGTTCATTTGTATTTATTGGCAAGGGGACGAAATAATAGGCCGACCAAGGGTGCCACACCAAGAGGCACATTTTTCACAATGCATGCCGCTTCAGGTAAAGGATAGTATATATACATTTGCGAAAGAGAAATCACAGTTGTTGCATATGTCTCAATTCTGTTCATTTCTTTTTTGTTTTCAAATAAATTCAATTGCAAGGAAAACGAAATTGTCAAGGGAAATCGAGGAGTTATAATGCAGCAGTATACTAAATAGAAAGAGAGAGAGAGGTCAAATGAAATTGTCTCACAAAATTTGGCTAAATTCTAACGTAAATGCACTGTAAACAGCCTTCGGAGTTTTCAGATTCAAACAAAATTGAGTTAAATAATTATTGTTCACGCGCCCTTTTTTTATTTCCAAATAATCATATGACACAGCGAGGAGTTGGTTTGGTTTATTTCGCAGCAGCCTTAAGGGATTTGCTCCACTCATTTGGAAATAAATTGCTCTATGTAGCATATGTCTTCAAATAAACACACACAAAAATCAAATTAAATAAATTGATTTACCTAACCTACCTACCTACAATACATATCTACCCTGTCTCGTAAAAACATGCTGCGAAAATCTCATCAAATAAAGGAATAGGTATATAAAGCTTGATAACACATATAATCGAGTTCTTTTCTTATCTTAACTATAATGCCGATGTAATATTCAAATATGAGATTCCCCCAAGTTTATTTCTTTTGAATTACATAAAGGGTTCCACTAGGTTCCATTTTAGGGCCACTTTTGTTATGTTTTTTTTTATTTAGTTTAAATAACACTTTTAGGTATTAGGTATTACTTAAATATAAATGTTATTTGCCAATGATTTGCATAGATTTTCCTGTATTTAAAAAATTTTAGACTTATTTTATCACATTTACACGAAAATCAATCGGAATTTGAATAGGTAGATATCTATAAGTTTTTTTTTTTAAATGCTGGATACTCACAACTGGCGAATTTCTATATGATTACTGCCACAGCTTTGTCATTTATCATGCTGCCATCGATCTTATATATTAAATGACAAATAATTCCAGAGAAGTTGGTTTTTTTTTTTCTCCAGTCGTGTAAACCCAGAATTATTTTTGACTTCTGATTCTGCATCATTGTCCATGTTTTTTTTAATTTTTTTGGAAAGATAGAGGGCAACCCTGTTTTAAGTAAATGCAGACATAACATACAGGAATTTACTTTTATCATATATGGCAGTGGAGGGGGAGCGAAAAGGACTCGTATCCAAAAATTTATTTCGTAGCGAAAGTTATCATCTATATACGCAAATTGACGCTAAACCGCTGATTTAAATCCGATCTTAGAGTTGGCGATTGTAGAAAAGGATTATGGATATTTTGTTTCTGTTTTCAAAAAAAAAGTGTGAGGGGGGACTATAGAAGCCCCCCTAGTACCTTGTCATTTATAACACTCTTTAATGTGCGCTGAAAATCTCAAAAAAAAAACTAGTATCCATGCGAGTTTTTGGTGTTTTTGTGTGGCTCACCTCACCCCCTTCCCCCTCCCCATGACTACGTACATGGAAGAGAATAAAATGGTTATTTCTGAGTGAACAAGAAGACGACATTCTTTAAATGTGTATATTATAGACCAAATATAAGGACCAAAATCAAAGTAAAAGGTTTGGGTAATTTATTCCTCCCCAAGGAGCACTCGAATTTAAGTGGTAGTTTGCAGGAAAGTTTTCGTTTTTTTTTTACCTTTTTTATTTATTTTCTTTTTATCTTTTCCTTGTTTGTTTATGTATACTATAACGATGTCTTCTCCGTATAACTGTTGGTATAAGGAAAGTTATATGCAGTTTTCAAAAATATTGGATTTGTATGTTAAGGATAACAAAAACAAAAACAAACAAAAAAAACTAATTTATTGTTTTTACTTATACATAGCGGTATAAATTTACAAGGATTTTCAGAAACTTTTTTTTTAACTACGGAAATGATCTTAGAGAGAAGTGCAGTTTCTTTGGTTCGTGTAGATCTTATTTTGAAGAAAAAAAAACTAAAAACAAAATCAAGTCTTAGAAGGATACGACAGCATCTAAAGGCCCATTCACATGAAAGCGACCAACGACCAACGCACAGTGGGGCAGCTCTATAAAGAGCCATGATATAAAGTCCATCTCAAAATTTTTAAGCAACGGGAAAAAAATGTTGTTTTTCTTAATAAATACATTGTTTTTGATAAGACACGGAAGAACTTTTTTGGTAAGTCACCTATGCTAACTTAACCACGCTGCCAAAGTTGATCAAGTTGGTGCGAGAAAGCAAATAAAAAAAACTGATTTTTGAGGTATTTTTTTTGTTTAATTTTTTTTTCTTACAAAGAGTAGTGATAAAAATGTCAAGTTATATTTTTGATATTGATGATGGTGTGTAGTTTTTATTTTAAGAAGTAAAATTTGAAAAACTTGTTTAAGTATATAATGGCAAGGTTACAAAAATTAGATTTTTTTTCTAAGTTATCACATGAAACTTAGAGCAATATCTTCTGTTTCGGCATTTTTCAACCAGGTCTGTGAGTGTTGCCAGATGAACAGATATTTGGTGAATATAAATCAAAAAAGAAAAGTGCTTGAAAAATGCCAAAAATATTTTTTATGAATTTTTTAAGTTAAAAATGATTAAAACTAAAATTTTTTTTATGGTTATTTAATTACTTTTCAATAACGGTTTTTTTTTGTTTTGCTTTTTTTTAATTCGTGGCTGCATAATAAAAAAAACAAGTTTTTCTCTATATTGTTTCATTGTGTTTTTATTAAAATATGGCAATTTATAGATGGACAAAACCAAAAATTTCAATGTTTCAGACGAAAACTGGTTGATTTATATTTTAACAGCAAGAAAAAAAAATCGAAAACAAATTTATAGCCATTGGGACCTTTCTTAAAAATAATACTTAACTTTCTGAAAAATCAAGCCACTTAAAACTGAAGCTAAATGACTTTAGGTAGCAGTTTAAAAGTAAATGGGATTTCAAAGTTTTCAGAGAGCAATATAGCAGAAAATCTTCCAGAAAAGATAAGTTGACTGACATTTTTAATCGAATGATGATTTCTTCGGTTCCTTCGCTTTCAAGTTTAAGTCGAAAATTAAATATAAACAAAAAAATTTTCATCTTGAAATTTTTGAAGTAGAAAATGTCGTATGTTATGATTCCGATTAAAAATACATAAATAAGTTAAAATAAAAGTTTGTTATATTATTATTTCTTTAATTTTTCATCAATACTGTGTCTTACTTATTACTCAATTTGGTGAAGTAATGTTGTTGAACCAAATAAGATTAATATATGTAAGTTATTTTTATTTTATCAAAAACATTAAAACTTGAGTTTTTTGGATTTTTGTTGGTAAAAAGTTTTTTTTCGAATAACTCAAAAACTATAAATGAAGATTTTTGCACTTGGTTTTCAAAATCTTGCTAAAAATTGGTAAGAACATTGAATATTTAGTGATAATATTCCACTTATTGAAGCAAAATTTTGAAAAAAATCAACTTCATAATAAAAAACTAAGATTTTTTTTCAAAATTTTAATTTAAAAACTTTATTTTTCAAAAACTATACACTTTAACAACTTTAATGAAAAAACAAATTAAAGAATAGACTATTAGCTTTCTAAGAAGCTATAGTAAATCACTGTACGACCTTTTGTTAATTTTTAATGTTATTTTTTAAACTTTAAGTCAACTTTTCACAAAATTGCCCCTCCCGCCTAAACGAGGGGAGCTGGATCCCCCCTCTCATACAATTTGTTTCTAAGGCTTTATCCAAGAATAATTCTGCAAAATATCATCTGCGCTTTATTTATTTTAAAAAAAACTCAACTTTTTCCTGCCTGTTTCGCGTTTAAAAATAATATTTTTTTATACAAAACTTACTTGAATTCAAGATAACACTTTGCTTTCATCATAAAATCATAAAAAGTTGCAAAACAACACTCAATTCTTAGTGAAAATAATTAATATCGCAAAACGACCTATCTTGCCCCACTGTGCGACGGACCAAAGAACAAATGGGATTTAAAACATTTAATAAGCCTATAAATTCTTCATAAAAACTAGACAAATGGTAGAAATCTTGTTTAAATTGATGTTAAGATACTTAAATTTGCGTTCTAATTTCTAAAATACGATAAATTTGAGAAAATAAATTGGTCGTCGCGAATTGCAATCTGTTCGTGACGACCAATTTTATTTCTCATATTTCTCTTATTTTAGAAATTAAAATTCAAATTTTTATATCTAAACATTAATTTTAATAAGTTTTCTACCATTTTGTCTGGTTTTTTGTGAAGAATTTGGGCTTATTAGATGTTTTAAATCCCATTTATTGTTTTATTCGTCGGTCGTTGGTCGCTTTCATGTGAATGGGCCAAATTGATAATAATTTGTCAGTTAATATAACACTTATGTTTATATAATATCGACTTGTGAATTTCTTACATAAAAGAAGACATAAATAAGTAAATGATTTCCTGTAAACATCAATCAGAGTTTTGAAAACGTACGAACACAAGAAATAGACAAATTGTAACAATTTTCCAAAATTAAAAAATCTATTTACATTTGATTTGTGTATACCTATATCATATAGACATCATAGTCATTATAATAGAGAACATATATATACATATGTATTTATAGCAATTAGTAGACCAAAAAAACACACAACAGATGTCATCAAATTGTCCACGCCAAAAACATTAGTGATATCCTCTGTGTGTGGTATATCATTGCAACATCATCGCTATTTATTAAAAACCAAATTCCCACAAACAAAAATAAAATACAAAAACAAAAAAAAAAACTTGTGGCGCAAATCAAAGGAAATCCTGTGTTTTATTGTGTTGATTAAAAATTAGCAAATTGCTTGCAATTGCATTTTTTACTTATATCCATTCACCAGCACAGACAACAACACACAACTTAGACTACAGATATATATATATAGATATAAATCCAGCAAATGTTTAAAAATATACAAATTTTATTGTATCCTGCTTCCTGATGTCGAAACAAAAACCTCTGTTTATAAAATAAAATAAAATAAAATAATTTAGGTACCTAGGTAAACTTTTTCAATATAAGTACACTGAAAAGAAATTATAAGTATATATTTCCAAATGTAAATAAAAATTAAATATATCCTTATATATATAAGTAATTGTCAATTATCAATATTGAAATCTGGTGTTTTAAAATTATTAACATGTTTATTGATAAAATTATCAGTTGTTAAGTCAGTTGAAAATGGACTGCACCATTCTCAATGGTCAAATTTTTCAAAAATATGAATTTAAATATTTATCAATTGATAATTGACAATCATAATATTTGTGGCAGTAAGACAGAGCAGCTAATTATTGTCTGTAATGGTAATTAATGTTAATTTTTTTTCTATATGAATTATAAGATAGCTTTTCAACAGGTAATGATTTCAAAATTGGAATGAACTACTAACAATCGGAAAACCGAAAAATCGCTTATGTCGACATAAGCTGCTCTGTCTTATTGCCACAGATTAAAAGTGAAAATTTGAGTTTCACTTTAGAAATAGATGATAAATAACAGTCATGAATTATATACTGAATCAATTTTATCAAAATTTTGAGCTTAAGATTTTCTTTTTTATTGTTGAATAATTATCTAAAAAAAGTAAAATTGAAATTTTGTTTTATAGCTCCGAAAATAACGGTAATTGCAAAATAATCCAAAATCGAAATAATATTGGGTTCTGCAGAAATTTAAAAAAACATATTTTTTTGATTTAAACAGACAAACATTTTAAATATTTTTTTGAAAATTCATTAGCTTTAAAACGGGGATCGATGAATTTTTTGAAATTAGGGTTTTAAGTTTGTATTCGAAAATACTTATATTATTGACAAACAAAATTTGTTGAATGAATTCATATCTTTTCAAGAATACAGACGGCAGCGACGGCATTATTTTCCATGAGCTCAATTTTTAAGGAGTTGTTTTTTTATTTTGAGCATTTTTTTTATAGTGACAATCTTATATAATTAAAAATCCCCTTTTGAATACACTCAAATCAGACACATGAATTATTTTTAATCACATAATTAAAATTTAATTAAGTGCAGACTAAATAATAACAGTGACAGTAGAATTCTTGTTGGAAAATGAAGGAGATTTTCGTTAAGATTTGTTATATATACTTAACGTGAATTAGCAGTTAATAATTGTTTATTAATAAATATTTTAATTAATTTTTGATGATTTGTGATTTTGATTTTTAATTAATAGGAGGAGTGCAAGGCATAGTTTTGATTATTTTGATTTAACGATAAGGTTGTGTTTTTTTTTCAGTGCAATATATGGATATAGAACCTATAGACAAGGTTTTCGAAACAGAAGTCACAGTTTTCGTTTTTGTTTTTTAACCTAAAAAAGTTCTCTCAAATTTATAAAATATATCAAATCAGGATAAAATGGTGCTTCAAACCATCATGTTTCTATTATAAATGTAGGTGGTGTTTGTATGTCTCTACACTTCCTATTTGAAATGCAAATTTTTAGGTTTATTATTTTATTTGTTGCATATGCGGGCCGGGCCATATATACACGAGCTGATAATAATATCATAATGTTTTTTGGATTGTGAGTGCGATGTGATGTTATTTATGTTTTAAAAGTGTGAGCGCAGTTTGGGGAATTTATTTTCATCCTTTTGCGGACGAAAGATTATACAAATCAATTTGCCTCATGTGTATAGGTATATAGGTATACCTTACTTTCTGTTTGTTCATGTGGATATATCTATCTACTGATGGTATGATTCTATAGAAGCACGTCTCCCATGATGGTGAATCTCTTTGTGAGATTAATTTGTATTGTGGTTTGCGAGCAATGGACAAAGGTTCTTCAATCGGAATGGCATTGGCATTGTTATAAAATTAAACACTCTCTCGTTGGCCATTAATTACTTTGCAAATTGTTCAGTGGTAAATGCTTTATATGTAGGTACATATATTATATAAATCCAAAGAGTTTAATAGATATCAAACATACAAACGGTTAATTGATTTCTATTTTTTGAAGTTTGCATTCTCAAATCAAAAAGAATAATATGTATAAAGAACTATACATAATAAATTTTAAGAAATGGGCGTACGAAACTTACCGAATACGAGAATATAATTACACCGAAAAAAATATTTCGTAAAATCACTACGAAATACTTTCGTAAATCTTATTTTCGTTCTATGCACGAAATTTTGTGAATAGAACAAATCTTTCGTAGTAAAAATAAGATACGAAAAATTCTGTGTTACAAAAATTTTGTAAAATCCACGAAAGCACTTTCGTTAACTCTTTTTTGAGAATTTTTAGTTAAATGTGCAAACAAATTCGTTCAATCTACTAAATCTATACGATGCTAAATAAATTATTTGCTATATCTATTTGCTTTACTAATGGTTTCATAAAATTACAAAAATTTTGTGAATTTATCGAAACTATAGTTACTTCCATTCTATCACATCTAGGTAGGCGGATGATTTTTATTACATCAAAGACAGTGTAGTCTTAACAAATTATTTTGTAAAATTACAAAATTTTGTATAATCATCGAAGCAATCGTTGTGTACTATACCCAATCTGCATATTATAAGGCAAATAATTTTGGATATGAACTAGGTATCGTCCTTACAAAATATTTCGTGAAACTACAAATTTTTTGTGAAATTATTGAACCAATCGTTATATTTATATTAGCCGATATATACATATGTATATGTTAATAGGCGAATGCTTTTGCGTGTATCTATGCCTTTACGATCTTTACAAATAATTTCGTAAAACTACAAAGAATTTGTAAATTTAAAGAATAAATCTGTACAATATCAAAAGGGATTATGTAAAATGTACAATATATTCAAAAACATTTCGTGTATTCCACTAAATTTTTTCACAAAATTTTTTTAAAAATACAAAAAACCCAAACCTTTGTATGTATATAAACAAAGCCAGGCCACGGGCAAAAACAAAAACTTCGCGCTTTAATGATTAAGAATTATAATTTTGTTGGATAAAGTTCACACTTGATATTCGTCATGAGATCTATGTAAGATGAACTGAACTTAATAAAAATTGCCTATTTAGGCCCTTACATATAGTCAACTGATGAGTTCAAGTGATATCGCTGGCACGAATCACTAAAGGAAGTGAAAAGCTATTTTGTAAAAAAAAATAGTTGTATTTATGAAATTTTTGTATTTTTGTGAAATTCGGGAAAACATTTCGTAGAATGCACAAAATATTCAAAATATTTCGTGTATTTAACTAAATTTTTTCTCGAATTTTGCAAAACTACAAAATTTTCGTTGTATTTACGAATGCATTCGTCCTATCAAAAGATTTCAATTCCAAAAATTTCGTAAAATCCACAAAATATTCAAAAAAATTTTCGTGCATTCTACTAAATTTTTTCCCGAATTTTGCAATAATACAAAATTTTCGTTGTATTTACGAATGCATTCGTAAAATTTCGTGCATTCTACTTAATTTTCTCTCGCAAAGATACAAAATTTTCGTGGTATATACGAATGCATTCGTCCTATCAAAAGATTTCTATTCCAAAATTTCTTAGAATGCACAAAATATTCAAAATCATTTCGTGCATTCTACTAAATTTTTTCCGAATTTTGTAAAAATACTAAATTTTCGTTATATTTACGAATGCATTCGTCCCATCAAAAGATTTCAATTCCAAAAATTTCGTAGAATGCACAAAATATTCCACATCGTTTCGTACTTTCTACTAAATAATTTTTCCCAAATTTTACAAAAGAACGAAATTTTCGTTTATTTACGAATGCATTTCACAAAACATTAAAAAAAAAAATTCGTTAGCCAACTAAGATTTTTTGGAATACTTCGCAAATATACAAATGTCTACAAAAGTCTATTAGTGCTATTTACGAAAAACATTTGTTCTTTTGCACCACGAAATATAAAATAATATTATATAAAAAAATATTTTTCTGCAATCCCATTTATTGTCAAACTATTCCAGACACTCCACAACTTTATCTCATCTATAATTATATTCACTTTTTTTACTGACTAATTTATCGACACTATTGTTGTTAACTATGTTGTTTACTGTGTAAAATTTTAATGTGCTGTCCATAGAATTCCCAATAAAAAACGGCTAATGTAGATGAGAAAAAGCAAAAGAAGCCGATTTAATTGCAACACTTGTTATTTCTTCCATATTTTGCAATTACTTATTTATTCAATATTCAAACTCAGAGTTCATGGTGCTCAAAATCAAATATTTCAATTCACAGATATTCCATTAGAGTTCAACGATAAACATGAGTGAAAATTTCAAGTGTATATACACGACATGACTATATTCACATATGACATACGTAAGGAAAAGTCACAATCTCATAGACATGTAGCCGACAGCCACGCGAACGGAACGCGAGAAAAATGGGCTTGATCAGATTTCCGTATCCAAAGCTATCTGTTGCTTCGTTCTGTAACTCTCGCAACGTTAAAATTTGTCGAGAAACGATGAAAATTGAAACAAATTATATGAGTTTTCTTCCATTTTTAAACGTTTCCCGACCAATTTTAACGATGCGATAGTTACAGAACGTAGGCACTTGCATCGATAAAATTGGTCTAGGAACCCTGAGAAATGGACCAAAACTGATATGATTTGAAATATGAAAATTGAAACATATCGTATGGTTTTATTCCATTTTCCAACGTTTCTTGACCATCGATGCTAAAGTTACAGTTACGTTATAGACACAGATAGCTGTCTAATTGCCATCAGTTGGTCGCTAAAGAAGGGTTGCCAATTTGATATCAAATGCCTGTTTGGTAACTATTTTTTTGTGAAATTTGTGAAATTTTGTGCAAATTGGCAAGAAATGCCATGTTACCAAACAGACCTCAAATGTCATTAAAAAAACGTCGACTGTCAAATTGGCTTTGACTGTAAAGAAAATGTCAACAAAAATTTGCAAATCTAGAAAAAAAACAAAAAACAGACAACCGCGCGAAAGTAAGTCAAAAATAAATCTATTATCTAATCTTATACAACTTAATCTTATCTATACCTACACTTCCTTTTACAATCTATTATTATGTTAGGTACAAGAAATTGTGGCAGACTTTATAATTAACAACAACACAAAACATACTTTTTTGACAGCAAAATGAGAGCTCCAGCAGCATTATATTGAAGAAAACGACTAAAAAGAAAAGAATAAGCAAAAAATTCGGAGTTAAAAAAAATACAATCCAATTGAAATAAAATATCTTTACACTTTCACATTTCATATATAAGTATCTATTCATAATCCCTAATCAACTATGAAAACGTTGTGATCTTCTCACGTACATACAAACATATATAACTACCTATAAAACATCTGTTTGGTTCTTTTGTGATGCAATGGTCACCCATGATGACAATAATATCCTTTGATTATTGTAATTTTTTTTTGCTATTGTCAAAAGGGTCCTCTTAAAACCACTCGACTTTTAAAGATGTGTACTTCTGGTTCTGGATGTAAACAAACATTAATAATTATTTACTGCAAGAGGCTTTGTAGGTAGAAATATATCGGAGTAGCAATTGAACCCAGAGGAAAATATACGAATACGAGAGTATTAGCCCCTTGCATTGTGATGTGCAGTGTGTAATGTACATATACAAACGGCTCTTGTTAACTCGGGGTTAGGCGAGAATCCATCGGATTATAGAAAATTTCATATACAATTGACCCTAAGTTCTATATTACAACTTTAAAAGAGACACCACTCGTGCGCGTTTGCGCGCCTCCCTACAGATTTTTTTTTTGCACCCAGACATCTACGGCATTCGGCAGGCAGGCAGATCGGTATAGATTACCTATACAATCCTATAAGAGCTGCAACCCTACTCTCTAAGGTGAGAACGAGTAGAAGAGCGTGCAAGGATATTTATTAGGCAATAATTCATTCGATTGTATAGCAACAATAGATTTAACTTTGTTTTGTTTATTTTTATTTTTTATTCATGTTTCAGGTATCACCCTTAAACCAAAATAACAGAAGTTCTACTTCATAATATATACGATTTCAATTTGATACGAATTAATAATGTAAAATATCACTGTATATTCTTTTTATGTTATCTACTTGCGGTATATAGGAACTATATGGCAAGTTATGGATTCGTAAAAAAAATCGAAATCGGGATTTTGATCAAAGTACCCATCACGATGATAGCGAAGTCGAATTTCTGTCCGTCTGTCTCTTCGGCTGCAGCCTAAACGGGTCGGTCGATGTTCTTCAAAAATGGTACCTAGCGTTTTTTGGGCATTATCCCCCCCCCCCTTTTTTAATTTTTTTTAAGACCAAAAACAACGGTAGGTACCTGAAATAAATTTCAAATTTCAATTTTTGTTTGACCAAAAAAAGGCTCCCATAACTAATTTATTTTTCTTTTATAAGATAAAATATATAGTTTTCAAAAACACAGTGTGATCGCACATAAGAGCAAGTTCGTGCGACCCAGTCACAGGACATATTTTTTATTTATGAACTTGGAATAATTATATCATTTTACATCTGGTAACAACAGAATGTTGCATATAGGTAAGCTAGCTGTCAAAACAATGAAATATGAGATGTCAGATATATATATATTTTTTTTTTGTTCAATAAAGACGCCACTTCGATGCAGCAAAGAGTTTTTGTTTGACAAATATATCTATCTATTTGCGAAATTTTATGCGGTGCGTTCTTTTTCCATAAAATGTTAACTATTGTTACGCTATTGTTAACTTTGGTCGTTCCTAAATGAAAAAGTGTAACATTATGTAGTCATTAAATCGTCCCTAAGTTCAGTGTTGGAGTGTCAGAGTGTTACACTTTCTAACAATTTTCAACGACCTCCTTGATATGAATTGAAGTGTTGATCTGTCAAAAGCAGCTGAATTTGGAAATGTGTTTATATATCTTTGTTTACTTTTCGTCTTTCGATTTGGAATTATTTAAATTTTTGTATTTCTTTTCAACATAATTTATTTTTGTGTGGATTTTGAGTTTTGCAATTGTTTTCAGTTATTTTCTAATGAATGTTGTTTTTTTTGTTGATATGTCTAATATTTCAATTCGGTAGATTTTCTACAGAAAAAATTTGTGTTCTTTATGAATGGAAAAAAATCTATACATTTTGTTAATGTGAATTTAATTTAGTGATATGCATTAAGTTTATTTAATTTCTCTTTGATTTTTTCATTCTAAATGTGTTTTGATTTTGTCAACCCTTTTCGATTGACAGATCAACATTATTACTAACATCGATCGTTCCTAAATGTTACACAGTGTAACACTTTTAACAATGACATTAAAACGTGAAAACGTCAAAATTTAATAGCATGCACACACGACGAAAATTAATTTTTGACACTGATGGTGAGGTGGATAGATACACGTGGAAACAAAAAATATTTAAACGAGACAAGAGAAATGCCAATTTATAACAGATTTTTGCTATTAAAAGTGTGCATGTTCTCAATTCAAATGGTTTAAAGTAAGTTTTTGATAGACGTTGAAGAATGAAGGAAATAAATTTGTTTCAAAAAAACATTTAAATTGATTTGTCATACTTTCAGCCACATATAAAATTAAAAATTATGAAACAAACATATTTTTATTGTGGTAAATTTTGTATTGCCTCCAAATTGATTCCGAAAATAAAAAACTCACTTATCTTTTAATGAAGAGATCGATACAAAATTTACCACAATTACATTAACCTATATTCCGGAAAAACAAAATCTTAATTAATTAATTAAACATATTTTTCTTTTTTATATGTTATTTTTCAAATTATTGCGAAAATGTCAGTTTTCATGAAACAACACGTTGAAAATCTCCAATATCAAATCAAAATGTCAGTCGGAAATGAATTGTCTCTAGGACTTTCTGTTGTTTTAATTTTCGTTTTTGGCCAAAGAAAATTTCACCCCCTTGAAAATAAAATATTCACACTCACCTCAGAAAGACATTTAAATACCATAAGCTTGCTATTTTATAAAATAGTGGTAGGTACATATACCCTTCTCATATATACAAAATACCCATTTATTGTTTAATGTGAACCTAGGGATTTAAATGTCAGGTCTTTAATATTATTAATTTATATTGCTATATTTGATATGAAGAACAAAATATTTAATTTGTACTTATAATCATTTTTCGGTAGTAGAAGCGATATTAAAAAAAGTACTTATGTATACCTTTAATTGCAATAGTATTTATATGCTTATACGAAACGAAGACAATAAAGCCCCCCCAGAGAAATCGCTTTTTACAATAATTTATTATTTCTAATTTAATATCAAAAATTATATGTATAAAATCTTTTATAAGTTACAAAGATTTTACTCTTTCTCTCTTTGGCATTATTTTTGTTAAATATCAAAAAAGGGTCAAAAATGTCAAAAAAAGGGTCAAAAAGTTCAGAAAAAAGAGATCTCAGAGATTTTGCTCACTCAAAAAGTGAGCAAGCGATTCCCAGATTTGTTTTATTTCGAATTTTGTATTTTGATGAGGAAAGTAAATGAGACTTCTGAGATCTCATTTTCCTGATCATACCTATTACTTTTTAACATGAAATATCTACATCGCACAATTTTCATAATTTGTTATCAAAACCGATAGGAAATAAAATTAGTTTTTGGAAATTTGTTGAAAAAAAAAGTTCCCAAACAAGCATGATATAGGTATAAAAATAATCGTTTATTTCCCATACTGAATCTAAAATTCTGCAGTTTTGAGAATTCAATTTAAAAACTACTCAAGGAGACCAAAATAAAACTAGTGGACATATTTCCAAACATAGACATACATATGTATATTCCTCTCGCATTTATTCATAATTCATAAACTACAAAATCATCACTTTGTTGAAACTGACATTTGCTAACCTAGGTATACATCCATTTTTTAATGAAAATACTTCACATTTTGTACGTTATATTATTTATATAAATAATTAGACTAGGTATTGTTTTTAAAATTAATCCACAAGTCTCTAAATTGAACAATTTTGAATATGCGTCAGTTGCCACAAAATGATTGTCACTTTTGGAGTTGACAAATTCGTAAAAATTCCCTGGTTTTAATGATATACTACCGCAAGATTTTATTCTATACTATTGTGTGAGAAATATCTATAAATAAAATTATTAAGACGACTCAAAAAATGTAGGATATAAAAATTCAAATGTCAAAACAAAATAATTTTCAAGTGTAAACATATACACTGACAGGGAATTAGCTCACTGCAGTTTCGTTATAGCTTTATAGCAAATTTTTTATGAGTATATACCTACCTATACCTATAAACTGATTTCAAACACAATTTAATTGAAAAGAATATGATTTCGTCTTCCCGCAACATCAGTGACTTGTGAGAACAATTCATAAAAAAGGTGAAATTATAATTTGATGACTTTTGCGTATATTTTTCCACATCAGTTTCCTTCTGACTTGCGTTTTGTCATTTTGATTTTTTAACTTTTATCCGAAAATGGAAAAGTATGATTTTCACAATAATTAATTATTGTAGGATTGCAGCGCCCCACCGCGCCGCGCCGAAGGCTTTCAAAAATTTCAATTATATAACACACTACAAAAAATTCACTTTTGCTGTGGTGAGTTTTGTTGTGAGTTTTCTTATGAGAATTATCAGAGAATTCAAAAAATGTTATTGAATAACTACAATCATCACACGGAATAGTCACAAAGGTGTATGACTCTTTAGAAGGGTGAGAATTTTATTTCAAGCTTTTTCAGTCTTATATAGTGGCGACGGAACTATCAATCATACAATTTAAACAGAAGATATAGTTTTGCAAGAATGAAAAAACCAAAACTTCAGACACTATATACCAATATGAACGCAGAAAAATCTCTGTTTGGGTGTCAAATATACTTATGGCGTTTTTGATTGTTAATCCGGAAGAGAAATGACGCTTCAAACCGATCTTATCGATTCTGAAGAGTTAGTGCTTTTGGTTTCGATTCTGAATTCAAATCCAGAAATATTTTCTCTTTTATGTCGTGGTTCATATTGTGGGGTTCATAGAACATTTTTATCAATATAATCGAAAAAGCCATTAGGGAATAAAATTGTTGCTCAATGTAAAGCTTAAATTCGATTTTCAATGCGCTAAGAGATTAAAACCATAAATGGCTGCAATGTTCAAAGCGGTTGTTTTTGGTTTTTCAAAAGTCAAACGAGCTATAGTGTCAAAATTGTATATCTTATTCGCATGGTTAGAAGCAGAACCATGCGTAAGAATTACAATATACCGAAAAAATGTTCTGTGCGAAATTATTCCCATCATTTTAACTTCGATTTACACTTATACAAATTTAAGTATAATCAATAACTTAAAAATATATTCTCTTAAAAATATAATCTCCATTTTTCCAATCAATTCCATCTTCCGTTTTAAGGTGGATATATAATATATCTACAAAAGGCATCACAGCCACGAAAAAAAAAAACAAAATGAACTTTGCTCCTTAAAAGACCCATAAAAACACACACAAAAGCTCCCGAAAAAAAGGTGGTTAACAACCGCCACCGTATAACAACTTCAATTTTTTTTTCTTTCCCCCAAGAAAATAAAAGAAAACCCCCTCCCCCCCCCCCAAAAAAAAACCACAGCAGCAGCGAGAAGAGTGTGAAAATTTATTTTCAACAAGAAATTATACCTAAAAACAACCCCAAATATAGGCAAAACTCTCATTTTTGAGTGCCTTGATTATGACATTTTGCGGGAATGAAATTGTAGGGGGCGGTTGCAAGCAACTTTGAACTTTATTATTATATCTTAACGCTACGGTAGTATGCTATTAAAACTTTTGGTTGTTTTTGCTCCATATTATTGGCGGAAAGAGGACAAGGTTTATGCGCTTTGAGGTTGTGTTATGGTATACCAACAAATCTATCTCTAAAATCCAACCCAGCAATAAAAAAAAAATCACACTGATGTTTGTCTGGTAGGTACAAGGGTAGTGATGAGATCTATAAGAAGAAACGCATAAGTTGCTGTGGAAAATACGAATATTGTAAGCTTTCTTCAAGATAAATTTTTAAAAGATATGGAAGGAATCCTCTCACGGCGACGACCGACGACGACAACGAGCGAAAAAATAGACACGGACAACAAAATGGTGATGGTATTTATGCACAAGCGCATAACGCGTGACCTCCCATTATGTTTATTGTGAACACCCACTTTTTACACACCCCCAAAAAAACATACAAACACACCCATCTACATAGAGAAAGGCTTTCAAATATATAATTTTCAACTATCGCATTGAGCAAGAAAAATAATATTTATCTCTTACGAGCAATTCATATTTTATTGCCGTTAAGGTATACATGTTCTATTTTCAAAAGCAATATATTTTAATATAGAAAAATTTTTCAGATTGATGGGGTTCTTTTCTATTATAAATAGAAAAGGATATTTGAATTTGACAAAGCTTTGCGACTTTTTGTTAGGCAACATGTTGATTTACGATATAAATGTGCCTATACATACATGGTACTCGGAACTAGAGCAACAAGTTGCTTTGATTTTAAGTTGGTTGCAAGATATCAGCAACATAATGTTGACAGGCGATAAATGAATGGGTGGCTGGCGTAACAAGTTTTTACCTTATCGACTGTGTGTCAATTTTAATTTTAGTTTAATTTATCCCTAGAAAACCAATTTCTTTATGTCGATAAAAAAAAATTATCAATATCTAGGTATATTATAGGAAATTTAATTTTGATTAATTTTTAAATAGAAGAATTCTTTTATATTATATACCTTTACCCTTATACCTACGATGTTTACTCTTTGCTTCATAACTCCCTATAACGGCAGTTAAGGTTGTACTTAAGGAATTTTTGATTGAAATAAAAGTGTTTAAGTGGAGATTTTAATTAATTAAGGACGAAACTGTAGAAATGCCAATTTTTAACAGTTAACAGTTCGTCGCCATTAAAAGTGGGCGTCTATTAGCGAGCTTCATGCGACTTGAAAAAAAATAAACTTTAGGTGTCCGAAGTATACCAACCGGTGCAGTGCAGGGACCTGACCCCATGAGGCCGCGTAAATATTCTTCTACTTTTATTAACACTTCATTTAATTAAAC
Organism: Epistrophe grossulariae; assembly: GCA_929447395.1. Lineage (NCBI taxonomy): Eukaryota > Metazoa > Arthropoda > Insecta > Diptera > Syrphidae > Epistrophe > Epistrophe grossulariae. Next base: position 5,393,559 of record OV839570.1, read on the forward strand.
CACTAAAGCTAAAATTTTGCGATTGCAATAAATACTACATTGGTCAAACAGGGAGATCGTTCATAGAAAGGTTCAACAAGCATAAACCGAAACCAAATTCAAAATCTAATTTCGCAATGCACTTGATAGAGACAAACCATACCTACACAGACTTTGAAACTAATCTGATCCCGATTACACCGCTGCAAAAAAGGTAAACTTCTAGACGCACTCGAAGAATATGAGATATACAAATCACATAAACTAGAGGAAGACAACATAATCAATGACAAATTAATATTCAAAACAAATGCATTATATGACACTGCAATTAATAATACGTAAATCTAATGAGACAACATCACTTAACAAAACCTTAATAATTAAAACAACAAAACAATTCAAAAGAAAAAGAGCAATAGACTACAAAAACCAAGGAAGATGACACCACAAAAAAGGAAGATGACATAACAAAAGAAGAAAAGAAATTGGATTTAAATAAAGTTGCCAACAGCCCAACAGGAATAATAATTCCGAAACGCGTAGCTAAAAATTAAAATAAAATAATTAGTTGTGATAAATAAAAACAAAGTTTTACTTTTGAATAAATGACAAATTTAAAAAATCTAAAATTTATTTATTTTTTCACTAAAGCAGTTTTTAAATATGGAAGTGGACTAAAGAAATGTCAATTTATAACAGTTTTATTTGTGTAAAGGTAAGTACTGGTTTATGCGGTTCTGCAGGGCCAAAGCCCTCCATCGGCTTTGGTTATACTTATGGGCACCAAAGAGCTTTTTTTCACGCATATCTACTTTTAATATTGTGATAAACTGTTTTATAACTGTGATAAATTAAAATTTCTCTAATTTCGTCCTTAGCTACAACAAAGAAACTGCATTTTTTTCTAATTTCTTATAAATTATTATACTTATGTTGAATCTATTTTTTTTTTGTTATTTCTTTACAGAATTGTCCGTAACAAAGCGGCTGAAAAGGCTAAACACGTTCATCACCAGCAACAGCAACAACAAACCCAACAACAATCTAGTTCCTCAGCAGCGGGAGTTAGTACAGCAGGCGGAAGTACCGGAACAGCAGGAGCAAGTGCAGGCAATAGCAGTGGCGGTGTTGGTGTTGGTGGAAGCGGAAACAGTAACAGCGTCGGTGGTGGTAATGCTGGTGCAACAGGTTCAAATTCTGGTTCGGTTCAAAATGTTTCTGTTATAGCTCATGCTCCCGCTATGCAACAACAACAACAACAGCAACAACAACCCCCACAAGCACTCATAAACCCATCAGGTAATGGTTCAAATCCTGGCGGTGGTGGTGGTAGTAGTAATGTTGTTAATGGAAATGATGGTCAAGGTGAACATAGGACAGCTGGTTATAGTATAAACGGAATTTTAGGTATTCATCATGCAACAGACCCCAATGGAAATAATATCAAAAGAAAACGGATCGATGATCATGGTAAGTTTGTTTTATTTTGTTGTTTCTGATTTTTGGTAGTTTACCTCTGTTGTGGTAAATTTGGGGTAATCAAAGAAACACCAACATCATACTTACGTCCCCCTATATTTTGAGCTTAAAAATTAAATACCGACCCATTGAGACCAAAAGTTTATTCATTTAAAAATACCTAAGATTTTTTTTGCCGCAACAACAATAAATTAAAATATGTCTGTTTGGTTACTCCAACTTCTTGCTAAAAGTTTCTTCTTGTCATTTTTTTCTATGAGATTTGACAGAAAATTGTTTGTGAATTTTTAGCTGTTTTTTGAGGAATGTGTTTTCAGATTTTAAATCGTCAAAATAGAAAAAAAGCTTAGTAAATTAAATAAACAAGTGAAATAAAAGTAAATAAAGTATATATATGCTATTCTTCATTGAAATAAAAATATAAAACTACAAGCGGTGCTCTGTTAAATCCTGTAAAAACACCTATAATAAGTAGTGCAATTTTTGTTCATTTCACAGGTAAGCTGTGTCTCATATTCAACTTAAAGTAAGTAAAATTACACTTGCCACCACCAACAAAAGCTAATTCGACCCTGGGTGAGAATTTCAATTTTGACAGATAGGTACCTGACATATCACATTTCAAAGTATATTTGTATTTTCAACAAATTTTACTTTTTTATAGCATTGCTATGAAATATCAATTTTAAAGTATTTTTACGATAACGTATTTACATAAAAAACATCACTTCACATTAATGTATGTGGAATTTGAGACACAATCAGTCCTTAAAATGAAAAGATTGTTAACTTCATGTTATAGGTATTTTTACACAATTTAACACAGCACCGCATGTTGTTTTATTTTGTTTTAATAAAATAAAGCTAGTTTTCACTATTCTCACTTTTATTTCATTTTTTATTTAGTTTAATTTTATCATTTTTCACTATTTTAACGATTGGAAATCTCGAAACACTTTCCTTTAGATCGGCAAAATGACAGATAGGCACCTTTTTGTTTTTTTTTTTAATTTGGTGCTTCACTCACATACACTGCAGATTTTCATTAAGATTTAAGTTACTTAACTATTCATATTTATTTTGTCGGTTATGATAGAAAGGCGTTGGCTTCTTTTTTTTTAGCTGCGTACGACAAAGATGGTCCATCTCTATAAGCACCGACAGCAAATTTACGCTCGGAGAAAAAAAATTTGGTTGCATGAAAGTTTTAGATACCTTAATATAAACCTACATATTTGTGCTAGAAATTTTAATTTTGCTAATCTCATTTTTATATTCATATCTGAAGTTTTCTTGTTTCAAAAATTCATTAATTCTATGCTTAATCGACATTATTTTTCATTTAAATGGAAAAAAAAACAAAACGCACACAAAAACTAGAAGGGTAAACTTTTTCATTTTATAAAATCACCCAAAAACACATAGGACATGCATCATATCCGGTCAATGGGCATATCCGTTAAGCATTTCCGCCGGGTAACAAAAACATACAAAACATACTCATCGTCGTATGCATACATATATGATATGTATATAAATAAAATAGAAAAAGAAACAAATAAAAACTGCGTCTTTTCGTATGTTTGGCTTCCAAGAAAAAGTCAGCCTTTCACCCCGTTTTTACTTGCGATATATAGGAACTATATGGCAAGTTATGGATTCGTAAAAATATATCGAACTCGGGATTTTGATCAAAGTTGACACTACGATGATAGCGAAGTCGAAAAAAGTGGGTCTCGCAATTCTGTCCGTCAGTCTGTCTGTCCCTTCGGCTGCAGCCTAAACGGGTCGGTCGATTTTCTTCAAAGTTGGTACCTAGCGTTTTTGGGCATTATCCCCAACCACTTTTTTTTTCATTTTTTTTTAAGACCAAAAACAACGGTACCTGCCATGCAAATTTTTTTACCAAAAAATGAAAATCTTATTTCTCAAAAACGTGCCCACAACTTTTTTTTTTTTTAAATTCAGTAATTTTTTTTACAAAAAGGCAACCATTTTGTAAAAAAAAAATTTCCGAAAAATGGTTAGAAATGGCACCTCCCATATAACCATTTTTTGATTTTCGATTTTCTCAAAAACTGTTGAACTGATATTCACCATTTTTTTTTTGGAGAATGTTTGAAAAAGTTTTAAAAGTTTTGTATACCAAAATTTTCAAAACAATTTTTTTTGGATTTTTAAAAAAAGTTTCAAAATATTTTTTTAAGAACTTAATAGTTTTAAAACGACTCTATCAACTTTTATTAAACTTGGTACCAAGCAGTTTTTTAACAATGTCTAGCAGATTTTTAGTTAAAATTATTCTTATAACCAAAAATAATGGTACCTCCCATACAAATGTTTAAAAACTGGTATTGAAAATCTCATATTTCTCAAAAACGGCTCCTACGATTTTGATTAAAATTTTTGTATGATCTAATATTTATACGATCTACCATATTAGTGAAAAAAAAAAATGTCTACGGTTTAAAAATGGTATCTCTCATAGAACCATTTTTTTGATTTTCGACTATCTCATTATCAGTTGAACTGATTTTATTAAATTTTTTTGCACAAAAGCTTCAAATAAGTTCTAATAATATTGCATACCAAAATTTTCAAAAAAATAAAGTATTGATTTTAAAAAAAAATTCAAAATTATTTTTTGAAAATTCCATATTTCGAAAATGGGTAGATGATATTTTTTTTTAAATTAATTTTTTAATTCCACAGTAATAAAGGCTAAAAATTGCGTACCATTTTTTTTTTTAATTTTTTCAAAATTTTATATATATAAAACTACATACATATTTAAAAAAAAAAACCACTCCAACGATTTTCAATTTTTGTTTCTCATAAATTGAGATTTTCTTAAGAAATCGAATGATGTACATCGCATTGGTGTCAAAACAATTTCAGAGGTTGTTTAATCAATTTATGTTTAATTTTATATTTTTTTTACAATTTTTCAGTCTAAACTGTAAGTCCCATGCATATTTGCAACACGGTACTATAATGTTCATAAATAAATGTACCTACTCGCATAATACAACCTTAAACGTAACACGTTTTAAGCAGGTGGTATACAATATAGGCTCCCATAACTAATTTATTTCTTTTATAAGATAAAATATAGTTTTTGAAATATTAAAACTTTAAAAACACAGTGTGATCGCACATAAGAGCAAGTTCGTGCGACCCAGTCTTGCACATATTTTTTTATATTTGTAGATGCTATATAAAGATCCCAAATGATAGGTATAGCAGAACTCAACTCACTATACCCCACGCCCGCCAAACACATGTGGATGATAAAACTTTACGACAATGATACTCTGTTACCATTGTTGCTCTTAACCAGGCAGAACGGGTTCTTTTTTCTTTCGTTCCGATTCTTCTTTGATTATACGTTAACGTTATTCTTTTTTTTTTTGTTTTATTTAACTTTCGTTTAGGCGAGTATATGTAGGTATAGGTATACAAACTGCGACAAAAAAGAAAGGACCACACAAAAAAAATACGAATAAAAGTTATCGTTAAAGCTTAATTTTGTTGCCCAAAAATGTTTATGCCTTTAGGTTTTTCTTGTTTTTCATTTGAAGGACACAGGGCGATTCAAAAATAATATGAGTTTTTACAGATCCTCAAATATGTATTTTTTTTAGAATACAAATTTTGTTCATCAATATTTGCATTTTGGTCAATATCATCAAACTGCAGATTTTAACCATATCCAATACACTCGTTAAAGAGTATATAGGGAAGTAGCAATGGAAATTAGCGATTTGTGCAAACAAAACCACCCTCCCCCCATCATCCTTATTCGTTTACTGATCCGAAAAGTTAGAATTTAAAAAAATCTCTTTCTTAGGTTTGTTTGCCTCTAAATTAAACCAGAGTAAGTTAGTGCCTGGAAATAAATTAAACCCGAGTTTAACATAGAAGCAGTTTTTCAGTGTAAGATTTACCTTAACTTTTCAGTTCTCAAAAATCTTTCGAAATCATATACCTACACTTTAACTACCGAAACAGAGAGGGCGACGCACGCTATGCGGGAATATATAGAAACAGGCGATAGTGTCGACCTCTCTATTTTGATAGTCTATTTACAAAAATCTGTCAGAAATATCTTTTCAGTTAATCCAGATTCCAGAGTTATGGATTTTTAAGGAATTGAATCAGGTTTTACTCGCCGAAACTGGGACGATCTCGCATTAAATTGAAAAGAAATTCTCCCAACCAACGCAATGCAAAATGTTTTGTAACTTATTGAATTTCATGAAAATTGAAGATTAAAACTACCATGTGGTATAAGAATATGATTTCCTTCCGAAGAATAATACACCCTGCATCAGAAAAGTACCTATACTTCAAAAAAGAAAAGTCTTATTCGAGAACATCATGAACAAAAACAAAAAAAAAATTATTTTTTCTACTTCATAATGTCATAAATTCTTTGTCGAGAGTTTTAACTTTATTTCGTGTACAACAACGGTTCATTTATATAAAACAGACCTTTTTTGCCTAAGAATGCCGGACAACGCGACGAATATTTATGACAATTGTCCTTTGGCTCCATGCACATCTATACCTATGAAGTTGTTGGTTATAATAATATCTACCCATAGATATAGACTCTATATTTCTGTTATTCTGTGTTGTTTATGAATTAAAAGAGTAAGGGTTCTTGGTTGAAAATTAATTATTTTCCTGTTTCGCAAAAAGATGTCAAGTAGAGAGTATCTTTTTTTTATAATATTTTGAAAATAAAAAATTAAGTTGGAATGAGGTTTTTAAATTTACTTTCAAAGTTATGCGCAAGCATAGATAATTATGTCATGTTCTTCAATCAAATTTTGAAGGTTTTAAAAAATATTCGAAAAATCTCAATTGCTCTGTTGGGCTTTTAAGGGCTGAACTAGAACTTTTATACCTGTATACTTCTGTCTTCATAATTTTTGAAGCTTTTATATAAAATTCGTATAATCCTTCACTACTAATCTTTAAGACTACTAATCTTTAAGACGTCTAATCTTTTCTGATGGGCTAACGACTAGGTTTACCGCGATTAAGGAATGGCCGGACTTTTTCAAAGTCGGATATTTTTGTATACCTATACCTTATTTTCGTACAAGTTGGCGCAAAAGTTATCACTGATTTCAAATTATGGCGGCAAATGTCAAAATCGAAACAATAACACCTTTAGACACAGTTCACATTGGACTGCCTCCAACTTTTTGACGTCTCCGTACTTTATCTTAATCCCACTTTATGACGGGAAAGAGATGCCTTTCTTGGCCAGAATGTCGAATGTAAACATAGTCTTAAGAGTTTAGTATTTCATGTCTTGTCAACTTGTATTTTGTATAACTGCTTACTTCAGAAATATTAAAATACAATTGAAATTTGCAGCCATTTGCAACCGGTGACAGATTTTGCCACCTGTGACAACTTTTGCGCCCACTGATATATAGGTTTTAATCTTTTGTACATACATATATATAACTATAGGTACATATCTGGTATCAAGGTTTGGAAAATTGATGGCTGAACCTATTAATTATAATTGGATTTGAAATTCAATTATAGAAAAACGTATTTCTTTACCCTTATTTCTATATAAAAAAAAAAAAAAAAACCACTAATTTTTCGATTTCGAGAATTTTACTTAACCACTTAATACAACAGTCCATCATTATTATTTAACAGAGATGTTGTTGATTATGAGGCTATATAAAATAGTACTGAACTTCATCACTCCTCCTTATTAGTACAGATTATAGATATAGCTGGGATCAGCTTTTCTGGTGGTATTAACAGCTCAAGTGGTTTTATCTCTGTACGATGTGTTACTATCCCCCTTTAGTATTATTATCACATTTTGAGGGTGCATTTTATAGATTAAAATTCTATTCACATTTTATTATACCTATGTATGTATGTATGTAAAGCTTTACTGATGCAAGTGCGGCGCTCCTCAGCATAACACCGAGCAATAAGATAATAAAGCATCTGTTTTGCGACATTATCCAAGGAACAAGCCAGGGAGATGCAGACAGATACACAAAACAGGGCCCCCTAACTATAAAGATGTGTTGCTGTTGGTGGTAAGCCACAATTTTGTTATATAGTAAAAATATATTTCTGGGATAAGTGCTTTCACCACCCCAAACCCTTAAGTAAAATTTCAAAATGAATTATGAATCTAGTTTTTTTTTTTTCCTTCCGTGCGTCTTCCTCGACGCTGACACCGCCGCCGCCCGCCACCGCAGTTAACTAAACCTACACAGTATACGTACCAACCCTATCAAGATTATGGGAATTATATTGCAGTAATCATTATAATATGGTCACCCTTATCTCAAAAATACTCTTCAAATTACTTATGTTGTTATGATGTCTCTATTTTCCATACAAAAAATTATTTAATTTCTCAGCAGATCCGAAGCCAAAAACATAATTCCCTCCTACTCCTTTTTCTCTTGGTCCTTTCATTCTCATAGAAGCCTGGTGCTGATGCTCAACCAGTGCCGGATTTATAGACTGAGTGCCTTAGCCGCTCCTTCCTAGATATGAGCAGGCAAGCACAAAAGGGTGCAGGAGGCACTTTTCAGCAATTTTTAGAAAACTGTTGACATAAATGTTCTTAAAATACAAATTATCATCTACTTATTGTCAATTGTTCTAAATTGTTCTCTTGTACCTTTCACACGAAGAAACAAAATCGTGGAAATTTTCTGTTGTTTCGTTTTAAAGTAGCTTGAACTGTGTATGTGAAGAGGAATGTCAAAAAAATCTCCTCAAATCCTTGACCGGGGAGATTTCATTTTCCCCTCTTACTTCTTGCCTTTCTCACCTATAAACTGAAAGTTGCTGGAAACTCAGTTTCCTCGTTTGAAAGGGGACTTAATTAAGTTTAAATAATAACGCACGTATAAAAACGCGCGGCGTGTCTATAAGTGTTCAACGATATTTGAAGTGTTGAAAATTTGCTTTCCCTGAAACGAATCACCAGGGGGCTGATTCTGGTCCTGTGAAAAAGTGAATCGAATAACTTTTCACCCGTTCTGCGAAAATGTGAAACCAAACGTCAAAAACCTTCATCTTTCACGTCGGCATTTGTAAGTGAATCTGTGAATAGAAAGGGTAAATACGAACAAACAGTCTCAATTCAACCACATCTCCTTCTCTGTCCTATTCATGAAGAAAGAAATTATTCTATCTCTTTTTTCTTCAAAAAAATAAGAAAAAATGAGGGAATTGCACTTAAAGCCCTTCCACACTATCCCACTGAGTAGTAATACATGTCAAATTGAAAGTGGGAAAGAATTCTATTACTGCCAACTTTGTGGGGGAGAAATGACTTTTTATTTTTTGACTACACACAATAGTTTCAATAAAAATGTGATGAAATGTGTGACAGAATTAGAACCATTTCTAAAAATTTTCATGTATAAACACATGTCAAATCGTGTGGGCTGGAATATCATGCTGTGTAAGATGGGCTGTCATACTTTGTTTTTTTTTTGACATGTGTTAATACTCAGTGAGATAGTGTGGTAGGGCTTTTAATGCGCATGCGCTTCAGGGGAAATGATAAGGAGGCTTATTTGCACCAAATGAATCAAAAAAGTGAAAGCAATGCATGAGAGCGAATGTGAATACAATGATCATTGCAATCTTCAAAGTCTCTTTATGTTATGGGTTGGGCCAAAATTAAATATTTTGTTGGCTAAAAATAATAATTGAGTCATTAGTTTTTGATTGAAATCATCACTGATTTTGCTTTTAAATTTTCAATGATGAATTTCAATGAAAGCTATAACTGGCACCTTAACACAATATGTCAAAAATTGACATAGATAAATTGAAATGCGTTTTTTTTTAGATACATAACACACCAAAATGTTAAAGCAATTGACACACCGCCTTTATACTCGCATACAATAGCCCCCCAAAACATGATGTATAAATCCGCCACTGTGCGCATCAATTACAGTTAGCTACAGTTGAACGCAAAAAGTCACTTAACGGCACGTGGCCAAGTTAATGTTGGCGAATTATTGTTGCCACTTTGATGGTGTGTAAGGCTTTTTATGGAAATTCACAGAATCTGACAAAAAAAAAACGCCATATCCTTATACTCAGTTGGAAATCAGCTGTAGATTTCTTGGCCACAGTATTAAACTAGAAATAAACTAAACTATCATAATAATTCACAACTCAGTCGTAATTTAATTTTTTTCCTTAGGCATTTTCTTGTTCATTCATCACAATCAAGCTGTGCTTAACTCCAATTTCCATTGGCCCATTGGATTCCAAGGGACTTATAATTTTCTAAATGTAAAAATCAATTAAGTTATGTTAGTAAAAAATCATAAGATAATAATTCATAAGCCAACCAACGTTGGTCGCGTTAGATTGGGGTTATATAGCATAGCCAACCCCTAACCTCATGCAATACGCACTTTCCTGTGTGACAACATGCGTAGGTATACTTCATTTGAGAAATTAAGGCCATCAAGTAGATAGATATACGAGTAGGTAAGAAGATTGGTTCTGGGGTTGCATTAGTTAAGTGTCTATTATTTTGTTTTTTTTTTTTATTCAACTTGTCAAAAGAGATATTATACAAGTTGAAGCGATGTTTTCATTGCAATCACGTGCCGCATCGAACAAAATACATATAATATAGCGCTTCACTGCAGGATGTTGGGAAATCTGTTGCGTGCTATAACATTACTGTTTAGTTACAGTATATTTGGATTGTTGGATTATTTGTGTGTTGGAAAAATGTATTCAAAAGAATATGGTAAATTGTTGTCACCTTCGTTTTTTTTGTCATTTTTTATTCAACTCCGTCTGGTCTATCAATTTATTCTGAGCTTATAGAGCGCGCTCTGAACATTTGTTTACTCTTATTGCTCTGAGCTTAAAAAGAAAAAAAGAAATACGATTTTTTTTACAAGTCAGGCTCTGCTCTGAACTAAAAAAGAAAATATCCCAATATAGTTTTGGATATTTGCTTTGACTGCAGCTTTTAGACGACTGCAATAAGCTTCGTTTCTCTTTAGATCTCCTTTCGGTTTCAGAGATGCTTTTAAATACTGAAATGAAAAGGAAACATCTCTTTACACTCTGTATACTCCGCTTATGTCTCAAGACTCAAACAATAAGAAAAAGCTCAAAAGAGAAAGACCGATAACTCTAAAATTATTTTAACCTCAGCAACTTTGTCTACCATTGCATAAAATTGCAATGAGTAATTACAGGCAGTAATTGCAGCGTTTTTGCAGCGTCTAAAAGCAGTCATCACGCAATAGTTGGTAAATATAACCTTGTCAAATGGCAAGTACAATTCGGCTTAACAAATACTGCTTTTAGACGACTACAATTTTTAATGAAAAGGAACATTTCTCCAGACTCTTTACTCTGAAAATTTTTCAACTTAAGCAACTATAAAAATCGCAGTGAGTGATTGCTTCGTTTGTAAGCGGTCAAAGATTCTCTTACTTGACAGTTCAACTGTAATAGGGCTGATTCTGGGTTTATATATGTAGATATCGATATTCATTCTTTTGTCCTTCTCAGAATTTGTCGCAATCAATGTGAAGATTTGGTCGTAGGTGGATTTTCCATGAATTTAATTCAATCCGACATTAAATCAACACCAGCGTGTCACTATACATTATCTCTATCCCCATGTTCAATCTCACTTAACTCTTCTTTTTTCAATAAAGAAATGCTTATCGCATTATCAACCCTAAAAGCTTCACAGCTCAAACACTTTAAGTTATACATACTATACTATGACATCTTAACTTCCTTCGTGTGTATGATGTAGGGGACCAACCGAAGACCGACGCACGGGGCGTTGCGATGTTATGTTACCATCATGGATATAGGAAGTGGATGAGGACCAATGGGTCAATTTTGGATTAACTTTTTATCACCTTTTATCCCTTAAAAGCAAAACAAAGCCAAAAATAAAAAAGGATTAACTTCAATCTTAACTATAATTCACAGTGATATTTTTTTCAGACGACGAAAATCGTGACATAAATATTCATCCCGAAGAGGAAATTAAACGTCAGAGATTAGCTTATAGTGGTGATCAATTATATTCAAATGTGAGTTAAAAAGCAATATCTATGATATTAAAACAACTACAAAGTTTATAATAATTTTTATATAATTTGAGCAGATTTGGTCTGGTAAATGGTGCATCAAGGATGAACACAAACTTTTGTCAGAATTGGGGAGTGTCACAACAAATGGTGGAGCAACTTATTACGACACACATAATGGATTCCCAACATCTACTGGTGGAACCGAATCCATACTTTATGATAGTATAACGACAATTTCACAATCACAAAGCTCGCTGTATACCCCACCAATTGGAACATCGATTGGTAAGTAAATTTATTATTTGCCAGTTTTTCTAAAATATTATATAAACATTCAATCGTTTATGGATCGAATTATTCGATAGGATTTGAATCTTCAATATTCGTACTTAATCTTTAATTAACACGATTGAGATTTTTATGTCAAATTGACAAGTTGTGATTTTAACTCAAAGAAAGTAAGTTCTCTTTCACGCGAAGAAACGAGTTGGACGGTGTTCACATTGGACTTTCTCTTCCGACTTTTTTTGACGTTTCTGTATACTTATCTCACTCCCACTTGATGGCGTGAAAAAGGCTTTCTTTCTCGCCATTAAATGGGAGTGGGAAAAATTACAAAGACGTCAAAAAAAGACGGCGGAGGCAGTCCACAACCGTCGTGCAAGTGATTTTTTGACTTTTTCTTTTAATTTCTTCTGAAATCTCTTGTACCTTTTATACGAGGAAATAAAATCGTAAGAGATTTTGTGTGAATTCTATTTTAAAGTATCTTGGTTGAATGCGCACTACTTGAAATGTGCAAAGGAATGTCAAAAAAATCTCAAATCGTTGACCTAACAGTGTCGAAAATATACCGAATGATTCGATCTGGATAAACCGCGGATAACACAATAACAAACCACCGATAGGGGGAAGACAGTTCAAACTTATTTTAGTTTTTCCTACTTATTTTCTCTCATTTTTTTCTTGTTCTATTTCTTTTTTTTTTTTGTTCTATTACTTTTTTTATGATTGATTTTGTGTGTTTAAATTTTGTTAATTTTAATTTTGAATTAAAAAAAAATTATATAAAACTATAGCTGGTGGTTCATTGACACCATTAGCACCTATAAGTATGCAGGACATGAAACTTGGCACAGGAATACTTGATCAATCCCTATCGCCATATCATACAGGTAATAAAAAAGATTGCCTTTTTTGTTTTAAAGACTGCACCAAATCAAAATCAAATCTGCACCAAAAAACTAAAAAATATTTCTACTTAAAAACTTAAACAAATGGGTTTTCTTTATACGTATATAGAAACTTGAAATGTCATTAGAACACAAATATATTATTTTCCAAGCATCATTCCTATATATATATATATGTATATATACATTACACATAAGGTACATTGTACATAGATATTATATTCAATGACTTTCCATAAAAAAAAACTATCAAAATTCAAATAGGTATTTGCATACCAAAGTAAATATAATGCCAATTAAGTAGTTGGGTAAAAGATCTACCAAAACAATCGATTATGTAGGTCGCATAATTTTTAACTGCCTGAGTTAACTCTGATTTAAACCAGAGTTAGGTAATCCTGTAAATAAATTGAACCTTAACTTTTAGCTGTTAAAATATCGAAACAGAGGGCACCAGTATGGAAATCGCCTCTTTCAATAATGGCGCATAGTGTCGCCATCCGTGTTTCGATAGTGAAAGTGTTTTTTTTTACACAACTGACAGAAATATCTATTCAGTTAATCCAGAGTTTTAGCCTAGTACGCTGCTGATGCGAAACGATGTTTTTCTGTGATCTCCAAACAGACAACGAAACGCTTGCGAAAACACAACGGAAAATATCCTTGGAGAGGTTCACTGATTAATAAACAAAAAATACACAAATATAATTGTATAATTACATATGCCTGTTTGGTAACTTTTTTTTTCAACAAATTTCTCAAAACCGAGTTTTTTTTTCTATGCGTTTTGACAGCAAATAGTGAAATTTTTGCAAATTCGTAAGAAATTTCACGTTACCAAACAGCTACAATTATAAATTTCGCTCTTCGAACAGCGTACTGCAAAACGAAAAGCAAAACGAAATTTTCTGATTTCGTTGTGTCATTTTTGTATGGGATTTTTCGTTTCGCCTCAGCAGCGTACTAGGCTTTAAGAGAAAATGGGAAGATCTCGCACTTAATTACTGGGCGTCATATACCTACATATGAAAAATAAAAAAAAAATATAATAACTACTTTTTGATAGAACCTGTAATTTTGCTAAACCAATCGTATATGGTAATTGATATTTCTGTTCTAATGACTTAACTGAACTTTTAAAATACATTAAAAGAAAAAACAAAATATTTAAAAAGAAAATAAAGTACTATAAGAAAAAACATCTGTCAAATTCCCCTCCAAAAAAATAGTTGTTGAAAACGGTCATTATGCTACAATAACAAATCTGGGTAATGTCGTCTCACCGCATGCAGAAACCGTTTCATCACCAGGGTTGCCAATAACGATAATAACTGCTGACAGCGTAGTGCCGGATATGCAACAAAATGGTGGTGGCGGCCATTCAGCGTCTAATCGTAGTTCTACAAATAATAACCAGTCAGATCGAAATGGTGGCAGTAGCAGCGGCGGCGGTAATGGTGATACAACATCATCAAATGCAAATAACGTCGGCGGTGATGATGGCACCGGTGCCATCACCTCACAAGCAATGAATCCAAATAACAATTTAAGTGTAAATACATCAAACGAAAGGGGAACTTCGAATGTCTCGCCGAGCCAGAGCCACCATCACCATCAACAGGATAATTCGTCATTAATTTTATTGCAACCGAGCAGTCATAGCGGTGGCGGTTATTCTTCGATGTTGCCAAGTTTTAGTCATTATTCAACAGGCAAGTTTTGGTTTTTTTAGTTTATTATTTTGTCCCTTAAGTTGTTTTTGTTTTATTTTATGGGAAACAGTTATTCGCACTTAATTGTTACGATATGGTGAAGGTGTCTCAAACATATACACAATACAAATTATTTTTATAAACTTATTGAGGATTGCCAAGCAAGATTGCCCTTAAAGTTGGCCAGAGAAATATTAATTAATTAATTAATGTCAGATAATGGCTAAAGAAAATAACTTATTCCTGTCACAACATCAAATTGTATTTAACTGTGCAATCCTCAATAAATTAATAATGTGCTTAATCATTCTATATTTTGTGTTTATAACTAAAAAAAATTTTTGCAGGTTGTGGATCTGTTGTTCCGACAACTGATTATGCGTATAGTCCAGCATATCCACAGTATGGCAGCGCCTACGGGTCATACGGATATAGCACAACTGGCGGACTCCTCAGTAAGTAAACAGTGAGTATTTGACATTAATACTTGCTGTGAAATTTGTATTTCTATATTATTTTATATTGTTTTAGTAAATATTTGTTATATCGTTTTTTTTTTTTGGTTCATTTTACAAAACAAAACAAACCTTATACATATATGGGCGAACACATGCGATTTTTTGTCCTTGTGGTATTTAATATTACATCCTGACATTTTGGAGGAAATATATAGCCATCCAAGCGATTAACATGTGTAAATTCATGAACGCATCAGTGAAGTAATGATACTCAATCCTTTAAGTCAAACGTTCAGAAACGCAAACATTTTGCATCGCTTAACACGCCAACTTTTCACTGTTGCAATTTAACAATTTAAAAACAAATAAATCCTAAAATTAATATTAACAAACATTCGTTTATCGTATTCAATTATTAAGGAGTAGGTACTCCAACAAAGCCGCCCATTATTATGCCTGTTTGGTAACTCGAAACGTTTTACGACGTCGTACGACCTAGCTAGCACAATTTGCTGTCAAATCCCATAGAAAAAAAATGACAACTAGCAACTTGTAGCAAGAAGTCAAACAAATGACAGATCAGCATCGCATCGGTAAATATTGCATCGCAAAAAAAAAACAGTGATGCCGAATCGCTGCACAAAAAATTGACGTTTGTGAATTTATTCCATAACCACCTCAATTACAGAATCCGATGAATGAGCAGCGAAGGAAATCAACTCAATTTTGACATTTCGCCGATAATAATAAAAATGTCAAAAATGAGCCTGATCGGTGCGTTCTCTAACTCTCGCATCGATAAAAATTAGTAGAGAAACGACGACCATTTTACTTAAATATTAGAGTCGTCTCTAAATTTTTTTATTGGTAGGACCCGATGAAAATTAAAACAAAAATATGAGTTTTGTTTAATTTTTCGACGTTTCTCGACCAATTTTATCGATGCGAGAGTTACAGAACGTAGGCACTGATTCCCTCTGAAGCTCATTTTGTCGAATTCTGTAATCGGGGTGAATAATTGTTGTATCAAGCCAAATGAAGTATAACTTGAGTACACACAGTTTTTTTTTTCTACAAAGTAGTAATGCATGTGCACGCCCTCTTATTTTAACTCTTTTTTGGGTTGAATTTATGTTTTGTGTTCATTTGTTTATGTAAGATTTTAAATTTGCATGTCATAGTTTTTGCTCTTTTCTGATAAAAAATAAAATATCAGAATACACATAAGAATAAATAATGATGGAAAAAATTAATTTCACAAATTTCCTACAATATTAAATGTACTCTTCATCAAAAAATGTCAACTATACAAAATAGAAAAATTATTAAATTTCCCACAGAAAAGATTTTAAAATGGCTGCTTTGAATTTCAATCCCTAATGTCGAATTCCTTTCAACAAAAGAATCGAATTTTTTTCTAAAAGAATCGATTTTTTTTCTGAACAATTAGAATTTTTTCTGTCAAAACAAATCTTGCTAGTTTTGCAAGATTCAAGAAAGATTTTACACCGATTTGCACACACACTTGCAAGATTTGAAATTTCTAAAATGTCAAATTGAATGTCGCGTTGTTTTAAAAAAACAAATTTTTTATAAAAATAAATTGTGTTTTTGGTTGCAACGAATTTTCGGTGAATTATATAGTAAATATTTGTGCGTTGTTTTTCAATTAATAATAATTTGCAAATTGAATATTTTCTAGATATGTATTTCACTTTAAAATTGCTGGTGTTAAGTGTCACACACACAATCACAAAAAAATCGATTCTTTTCGTCTTTTCGTATTCCTTTCAACGACAGAAGAAATTCGATTCGCTTTAGAAAAAAATTCGATTCTTTTGTTGAAAGGAATTCGCCATAAGACCTACGCGGCCATCGGATCGTGTGCCAAATTTAAATCTAACTCCATGTATAATTTTTGACATTAATGAAGAAGGTTTTATAAGTGGAAATGTTAAAATGTATTCTATAGAGATCAAATTTAATCAAAATATCAACGTCATACGACCTGAGAAAAAATATTATTGCATAATTACGCCGAATGATTCATATTTTTTGCGATCTTAGAAATTTATATATACTTATTTTTTTAAAGGTTGCCAATGTATGTAATATAAACTTATATTGTTTTTTTTTTTTTTTTTTCATTAGATACATCATACTACTACGAAAGTGGACAAAACCAAACAACTACCCTAAACCAAGACATGCGCTCTCCACTAGCTGCAACGCGTGCCAATTCATTAGCAAGTGCAGCATCACCAACAGGCAGTGCTTGCACAAAATCAGAACCATCTGATATATTTCTAGTTTAGTATTCGTTACATATTTAATCGAATATACACAACAAATTAAAGTAAAAAATTAATTTAAAATTAAATATATATATATATTATTATTTAAAAATATACAAATAAATTGATATTTAAAAAAAATAAAAAAAAAAAACTTTAAGAATTCGAACAAGATTAAGTGTAAAAACAAAAAAAAATTAATCAATACGATCAAATAAGTTTAAACAAAAAAAAACTTAACAAAATTGTATTTCTTTGTAAGCAAAATTATAGTATAACATAGCTTAAACAAAAATAACAAACAAAAAAACTTGAAAGAAACAACAATTATTTATTCAAAAAATCTTAACAAATATGTAAAAAAAAATCACAAATGAGATTAAAAAAAACAGAAAAGCGAAAGGATTATTTTTTAGTTTTAACTCAAAATCTGCTCGTTATTATTTTTTATCGAAATTATATAATTTATAATCTTAGTTTTTCTATTTAAATATAAAAATTAACCAAACATAATTTTAGTTAAAATATTTATGATAGGTATACGCAATAGGTACCAATGGAAATAAAATTTCCCTCAAAATGTGTTTTTTTTTTTAATTCTTTGTATATTCTTTAATTTTTTTTTATATATTTTTGATTTGATTTAAATTATTTTTATTTATTTATTTTGAATTTTTTTTCTAAATCCCAGTCTTATTGATTTTTGAAATCAAAAATCACAAATATTAATATAACTTTACCTCAGAACATAATAGAATTAATTGATTCACCTATTATCTACTTCTTTACCCAAAATTTACACAAACACAATGCTTAACGGGAACTTGGAGAGTTCAAATTTTTACTCCAGAATAAAAAAAAACACAATTTCTCATCATTCTATAAAAAAAATAATATCCTTTAACCTATTGCTGTGCAATATACAAGTAACATTTTAATAACCTTATGTCATTCAGGCATAAAGTTAAATAATTGTATTATTTATATTTTATGTTGAATTGTTTCTTATTTTGTAAAGCTATATCGATTGCAAATGAAAATATGTCTCTATATCACTTTCTGTTTTGCAAAATAGATTTTCGACCCTACTGCACATTTACCCTTGTGTACGCTATTCTAAATTTCTAAAATCCCTTTTCATTGGGAAAGAAAAATATAGAAAACAACTCTCCATCACATTCCGTTTTGGAATATAAGTTTTTGACATTATACTGCACAATGCACATTTACAATTGTTAACCCTTTTAAAAATTCAAATGATGATAAGGCAAATACCTGGAAATAAATCCAAAGAATTCAACGTTTTTTAATTTATTGATTTTAAGAATTAAACATTTGAAATTTCAAACATTCTATCAAGTGCTTTTTATGTACTTGTTTGTAATTATTTGATAGTTTTCAATGATAAAAATCTAATAGACTGGACCTGATTAGTGATCGAAATCATTTATTTTTGGCTATTTTTTTTTTATTTAATTTTATTTCTATTTTCCTAAAAACATTCACTAAGGTTTCTTTGATAGATATACAAAAAAAGCACACACACACATAAAACATAATAAAAGAAATTCTCTCTGAATGAAAAAAGCTATTTAGTCAAATTCAACTCAAGAAAGGATTTTTGTTAGACTTGTTTCCATTTCTTCTAAGGATTTTTGAACAAAAAAAAATAAAATACTCAACCGAAAATACTAACCGATACTACCTTGTAACAAAATTTTGCTGTGTTATTTTAATAAAAAAAAGAAAAACAAAACAAAAATAATAATAAAGTAATAATAATTGAAAAGAAAATCTTTTAAACTTTTTTATTTTTTTTTTTGTTTTCTTTAAGACTGATTGTTAATGATTTATATTGAATAAATCAATTATTTAATTATATATACATAAAAATCCTTTCATGAGTTGATATAAAATAATTAACAACACAAAATAAGAAATACATTAAGAATAAATTAAAAAACAAACTATATAGTATGACTTATGAGTATGACCAAAGAAAGATATAAATTTATCTTAAGAATTGTTTTTTTTTATTTATTTAAATTTAACTTTCTTTTTGCTTATTCATCCGAAATTCAGAAAGACAAAACAAAAAGAATCTTAAAGATGTATTAAATTATTAATATATATATATATATATATAATATATTTCTCTATAAAAAAACGACAAATTACTTGTCACAATACATATCAATAAGTTTATTTTTGTTTATTTTGTTTTTATATTTTTTTTTGTCATGCAATTTTTTTTTATACATATTAAGCTAATTTTGATATTTTATTATATTTTTATCACCAAAGACAAAGCAATATAAATGCATAAATATTTTTTTTTAATTATTATTATTATTTTTTCAAAATGCGCAGTTTGTGAAGATTTTTTTTTAAATAATATTTTCTTTCGCAAACTAAAAACATGTTTATACATAATTCCATAAAGCAAAGGTAAACTTTAAAGTATAAAATATATAAAAAAAAACAAAAACTTAAAAATATTATTAAGTTAAATTTTAAAAGAATTCTTGTAAAGACTTAAAAAAAAATATCGAAATCCTTTTATTGATAAATTTTTTTTTTTAATAGTTAAACATTCTTATAAGTGCACATTTTTAAAATATATTATTAAACTATAATAATAATAATTAACATTATATAATATTATAAAGAAAAAAATCCATACACTGGAATTCTGTATAGAAAAATGCATTCTTTAAAGCATTAATGATATGAAATGAAAGTTATTTTCGATATAAGTTATTTATAAAAAAAAATAACTTTTAATAACCTACATGAATATAAAAAAATTGATAATAAAAAGAAAAACGAATTATAAATAAAATAGAAAAAGTTTAAAATGAAATAAAACAAACGCAAAATTGGAAAATATTCTTCAACTTTTGTTTATTGAAACTCAGGAAGTTCGATGTTTTTCTTTAAATAAAAATAAAAAAAACTTTTAAAATATCCGACCAAAGGGGTTTTAAGATCTTCATATCTACAGGCTTCTGCGTATAGTCTTGTTATCGAAATGTTTCCAAAAAAAGTTCTATTCCAAGTTGTTTTCGAGCTAACCACCTAAACCTTTATTGGATATTGGAAACCTTTTTTACTATAAAACCTAAGTCAGAAGCCCAACGAACTATTCTATTCATCGAAGAAGAAAACTCACAAAACTAAAATCCACAAAACTAAAATTCACAAACCAAAAATTTCAAGAATAGGCTGTTATTATCGTTATTTTTTTTTTTTTTTGGTTTTTCAAATTCATAATTCAAAAAGCTAATGCATGTAGATTGGAACTAGTCAAAAATTTCGTATGCGAGCCTCGTGTGTACAACGCTTAGTGTCTGATTACACGATCGTTTTACTGAAAGCATGACTACACGACGAAGAAAAAAACATTTTAGTTCAATTAACTTTTTCTTTTCTCACGTCAATAAAATCAATATACATATCTCTCGCTCATACAATTCAGCATGAAAGACATTTTATTATGGGAGTGAAAGATACGCGGATTTCAAGGGCGTGAAAAGGATAGATTGAACTGAAAGGGTTTTTTCTTCATCACGAGAAAACTGAGTTTCCAGCAACTTTCAATATTTAGGTGAAAAGGGCACGAAGTAAGAGGGGAAAATTAAATCTCCCCGGTCAACGTTTTGAAGAGTTTTTTTTATATTCCTCTTCACACTCACTCAGTGTGTGTATAACCAAGCCTTCTTCTAAGAACCAAGCTACTTTAAAAGGAAACTACAGAAAACTTCTACGATTTTGTTTCTTCGTGTGAAAGGTACAAGAGATTTTATGGAAATTAAAAGAAAACGTTAAAAAATCTCCGACAACTTGTTTCCTCGTGTGAAAGGGGACTAAAACGCGACTTTCAGTAAAACGACCGTGTAATCATGTAGTTTGTCTGTTTACAAAGTCGTGTGTCCCTATGCTATCATGAATCTCGCCCGGAATAAGTTTCTATCAAACAACAATCCAGTGTGTAATGACAAACTATATTACCGCCGGGAATTACATACTTGTTATCGATAGTTTGTATGGAAACTCCAGGTGTGACATTCTTGGTCTGTTTGGTAACGTGAAATTTCTTGCGAATTTACACAAGTTTTCAAAAAATTTCACAATTTGCTGTCAAAACCCATAGAAAAAACTCAGTTTTTTGGAAATTTGTTGAAAAAAAGTTACCAAACAGGCATAATAGTGGGGCGGCTTAGTTAAATAATTGTGCACTTTGTGATAAAAGCATAAAATTTTTCTCATTGTTGGTACATTATATGAATATGATTTTAAGATATTGGGCCACTTCAAAATTCCACCCCTTTAGGTGGGAGGGGCAAATGTAAAACAAAAATTACATAAGATTGAAAAAAAACATTAAAAAACAACGGCAACACTTACAATATCATGCTATACCTTTTTTTAAAGCCAAGAACCCATTCTTCAATTCTGTTTTCAAATTAAGTTATTTTAGTGCTTAGTTTTTGAAAAAAATATTTTCACACTCAAAATTTTGAAAAAAAAATTCAAAAAAAAGTATATTATGATTTTTTTTGCAAAATTTTACGTTATTGAGTACTAATTTGCTTTATCATTTTCGATACTCTTATTAACTTTTAGTTGAGTGCTTAAAACCAGATAGTCTTAAGTCATTTAGATTTTTAGATAATTGAAAATTACCATAACTACTTTTTTCTTAAAACCGTCATTTTTGAACATAAACAATGGATTTTGACTTTCTTGTTTAAATTATAAAATTAGTTTAATCAATAGACCTACAATAGTTTAGGTAGTTATGAACTTTTAATATGTTATTTAATATGGTTGTTTGATGAAAAAACAAATTACGACAACCACGCCCCATACGCCCGCCTTCACAATTCTGAAAAACCCACACTTTTTTCGGTCTCTTGCCTATAACTTCATTCTGGTTTTTATTGCAAAAAATATTTTGCGACAAATACAATCAAATGAGAATTATTACTAAGATCTATTACATGCACCCCATCGTTTTTCGTTTTAAGTGTATGGGGAGATTGTTTTGTTGTTATAAAAATGACATAATAATATAATAATATAAAAAAGACATCTGCTTTGTTGCGATGCTGATGCGCAACGCAGCTGATGCTGATGCAATACATTAGCAACTACGCATCGCATTTCCTTGATTCTGGTTTTGCTTTAAGTTTGCGCATTATTTGATGCAAGTTTGCAATAGTGAACACTTTACATTAAAACTGATGCTGGTTTGATGGCTTTATGAATGTTTGACCCAAGTGATTGTGCAACATCTCTGCAACGATGCGTTTGTGAATTTACATATATTTTTCAAACCATTCATTGATCTTACTTTGGAAAATAGTTAAAGGAATGAAAGATCATCATTCCGGTTTTGTTCAGGTTCTTAATCTCTGACCCCCATATCCCCATTTACGCCACTTCATGCGTTCTTCAAAGCTATTTGGGCCCTCTTATCTTTTTTCTAACAATTAACGTATATCGTATACTTATGTAGTTGATATTAAAATCATTAAGGTCAATTCAATTTATTCCAAACTTGGTGCGAAAAGAATTTCTTAGAACTCAACATTTCTTTCAATCTATAACCTTCTCCCGTAAACGGTTTCCCTCAACCCCTAGTACATATTGCTTTTGCAACGTGGCCATTCCCATAATTTAATCCATTCGAGACCTTGGAATTATTTGTGACAGTGAGCTTAACCGTTGCTCCCATTTTGGTCAAATAATTAACAAGGCCATTACCTCTGCCGGCTGTATTAATAATCTAATTCCCACAGATATTTTGTCAACTACTACTGATTACTTCGCTCCTATTCTGTGTCTCACTAAGGATTTTAAAGTTGTTTTCCCATCCAGATAGGACTGGCAAAACGACATCGTGACGAAAGACTTCGACACAACTATTTTTACTGATGGTTCAAAGATGGAGTGTGGGGTTGGTTCAGGAATATTTTCCGAATCTCTAAATATCTCTAGATCTTTTCGGCTACCCGAATTTGCTAGTGTTTTTCAAGCTGAATTACTGGCAATTGGGGAAGCATGTAAGGTACTCAAACAAGACCCCAACCAATACCGAAATACCACTATCCTGACAGCTGTTAAAGCCATTAGCTCAGCTGCATCGTCTTCCATATTGGTGCAGCAATGCCGTGATGACCTCGCCAGCCTAAATGTGAATCTCAAGGAGAGGGAAACGAGCGGGCTGACGAACTGGCCAGGCAAGGTTCAGCCCTTCATGACTCACTTGCGGAAACAGTTAACATTCCACTTGGAGTCATGAAGGGCAATACATTCTCTATTTTTCTTACCGAATCCAATCGCAGGTGGGGCAATTTGTCAAATTCCATCATTTATAGGAAAATTTGGCCCACCTATAGTAAATCCTGGACAAACGACTTAATTTGCAGACCCAGGCGAGACATAGCCAGGTCGTTGCAACATGAACAGGATACTGGCCAATCGGAGAGCATGCAGCGAAGCTAGATATACCCCACAATTATCACTGTCGTAGTTGCGGGGACCAGCAGGAAAAGGAAACAGTCATTCATTTCCTCTGTAAATGCTCCACTTTGGCCAGAAAAAGAGCTCAGTCACTTGGTAAAGCTTTTTTTCGTGACCTAAACGAACTTTCTGAGATGAGGATCAAAGATTTGATCTCCTTCCTTAACGAAACGCACTAGCTCTAGGATAAACCTCAGTAGCCACTGTACATCTTTCCTAGGACTAGATGATCGTTCTAAGAGTACAAACCTTGTAAGTCTCTGAGCCAACCGACAATCTGATCAATGTGGCTGCGAGACTCAAACAATCCATACCATCACCATCCATAGGTCCTATGAGTTATGGTATCAAAACGACGCACTCTAGCTCTAATTGGCTCAATAAGCTAGGTGGCTCGTGACCGCCATTTCAACCTACCTACCTACCTCTGCCGGCTTCTGCGGCCTTCCGTGGACCGATAACATCAGCCCTATATGTACTTTATTTCTTGTCTCAATAAGTTAAAAATCGTTCGCAAAATTTGTAGCGGATCGAAAAGAAATCGGTTTAATTGAAAATGAAACGTTTGAAAAAAAAAAAAACACTTTCTCAATCTCCCCCTCAATAAAGGTATTCGTCGCAAAAAACAAGTGGTACCAGTGATTTGTATGTGATCAAATTTTAAATTTATTCAAAAGACTTAAGGGGTTATTGCGCTGTACTGTGCGAAGAAACTGAGAATTTTACAACTAACGGAATTTTAAGTTTTTGTTGGAGCTTAATGGCGTCGGTTATGTACAAAAATACCATGAGGATCATATTTGTAGCTTCTTTTGTTTTCTACAAGTCGCAAAATAACTTAATATACACATACCAGAATGATGTTCAAGGCAAAAGACTGAAAAAGTGATGGTTTTCTGTGATTTTATTATGATACTGAAGGGGTTGAGGGGGCGTGGTTGTGAAAATTTGTTTTTTTTCATCTACCAAACTTATTAAGTAACATTTTAAAAATTTATAACTAAATACATGACCTTTAATAGTTTTATCGATTGGACCAATTTTATAATTTAAACAAGAAAGTCAAAATCCATTGTTTATGTTCAAAAATGACGGGATGAAGTAGTTATGGTAATTTTCAATTTTATAAAAAACTAAATGACTTAAGACTATCTGGTTTTTAGCACTCGACTAAAAGTTAATAAGAGTATCGAAAATGATAAAGCAAATTAGTACTTAATAACGTAAAATTTTGCAAAAAAAAATTATAATAACCTTTTTTTTATTTTTTTCAAAATTTTGAGTTTGAAAATAATTTTTTTCAAAAACTAAGCACTAAAATAACTTAATTTGAAAACAGAATTGAAGAATGGGTTCTTGGCTTTAAAAAAAAGTATAGCATAATATTGTAAGTGTTGCCGTTGTTTTTTAATATTTTTTTTCAATCTTATGTATTTTTTTTTTTTTAATTTGCCCCTCCCACCTAAAGGGGCGGAATTTCGAAGTGGCCCAATATCTTAAAATCATATTCATATAATGTACCAACAATGGACAAAATTTTATGCTTTTATCACAAAGGGCACAATTATCTTATATGGACGCTAGCCGCTCCACTATAATGTATGTGTATGGGGAAAGCGATCAAACGTTTACGTTTGTTCGAAAGAATTGCTTCAAATCTTTATGCAAGTCTTTCGCGCAGACGAAAACTTTTGATCGCTTTTTAGATACAGAATGTCACCCCAGTTTTTTCTGTGTAAAATTGTTTTTTTCAACCAGTTCCCTCCGGGATTGGAAAAAAACACACCTTTTGTTTCCGATACAAATATATTCCGAGGGATACATTTTTCGATGATCATTTACGTTAAAAACTCCCAGGGGAATTTTGTTCGCCATTTTTTGATATTTTCAAATAAAGTGCGGTTTATTTTGAAAGTAAAATAAATATTCTTAATAAGGGTATTCATGCAACGGGTTAAACTTTACGATGTCGTAAAATCGACACACGTTTCATGAACGCACCAAATTTTGCGTATGTGATAAACGATATGGTAAACAACTCAGTAGGGCTATTCCAGAAAGCGCGGCGGATCGCTTTTAATGGAGGATTGGTATTTTCCTATTCTCAAAAGCGATTCGCTTTCCATTCGACTTTAAATGGAAAGCGAAAGTAAATTTCAATACGTTTTGAAAGCGATAGATTTGAAGGTGACGAATTGTTGGCGGATCGAAACCAAATGTTAATAACTTAAAAAATTTTGTGTTTCCATAAGATATTAATTAAGATCTTATGGTGGATTTTATTGAACAAGAATTATTAAATACAATTAAACTTTGATAGACAAAATTCAATACACATTATTTGTGAGGAATATAAAGCGGGGAGAAGTTCCAATTTATTAAAATCATCCCTTGCTTCTTCACTTTCTACACTTAAAAAAACACTTATGAGGAGTCCAACTGAAGATTATTAAATTGTTAGATGGAAGCAACAAAATCACAAAATAGTTAATTAAAATTCTTCGGTCAGAGAAAAACATTTTTTTTTTACTTGAAACAACTTTCATATTTTTGGAAACAGCTGGGATTTAAATGGGAAGAGTGGAACAAAGAATGGGAAAGTCTTTGAAATATTTGACATTTAAATTGGAAAAATGGAGGGATCGTTTTCTTCCATGTTCGCTTTTGAGAATAACCGAAAACGAAGATGGTCGATATAGAGGTATCGCTTTCAATACGATCCGCCGCGCTTTCTGGAATAGCCCTACAGCTGTTCGTTAACAAACAGCTTAAAATATCTAATTTAATTTTAACATTCGTAAAATTTGTCATCCGCAATTTAAAAATGCCCAAAGTAAGCCAAAAAGTATATTTATACAATTGTATGAACAAATTGCTTTCAATGATCTATAAATTCTTGAGTTATTTGGCAAAAATGATGGTAAGTATGTTAATTGTTGTGATCAACACATAAGTGCATGTGTGAATGCATTTGTGTTTGTGTCACACTGTTTTGAAAAAAACCTCATTTTTCCTCGAAATGCCCATTTCTCTATTTATTCTTTTAAGGTTACAAGAGTTTACCATGTTTACGATGTTTACCATCTTCGTTTAACACACAAATTTGTGTCTTAAAGTTTAAGATTTGTTTGAAAAGATTTCCCGTACAAATTTTGATAGTTCGTTTACGACGTCGTAAACTTTAAGACGTTTAACACGTTTACGATGCTTTTCCGACGTTGCATGAATACCCTTAATATCGACGAACGTTAGACTGTTATTACATCGTAACTTTTTTCGAACATTATAAGTGCGAAAGAGTCAACATATGAGATGGAGTTAGGTAGTCCCCTTTCACACGAGGAAACTGAGTTGCGGAAATTAATTTAAAAAAAACGTCAAAAATCTGCAGCGATGTGTTTTCTCTCGTGGAAAAGGACTTGCCTTTAACTTTTTTGACGTTACTAGGTGTATTTTATTCATTGCTGCATAGCAGCAAAACTTCCCTTGGCAAACAAAAACAATTTGATTGCTGGCGAAAAAGAAGTCAGTAAAAAAAAGATGGATGTGCTGGCGATAGAACTTTGAATTATGGAAAAGAACGTATGGAGTAATCAATTAAAAATTTGGATTATATTTCAAACCACACCTAGTGCTTTATTTTTGTTATCCCTATGCTTCATGGTAATTTGAAATGCTGAACGACGTAGCACAATTTGCTGTCCAATCCCATAGAAATTTTTGGCAAGTAGCTTTGTATATAAACTCTACAGTACTCTCAAAGAGAAACATCCGACGCGCCGCCAGGTGAGCCGGAACTGAAGCTTGTTCCATTTCAAACCATTTCAGAAGGAACAAATAATCAAAGAAACAAGAATAAAAATTAAGATTGAAGAAAGAAAAAAAGAACGTATAGGAAATTTATGGAAATTGGAGTGGGACAAGAAAAAAATAATTTTGAGACTTTTTCTTGTACATACGTTTCTTAAAAAAGGGGGTATAGGATATAGAAAGAATGATAAAAAAAAGTGTGAGTGCCGGGACTCACGGTTAAGATGTGTAAATATACGTAACGTAACGTTAATCACAATCACGATCACAAGATACGTTAGGTTTTTTTTCACCCTACCGCCAGTAGGCAACAAACACACGTTGACTTTCTAATGTGAACATTAAGAAATTTTTCACATTAAGCCAACTTTTAATATGCAAATGCAAAAACAACAAGTTAACAGCACATTCAAACTTCAGTAACTCTAATGTGAACATTAACTTTCCAATGAATTTGCTTGTTATGTTGGTGTCCTTGCATGTTTTCCAGGAAAATATGTTCGGTGAGTAGTTTTGAAAATATTTTGAAAAAATAACTTTTGTATGAAGATTTAAAATTATACAGCGAATTATTTTATTAAAAAATAACGAAATATATTTTCGATGATGCAAATAAAATTATTTTAATAAAAATTATCATCCACAATTGCTAAATCATATATGAAGATGTAGATTTATTGACCAATTTGATTTGTATTATGTTGATTGGAAAATATGTTTTCCTTCGGCTGTTTTGGTCACAATAATTTTAGCAATGAAACAAGATTTGTTACATTTACTTTTCCCGACGTTTCGACAGGGGTTGCTGTCTTCTTCAGGGTGAACTTTATTACATATAAAATAAAAATATAGTTAATCACAATGTTATGCAACAACAATATACAGTGAAAAGTAAAACTTACACTTTAAGAGTTATAAACGTAGTTTAAATTTTACATAGTAAACTTAAATAATTTATAAAATACAATTTATGAAAACAAAACAATGAGACTTCCGATGAAGAAGTTGAGTCAATAACTGAAGAGAGAGAGGTAGATTACGCATTATTTAATTTGAAACGAGGGAGCAGTATACCGCTGAAATATTCTGTGTGTCCTGTTTTCGATTCATGTTGTTCTTGTTATTTAGAATATGAAGTGTCTCTAAAGTGTACCGCTTGGAAGTGTGGGTTTCTCTTTGGAGAACTTGGACACCGTCAAAGTCGGGAGAGTGGCCACTTTCAATTACATGGCTGGCGAGTGCAGTTTTGGCTGGATTATTGGTGTTTATGTCGGACCTATGATTTGACATTCTTTGACGAAGAAATTGTTTTGTCGTCCCAATGTAACACAAGGGGCAAGGTTCACCAGTTTTGCCTTTACAATTGATCTTATAAATTACATCCGTACATTTGTCCTTACCAGGTTTTGCCTTCAATTTGGTGAAAAGATGTCCAAGTGTTTGGTTGGACTTAAAAGCTAAACGAACATTTTTAAGATTTTTGTTGACCATCTCTTTGAAGTTCTCGGTTAAACTTTGTACATAAACAACACTTTTGAAGAAACCATCCGTAGGGAATTCGCATTGTTGGCGGGGGGTTTTGTAGTTGTATTTTGAAAACAAACTCCGAATAGCTCCAGCAGGATACCCGTTATCATTCAAAATGTTGAAAACTCTTTTTTGATTAGCGGAGTGGAATTTTACATCACTCAACGTAAACACTTTGTTAATTAAGTTGGAAGCCGTGTTCATAATAATATGTTTGGCCTGACTGGAACGAAAGTTGATGAGTCTTCCTGACGCTGTATTTTTTTGATACCAGTCAAAGGAGAGATGATTTTCTTCTCTATAGACTTTTACATCTAGGAACGCTAGTGTGTTATTCTGTTCCCTTTCGACGGTAAACTGTATTTTTGGGTTGAATCTGTTTAGGGTCAACAAAACATCATCAATTTTACTCCTATCCATCACCGCAAATAAGTCATCCACATATTTTACTATGAAGTTTGGTTTTTCTTTTGAGCCAATAAAACACTCATCAAGCAAATAATCCATCACAAGGTCAGCAATAGTCGGTGAAAGGGGGTTGCCCATA
The DNA here is from genome assembly GCA_929447395.1 of Epistrophe grossulariae. Lineage (NCBI taxonomy): Eukaryota > Metazoa > Arthropoda > Insecta > Diptera > Syrphidae > Epistrophe > Epistrophe grossulariae. The sequence goes on from OV839570.1 coordinate 5,423,198, forward strand.
GGCATTCCAAATATTTGCTTAAAAATATCCTCTTTAAATTGTAGAAAATTGTTTTCTTTTATGCAAAAATCGAGAATTTCGAGAAATTTGCCCTGGTTGATTTTAGTGTTTTGACTAATAATTTCCCATTTCTTTTTAACTATGTTGACAGCTAATTGAACTGGGATGTTAGTAAAAAGTGATACAACATCAAAAGAAACCAAAACATCATTCTCTCGTATTTCCACTTTTTTTGCTTTTTCCACAAATTCAAAAGAATTTCTTACAGTGTAGAGTGATATGTTCGTCACACATTGTAAAATCCTACCAACAAATTTAGAGAGTGCATAGCAAGGCAAATTCGTTGATGATACGATGGGACGCATAGGCATATTGGGCTTGTGTGTTTTCGGCAAGCCATATATCGCGGGAATTTGGGCAGTATATGTTGTCATTATTGCTTTTTCTCTATCATCTATGAATTTGTTGTTGTTAAGCCATTTCACTAACTCATTATTGCGGGTTTGAAGCGTTGTTGTTGGATTATTTCTTATTCTCCGGTAAGTGTTGCGGTCTGACAATAGTTCACACATTTTCTCCTCATATTCTTTACGCTCCATAGCTACTGTGACATTGCCTTTGTCAGCTGATAGAACCCCTGTCGAAACGTCGGGAAAAGTAAATGTAACAAATCTTGTTTCATTGCTAAAATTATTGTGACCAAAACAGCCGAAGGAAAACATATTTTCCAATCAACATAATATAAATCATATATGGCAAGATTTGAACAGAGTAATATTGGTTTTGGTAAGTAACCATTTTCAATGAACGCATCCGATGTGGGGCTTTTTTCAAGAAAGTGTGAGTTATACAAATACAAATGCATTGACATAGCATCGCCATGCAGTTAGAGATAAATGCTTGGGCGCATAAGGAAATTTTTAGCTGGTTTTTTGAGGAATGTGTTTAAAATATTAAAAAAAAACTTATTAAATTATGTACAAAAGTGAAATAAAAATAAATATAGCGCATACATGCAATACTTCATTAACATGCGGTGCTGTGTTAAATCTTGTAAACACTTAGATATAGTAAGAAGTTTACAATTTTTTCATTTCACTGGCTGATTGTGTATTTAATACATATAAAGTAATGGGAAGAAAATTTAAAACCTTGAAAAATAACTCTGCACTCCGGGCGCTCAACAAATGTGAGCGCCTTGCCATCACCAACAAAACGAAATGCGACTATGGACCAGAATTTATAATTTTGACAAATATAACCCAACTTATAATTCACGTGATTGAAGTATGTTTTAATATTTAGGTAATTTGCTTTTTTACAGCAAAATGCTATGAAATATCAATTTAAAATTATTCTAGGGGAATGTTTTTAACTAAAAAACACCACTTCACATTACTTTATGTAGAATATGAGACACAATAAGCTCTCAAAATGAAAACAAAATTGTTAACTCCTTATATATATGTATGTATGTAGCACCAATTATTGATATTTTTCAAAATAAAGTATTACATTACAAGTAAGTATCAGAGAATACAACGAGTCGAGTAATGTTCACGAACATCGAATACTCACTCGAAAAAAGCGAGTTCAAACAAACAGAGTCAACGCAAGGAAAATGTTGAGTTTTTCTGGCCACGAGTATGATGACTCGTGATTCACCACACAAACCAAACGAATACGAACGAGTATACCTTGCAACCGAGTTAATTTGGTTCGAATAAAAACGAGTCAAGCGACCGTGAACAAAGTGTCCACGATCGATATGCTCGAATGTGCTCGACTCGAAGATGCTCAAGTTCAATTCAAACCGGTCATACTACGTGAACTTGGTGCCAAATATGTTAAGCCAGCACGTATTGAGATTCCACTTGATATGCCTCCAGCCTCCAAACTGCATACGCGGAAAAGTGGGCTTCGCAAAAGGGGGTTCATGCTTGGGAAATATATTTGCCAACACAGCAGTGAGGTACACACGCCGCGCCGTTGTAGGCGTAGCAACTGCAGAAGCACAATAACATTCAGTAGGTTATCAAAGTCTAATTAATTATTTTATTTTATTTTTTTTCAGATCCTGTATTCGCTCAAAATTATGTTGAAACAATTCAGCAGGAGTTGTATGAAGAATTAGGTAGGTACCTAGTAAAAAAAATTGAGTTAAGGTTCCCCCACACCAACGCGAATTTTCGGTGGCGACGACGAAAACAACAATTACAACACGTGGTTGTCAATGAAAACAACACGTTGTTATTATTGTTTTCGTCGTCGCCAAAAAAAAACTTCGCGTTGGTCTGGGGGAACCTTTATGAATAAAAGGTATATTTAATATTTTTTTTTAAATATAATTTTAGCTTTGGAACGTGCTACTGCTGAAGCAGAAAGGCAGACTTCTGGTGAAGCGTATGATGCTAATGATTCAAGTAATGGATTTGTAATTTTTTTTTTCAATTTCTATTAACTTTTTTTTCCACATATATGAGTATGCCAAATGAATTGATGCAAACAGAAGCTGACGTTGATCTATGTGATGACATGGTCGAAATCGGTGAAGGTCGGGTCGAGCAAATAACCGAAGTTGAAGTCGGAGATACTGTTGACAACTGTCAGGTCACAAAAAAAAGGTGAGCATATTGAAAAACTATATCTGGCTGTGTTTTATTAATTCCTACCGTGATCTGGATCTAGATTAATTTTTAAGACGTAGGTAATACAAAAACAAAATAATGGAAAATTTTTATAGTCATTTTTGTATAACGTCTTAGCTGTACTTTATTATCATCATGATCTAAACCAGATCAATTTTCAACACGTAATTAATACAAAAATAATTTTGGAAATTTACCATTACTTTTGTTTTTGTATTACTATTTAAAAGTAAATCCAGATCAGATCATTTGGAACACAGCTAATGATAAAACCCAACTTTTGTTCTTTCTTAAGCCTAGTACATACTTCCTCGTGAAGTGAACAAATATCAGTGGAGAAAGCAAATTTTTGACACAATTTGCTTGATTTTTGCAGCTTTTATTGTCAAATTGTCCAAGCTACATCAAAAATCAATGAGTTCCCGTACATTTTGCACGCGAATTGGTTCACCGCTCGTGAACGCAAAAACTCCACTTTTTGTAATGGCTTCACGAGCACATTCACGGGTGAAAAAAAATGTAAATTTGTATGGATTGACGACATGATTCACAAGTATGTACTAGGCTTTACTTTGTTTTATTAACATTAGGGTGCTCATATTTTAAAAAAATCAATTTTGATACTCCAAGGTGCTAAGTCGAAAAGAAGTTTCAATTCTGTCACGTGTACTGAGTTTCACACGTTCTTTTTTTTAACAACTTCCTTTTGGTTGAATTTGGTTAACTAGTTGACTTTTTAATGTTGGAAAATAGTTTTATATTAAATTTTATTTTTCCATTTCATCAGATCCACCATGGTGCCATAAAACCATCCTTTTATTCTTATCCCAATGCATAAAACGGAAAGCGGATTTGAGAAATCCAAAAATTAAACGCAAAACGTTTATTATGTCCATTCAAAAGGCAATGAAAGAAAAGGGGTTATTGTTTAGAGAAGCTACACTGGACAGTAAATTAAAGAATATGAAGGGAAGGTATCATACAATTCTAGACAAAAATAAGAAAACCTCTACAGGAAAAGGCCGAATGTCTTGGCCTTACTACGATCTTCTTGGTGAATTATATGAAGAAGAGGTTCGCGTACAGGATGCTCCGACAATTAGTTCCTTAAAAACCTCATCGGACTCCTTTTTAACAGAGTCCGTTCCTTCCACCTCAAAGGCTGATACATCTTCCTCAAAAAAGGCTCTACCTCATTCAGAGGCACCGAGGTCCAAAAAATCGTTGACATTGAAAGAAAGGTTTCTTAATATTGAAGAACGGAAGTTGGAGGTCGCCGAACAAATATTGGAAGAAATCAGAGATATCAAATCCATGAAAAAAGAGAGGTTGGAGAGACAAAATGCCCAAAATAATCCATAGAGGAGAAACAGAAAAGTGAGTTTCAATTAATTTAATTAAATTCATTTTAGGATGTGCTTTTGACCATTTTTTTATTCTTTTCATTTTAAGATACTCCAACGACTGAATTACTCCGAAGGCTGATGAGTTACCACCTAGAGTGTTCCTACATACGTTTTTATTTTTACTTTCATATATTTTAAAGAATTTCAGAACCAATGTGAAATTTTAAATCTCAAACATTTTCAGCTGAAATCTCAGATTTCTCTTTTGTTATTTAGTATTAAACTTTATTTTTGTTCCAATGGATATATTTTAAGTTTTGCTTTATGCTATGTCCATATATCTACATATCACTTTATCTACATTAAATAAATATGATACTGTAATAAAATTCAATACATATGTATATAAACATACGTATAAAACATATCAAAATGTAATATATATCAATATGAACTTCAACATATGAAATAAAACTTATTTATATGATGTTTTTAACCAATTTATTTTTATTTTTTAAGTTTTGTTATTTTTTAAAAAAAGGACAGCAAGAAGTTTCTTTTTTGGCAAATTGAACCCCTTTCATTTGTTTCTGCTTCTTCGTTTAAAGTTGGTTCACTCACTGGCTCATACTCAACCTCAATATCTGGGTCCATGAAATCTTCATGCCTGCAGGTTTGAATATGGTTATGCAATATACAGCAAGCTGTGATAATTTTGTTTGCCACATCTAGATACTTCAAGCGCCGAAATCGCCCTTTGAGAAATCCAAAAGCCCTTTCGATTGATATTCTGGCGCTGCTATGACGAGTATTGAAATGGAGTTGCTTTTCTAGCAAGTGTCCATTGTCACGAAATGGAGTTATAAGGCTTCTGCTTAATGGGTAAGCTGAGTCACCAAGAATATGATACTCCCCAGGTATAAGCTCGCTTATTTTTTCGTGAAGTGGGCTATTTCGATACACCCTTGCATCATGCAACCGTCCTGGTCCTCCCACATAAATATCCGTAAAAACAGTACGATGATAACATACAGCTAATACAGAACATCTGAATTTGAATAAAATTACAACTGCTTGAAACTTACCTTGCAAAATTACGGAGTGCGTGTTTTTTCGATTGTAGTAGTCGATGGGGTTATTAAGAGGCTGTTTTATTTGGATGTGACATCCATCTATGGCACCAACTATTCCCGGGATATAGCCTCCAGATTTTTCTCGAAACATATAAAATATTAAACATATTTATGGTTGTTACCACATATTATATTACATACTTAAAGAAAGACTTACTTGTGAAATGAAGTCATAATTGCTTCTGGATCAAGGAACAGATGACATCCAGAATTTCGCAAAAATTGTTGTGAGAACTTTTTGCAAAGTCAAAACGGTCTCCCGCAGACAAAAAGCTCTCCTGTTTGCTCAGTGTCCACACTGTAAACAGGAGCTTAACTTCGAGGCCAATAATCCGTTTACGGTTTCCCACTTTTTCCATGAGATCCTTAAATTTTAAGTTAAACAAATAGATTTGAAGCTTTAAATCAAAATTTACCGAGAAGCTGATTCGACTCATTCGAAAATGCTCTCGAAACTCTTCCAAGTTGTATCCTGGAATCGTCACTTCGTAAAAGTTCTTGTTCCTTGTTGGATTCTCGCTCAGCATCTCAACATTTAAAGCGTGAGAACTCGCAAGAAGTTCGCTTATAAAAAACCCAGCACTTGCTGTTTAAATAACAGATAAAATTATCAAATTGATGCACAATGTAAAAACACAGATATTTGCATAAATAGGTACGTACCTAATACAGCATCATCTTCGCTTTCGGTTGAAATATTCAAATTTTGATTTTCCATTTTCTTAAATTTCTTTTTTTAAATTACTTATCGTACATTTTTTTTTGTTTGTGTCAGCTGTTTTGACTTTTGACAGCAAACCTATCCAATCCGATTTTGGTCGTTCGAAAACATATCCGATGCAAAACGATCTTAGATACCCTATCGGCCTATCAATCGAACGCGGCCATTTACTTTTTTTAACTGTTCTAAAATATAACAGTATAACAAAACATAAATGACACATTTATCTCATAACCTCAAAATTTATTTGTGTATTGTGTTGCAGTACAACACAAATTTTCAACTTTTCCGCGAAATTTTTCTAAATAATCATAAAAAACTTAATTTTCTTTGCGCAAAATTAGGTGTATACGTACCAAAAAGAAAAAAAATCAATTTAAGAAACTGGATATTCGATTTCAAGAGCTAGCGCTACCGGAACACGCTGCTCCGTCCTCGTCGTATTGGCTACCGCCCAGTGTTTATGTGCATTAAGTTTACTCCTTCGGGCTCTTTATTCCTTCCTTACTAGCTCCCTATAGGATTCGGCAGCCGCGCTACGTCCCCGCGTGGATTCATTACCCTCCCCTAGGCTTCAAGAAATTTTTATAAAAAATCAATTAAAATTGCTCCGACCAGCCACACGCCTGAGTCTGATTCAGACGACACAAATGTGGTCGAGAATTAAGAACAATGGTGGTGGTGCTCCATTTTCATAAGTTCGGAAATCAAACAATGATGATTCTTTAGTAGTCTGTTTAGCTAGTGTTTGTGCTGGGATGCTACCAGCTCGATAACGTATCACCGGATTCATCTTTAACGAAAGAAGCACAGAAGTGATTCCCTGTACACTCCTACTAAAAGCCTCCGGTTTCCATGTGAGACGATTCAGGCAAGTTGGAATGTTTAAGGAAAATATATTTGGATTCACACAGATGACTACCTCTGTGTGAGTCCAAATCTATTTTCCTACGCGTAAATCTCTTTGGCCTCTCGAACTGATTCACTTTCATCGCACTCTGCGAGTACTTTGATGTCTGTTCTTGGACTGATGTTACTAAAATCTCTTAAGAAACTAACGGGTGATTTTTTAAGAGGTTTAGAACTTTAAAAAAAAAAAAAACACAAAGAATTCGAAAAAATGAATGAAATATTTATTTGAATCGATAGTTTGAACCTTGCAATTTAATGTTTAAAGATAATTTCATGCAAATGTTGACCGCGGCTGCGTCTCAGGTAGCCCATCCGCTGAGTCCAATTTTGGCATACTCTTTCACACATATCGGCCGGTATCTCACGAATGAATGCATGGATGTTGGCTTCCAGTGCGTCAATCGAAGCGGGCTTGTCCCTATAGACATTAGCCTTGACATACCCCCACAAAAAATAGTCTAATGGTGTCAAATCGCACGATCTAGGCGGCCAATTGACCGGCCCGAAACGTGAAATTAACTGTTCACCAAACTCGCCTCGCAATTGCGCCATTGTTTCGCGTGCTGTGTGGCATGTGGCACCGTCTTGTTGAAACCACATATCATGCAAGTCAAGAACTTCCATTTCGGGCAAAAAAAAGTTTGTTATCATCGCTCGGTAGCGTTCACCATTGACAGTAACGCTGCGATTCGCATCATCTTTGAAGAAATATGGCCCAATAATGCCGCCGGCCCATAAACCGCACCAAACAGTGGCTTTTTCGGGATCCATTGGTAGCTGTTGCAATGCTTCTGGCTGATCTTCACTCCAAATGCGGCAATTGTGCTTATTTACGTACCCATTCAACCAAAAATGAGCCTCATCGCTGAACACAATTTTTCGATAAAAAAGCGGATCCTCGGCCAGCTTTCCAAGAGCCCATTCACCAAAAATTCGGCGTTGTGGTAGGTCGGCTGGCTTTAGTTCTTGCACCAGCTGTATCTTAAAAGGCTTTACGCCCAAATCCTTCCGCAAAATTTTCCACGTAGTGCTGTAACAAAGGCCTAACTGCTGGGAATGGCGCCGAATCGACATTTCGCGGTCTTCTGTCACACTAGCTGATACGGCCGCAATATTTTCTTCACTACGCACAGTACGTAAACGTGTTGGTGGTTTAATGTCCAACAAAGTAAATTTGGTGCAAAATTTGGTCACAATCTTCCGAATAGACTGCTCAGAAGGTCGAGAATGCCGACCATAAAATGGAAGCAGCGCGCGATAAACATTTCGAACCGAGCACGAATTTTGATAGTAAAATTCAATAATTTGCAAGCGTTGTTGATTTGTAAGACGATCCATGGTTAAATTGCAAACCAAACTGAAGCTGTTTGACAGTGACACAAGGTACTAAACACACGTCAGCTGTCAAAACCAGTGTTGCCAAAACCAACCAGCTAAAAAATCACCCGTTATTAAGAGAAACTTTTAAAAACATAAAATCCACTTACAAATGTAATTTGACTCGTAATTTGGATTTCTTAGTTCATCTGCTAATAGAGCATATTCTGTTTAGTGGGACATACATATTATGAGAGGAAAAAGTGTTAAGGTGTTAATTTAAAAAAAAAATCTTAATGGATTTTTAACAAATGCGTTTTCGTTTGGTCGTCCGGAAGCGTCCAGAAGCATTTGCGAATGCTTCTGAAATCGTTCGTTTGGCACTAAATAACAGTTTTTCTTCTGAAAAGAAAATCGAAGTAGAAGCGCTCACAGTCACACATGAAAACTTTTAACATCAAAACCGTGAAATATAATTTTTTGTTATTCAAAACAATAGTGCATTTATAAAGAAAGTACCTTCATATGTAAAATTTTATTTACTTTTTTGGAACATATTGTACTATCTAAACTTGTACGGTCGTATTTATAAACGTTATCTAACTTTGGGCAGCCGTCCAAGTCAAAGATAAACATTTTTATTTGATGTTTAAGAGCTATCTTCCTTAGGCTCGGTTGTCTAAACCTTAGCTTATGTAACATTTTATTTAATCAAAAAAGTGTATTACCAACTATTTCGAACTATTTTGAATTATTTAGACACTGTCTAACTAGGAAAAGATCTAATAAATAAGGCCAGTAACCTCTCAATTTTATTCGGAAAAAGAATCAAAATCTTCCAAATCAGTGTTGCCATATATTTACAAATAATGAAAAATGAAAAAAAAAAATTAAAATGGCGACTCACAAATACAATGAAAAATGAAAAAAAAAAATTAAAATTAAAATGGCGATTCACAAATACAATGAAAAACAAATTTTAGAATCAAAAAAAGCACAAACTGTGCGTTTGACATTCCTGATAGGGGAGCTCCGGAAAATTCTTCCAGATTACCATTTACTAAACGAAAACACTATTAGTCGATTTTTATCAAACCTGACACCTAGTAGCATTTTAACATTATCAAACAGATTTTAAAAGAAAATTATTCTTATAACTAAAAATACTGGACCCATCATACAAGTGTTTAAAAACCATTAAAGAAAATCTCATATTTCTCAAAAAAATTCAAAATTATTTTTTGAAAATTCGGTATTTCGGAAATGGGTCGATAATTGTTTTTTTCGAAATTAATTTGTTGACTCCGCAATGATAAATAGGTACTTGAAAATGGCGTACCAATATTTTCAACATTTTATATTTTTAAAATTTGTTTCTCATAAATTTGTTTGTTTGGAGATTTGTTTAAGTAACAGATGGTGTACTGTACACCGAGTGGTGTTAAATTGATTTCAGTCAATTTTTTTATAATTACATTGATTTTTTCACAATTTTTCGGTTTAAACTGTAAGTTCAATGCATATGTGCAACACGTTGCTATTTTGTTCATATTTATGTACTCAGATAACACTACAATACAACGTTTTAAGCCGGTGGCATAAAATATAGGTTCCCCCAACTAATTTATTTCTTTTATCAGATGAATAGTTTTAATGAATAGACTTTAAAACCACAGTGTAATCGTTAGTTTACTCGATTTCTTATTTTGTTTAAATAGTTTTAAATTATAAAAAATATCAAATATAAAATTTTGAAATTTTTGTCTTTTCCCCAGGAACCTCATTTTACTGTGCCGTCATAAGATCTCAATTGTGCTTCATCTTGTTTGTTTACCATAAAAACCAACAATGATTGAACAAAACCCCAGTTAAAAATCCAGCATCCAATAAATACTTAAATACAACACAATCTACAATAACAATTTTAAGATCGTAACACCTGTTTTTTTTTTTTTTTTAATTTTTTATTCAATAATTTACAACAAAGTTTTAAGTAACGATATACATAGATGTTAGGATCGTATTATGAAAAATTACGTGTTTATTTTTTTAAATAAAATTAAATAAAAAATAATTACTTAAATTATTTACCGATTCAAAAACATTATTTTCTTTTTCCTTTGGGATTTTTGGTTGTTTGTGATTGGATAGCTACTTGTGGATTTGCTTAAGTAGATATACTCTGTGATTGGTTTTTTTCAAATGTCCAAAAAGCCTATTCTTCGATGGAAATGTTGACTTACGTGTAACACAACTGTGGGTTGTATCACACGATGGATCATTTTGATTGCTTGGTGGGTGATTCTTTAACGGGTTCTTTTACGATTGGTTACGGTTCGGCAACTTCTGTGGGTGTGGGTTTCTTCTGTGCCTTTTTGTTCTTAGGCTTTTTGGCTGTCTTTTTGTCCTTTGCCCATGCATCGTCGCTTTCGTTAGCTTCTTTATCTTCAATTGGAGCCGCAATTTCAATCACTTCATTGGTCTCTTCCTCATCGAAGTCTTCTTTATCGACCGTAGGAACCTTTTTAGATTTTTTATTCTTCTTGGCTTTAGTCTTCTTTATTGGGATTATAATATTTCATCTTTTTCATCCTCTTCATCCTGTTCCTGTTCATCAATCCTTGAGTTCATCGTCTAGTTCCGAAGCTAGTAAATCTTCATCTATCTCCTCCAAATCATTGGGTAGATCGTTCATATCATCTGACATGTCATAAAAGTCACAGTCGATCTCATCTAAATCGTCTAATACAACTATATTATGAATCCCTTCCCGTTGACTAATGTCGTCTTCGAGTGTCTTCTCTTCGTATGAGTATATATATTATATGTTTTCTTTGTGTTTTTTGCTGGTTGCATGGTTTATGAAAGCATTTATATTGTGAACGCCCTGTTACAGGCCACACAGTACAGATCATCGACAAAGTCATCCTCTTTAGCCTCACCAGTATCCGAACTGCCAGATTCCTCTTCAGAGTCCAGCTATTTGTCGTATTCCTGTTCTAGTTGCTTTAGTTGCTCTCCGAAACCCTCGTTAAAAACATTTGTGTTAGCCTTACGCATCTGTTCCAGTTCGCGATTGCGTTCCCTGATCTGTTCCAGTCGGTTTTGTTCTTGTTTCTGGTGGTTGAGAGCAGCTTTTTCCTCCAGTAGTATTTTGTTTGCTTGGACACGCTTCTAATTTTCGACTAAACGATACTAAGTTCCTTACCTAAAATAAAATATCAAGTACCTATAAAATAGTTGTTATTGAACAGAACTTACCTCTTCATTTCTTTCCCTCTTTGCTTGTTGGACAATTTTTTTCATGTCCTTTTCGATGTATCTCAGCACCCGGCGGTCCTTGATTCCGGTAATGTCATGCGGGCACAACCAAGTGTAGGTCTTCTTGGTGCAGTAGCTCTGCCAGTAAGCGTAAAATGGCCCAATAACATCTTTATATTTTTATATTTCTGTTACTTTTATATATGGCGCGAAACAAAATCGACAATAAACTTTATTTTCTTGTGACTGGCGAAATGTCAAAAAAGAGCCCCGTTTAGCAATTTTAGTTTTTAAAGCAAATTGCTGTGCATTTTTTTACAAATTCAGAAAAAAACTCAAGTTACCAAACACGCACCCGAGGCAAAGTACACTGATTGTCATCTTCAAATGGAGTCAAAAAAAACTGTTATAAATATAGGGAATACACTATCCAGTATATTATAGAGATCTTTCCTTTGTAGTGTAGTTTATATTACGAATGTAATCCACATAAATGCATTTGTCGCTTTTATTGATCATTGGTTGCATAATTAAATCTTCTATCATCATACCTACCAAAACAATGCAAAATAATCCTCTAGATCAAATAAACAAAAAAACAAACCAACCAATAGTAAATAATTTCATCTCTATAATAGAAATAGAAACCGGTTGTTTTTCTTGTGAACACCACCAAGTGTCCCTAAATACAAATAAATCTACCTAAAATCTACCTAATCTACAAGCGACCCGAGATATGTTCACGATCTTGGATGATGTTCACGATCAACCACCTTTTTTCGAGTATACTCGCTTTGTTTCGGGTACTCGAAACTAGTTCCAACTGTTCACGAGTAATTTTGTTCGTGGGTGTGAAGTCAAACGACATAAACGAGTTCGACCAGTTTGTTTGAGTTTTCTCGTGAGTATTTTTATTTGTGAATAAAATGACTTGCGAGTATAGAGGCAGAACGATCGAGTATAAACGAACATAAGGAAAAATAGAGAATTGTTCGATAGAAGTCGAACATATTCATTTTAATCTCTGGTAGGTATTCACTATTTTTACTATTAATTCAGTTTTTTATTTAGTTTAATAAGTTTTGTTCACTATTTTAACGTTTTAAAATCTCGAAACAAAATTTTATACCGCGGCAAATGACAGATGACCCGAGCAAATAGTGCCAACATTCCGATGCAAAATGTCTTAATGAAACTGGATAGCTAAAGAGTTTTGTTGAGCATTTCCTAATGTGAACATTAAGAAGGTCAACAAAACACACCTAGTATAGATGTTTACACATCAAACAATAATGTTCAAGGACGTTTATTTGGTAGAGGAAAAATTTAATTTAATTTAATTTTGATTTTATAATAACTTACTTACAGATTCATTCATTTGTTAAATAAATAAAGTACATTTTTTTAAATTTGCTATTTTAAGACAAAGACGAGATTTTTTGAAATTCGAATTTTAATTAGGGTAAAAAAGTATAAAACTGGTCAAGGGTTCAAAAACTAACTTAGAAGGCCTTAGAACATTCACTTATTTTTTAGGTAATAGATATTCAAAATTCCAGATCTTTCCTAATTTAAAAATAATTCTATAAAATCTACAAAGCGAGATATAAATTTTTTGAAAGTTCAAAATTGAAAAAATAAAAAATTCCGATGAATCAGGGTTTAGTAAGTCTGATTGAAATATATTTTATACCATTGGATAGGTATTTGAAAAATAAATTATACGTGTTTAAGAAAATTTGGATTTTAATTTTTTTTTGATACAATAAAACCCGCTTAAGAGAAACTGCAAGATGTCACAGTCTTTCTTTCACTTAAGCGGGTTTTTCACTTAAACGAACCCCGCTTAAGTGTAAAAAAATGTCACTTAAGCGGAGTCCGGATAAGTGAACAAAAAATTGCACTTAAGCGGATTTAAAAATTCCAAAAGAATTCTGACATATCAGAAATTCAAATGCCATTTTCGTGATGAAAATTTGGTGGAGGTAAAAAATAAAAAACATGTAAAAGCGTTCAGCTAATTTTTTGCTTTGTTTTATTAAATTTTTTTTCACTAAGAGAGTTGTTATCAATAAAAAATACTAAATTTAACTGAAAATATGTTTCAGGTATCCGGGTTTTTCACTTAAGCGAGTTTCGCTTATGCGTAAAGGGGATGAAAAACGTGTTTCAGATAAGCGGGTTTTTCTCTTAAGCGAGTTTTACTGTACCATTTTTGATGATTCAAAAACAGGGATTTTTCGGGGTGAATTTTTACCACTTATTGATTTTTATCTTTTTACCTGATTGTTTAAAAAATTGTAAATTGTAAAATTGTAATGGTAAAATCGTGAAAGTGATAGGTATTACTGATTTACATTTGTTGTAAAAATTTTCGATTTTTAAAAATGTTTTCAACCGAGACATTGACATATTTCTGTTGTTTTATGTATCACCTCATTACTCTTTATTTATTGTATCTATAGGATTAGTTTTAAATAGCTTGACATCTAGGAAAATAGACAATTAATTTGATATATCATACATAACTGTACACCTTTAACATTTTTAACACCAAGCCTAAAACGCGGTTTTCGCGAAATTATCGGTTTTGGCGGAAAACCTAATCGAAAACTCAAGTTCTACCATACATTTTTGGTAAACCACAAGTTTTATATAAAACTCCTCGAAAACTAGTTGAAATTTAAAGTTGAACTAAACAAACAAACCTTTTGAAACATCCAGCGCTCAATAAAATGTAAAAAAAAATGCTGAATTCTGCTGACAAAAGAAATTGTGAGTGTGTTATGTAGGTAAATGAGATGTTTTGTTATTGTTTTTTTTTGCAGGAGATGTTGGTGTTTGTGAAATGTCAAACGAAAACTTGTAAATGTTCAGTGTGAACGCTTTTCGAGTTTTTGAAAACTTTTTGCCGAAAACCCGGTTTTGGGTTTGGTGTGAAAAGCCTATTATACAAAAATGTAAACTCAAATAAAAAACTTTTTGAACTTAATGATTAAAATCATGTCGATCATGGAATCCGCAATACTGGATCCGCATTGATTCGAAGTGCAGTCCTCTGTTTTCTCTTTAGCGATTTGTCATGAAAAGAAAACAGAACACTGTACTGAGAATTACTGCGGATCTAGTATTGTGTATTCCATAATTGACATGAATATCTTTGAAACCTAATCTAATTAAGGATGATGATTGAACATTACTTCCACGTAATAATGATCACCATTAAATAAATTGTTAAAAGAAGAAAATATTTTCATAAATTCGTAAATAAAAAAAAGGAAATCATGCTCCGTCATTTCCCTTAGATCCAAATAGTCTAAAAAGATCACAATAGTCGTGTTTTTTTGGGAAAGCTATATTTACAGTACAGTAGGATTTTACACAAGTTACAAATACAACATCCACAGTAGAATTACTGCCAATAAAAGCAGACGTAGAATCCTACTGCGAATGGGTAGGCTACTGCGGACGCGTTTTTTTTGGGAATTTCTACTTTACTATATATCAAATACCAAAAAAACACGGCTAATGTTCACGATTCGATAAAGCTTATAAAACTTGTTTGCAAATAAGAAAAAACATTTCTTATATCCTTGTTGTTCATGCTTAAGTTTATTAACAAAATACAATTCCATATGAATTAACTAACGACTTCTTCGACGACCGCGACGCCTGCTAGATGCAGATTTTCTTCTTTACCCAACCCCAGCTGATCGTTTTATAATAATTTTCCTTGCATAGAAAGCCTAAGAAAATAATAAATTTTAATATTGCTTTTTCCTGAGGGCTTAATTTTTGCCATGCCATTTGCTGCTTCTTTTGTTTGTTGAATCGCTGGTTGGCATTTATTTTTCATTCAGAATTCTCTGCAAAAATTCAAATATAGATTTCTTGTAATGGGACCAGGTTGGCATTTTGAAGTTGAGCGGTTGCGTCTGTTTATTTTCCTCATTTTCCTATTTTTTAAATTTTTATATAAAATTTAATAATTACACCTATTTGTTGTTAAATTTATCACGCAATTTTGTTTTAATAGAAATTTTAAATTAATGACAAATATTGTTCAGTAGTTTACTTCAGGAATATCGATTTTTGAAAAATTAACAGGTACATAATTTATTTTAAAACTTTAAAGGTAAGTTATTGAAATAATATACATATGTACCTATGTACGTGTAGTGACCATTTTATCCCAGGGTAGGGTACATTTTTTGATATTTTTTTGATATTTGATATTTATTTATTGATTTAACAAACATTTACAAAGATTACAATGAGTATCTTAAATAACGTAAATGTGACCATTTAAATAGTAGTTACAGTGGTAAACTAGAAGATTTTAACAATTTTAAATACTTAATTAAATATATCAATCAAATGATGTTATATTTCAAATTCAAGTTATATGGAATAGGGAGTAATGCTTTTAAATAATAAAAATTTTAATTGTGATGCATTCGTCCATAAGCATATAACCAATAAAAAACAGCTTCATCTCATACCAGGTTCATTATCATCAGTGTTCAAAATTAAAGGTAAAGATGTAGATGACTCATCTGCCTGGTATTCAAGAGTTGCAGCTTAGAACGATGAATATAAACGCGAATGAAAAGAAATTATCCTCAATTTTTACTGATATGGGCAGATTCGCAAGCTGTGGTCGACGGATCGATAACTTTTTACTCCGCAAGTGCTAAGTTCGGTACTTAGGTACCTGCTCGTTAAAGCTGGGCTCAAAAAAGGAATGTGTTTTCTGGGCACAAAGTTGTTGTAAGAATTTTTAAAGCCACAACACACATGGACGAAGCGGGATATTCATATTATGTATGTTATGTAGGTATATGCCATAAGCTGAAAAATAAAATCCTGGTGGAAGAAAATGTATCGGTATCACTATGAAGTGAAAGTGGTTTGTCGAAGCCATCCCCAACGATGATGACCCACTTAACGTCCCTAGAAAATATTTCCAAATCCTTCAATAGAGAGAACTTTGTGATATGTTCTAATGACTTCCAAGAAAAAGAGAGGCTGGGTGCGACCCACACTGGTAACTTCCCATTGGTGCCCATGGAAACTATAGAGACCCAACGTTATTTTGTAGTAGCTTAATTCCACATGAAAGAAGATAATCTATGTCCAAATTATGGAGACAAGCATGTTTTACAATCAAAATGTATATGCGAAATGATCTAAAAATCACCAGAAATAATAAATTTGTCAAATTAAACTATAACCCTTATACTTCAGCTTAAACAAAATAATATATGTATAGGTTTTTTATGCCTGCAATGCATTTCATTTAAGCATTCCGGAGTTATAACGTTTTTTAAGTTTAAAAATGCTCTCTTCAAAAATTTTGTAGATGTGACTAGTTCTGCATTGTAGCGACGAATTGAAAGACCGCAGTTTGATCTGAGCTACCAATTTCACAGGCACGAATATACACTATAATACTGTCGCAATAAAATCAATTTGAAATCGTATCTATCCGCCACGAAAAAATATAAAATTTCAGAAATCTGAACTTACCAAACGAAAACTACATAAGATGCCGTAACGAGTTTTTCTGTTCTATTCGCGTCGCGGTTCGCGTGAAAGTTTGTATTCTGCTATCCGTCGCGTCGCACAGTGGGGCAAAACAGGCCATTTTATGATAATAATTACACCATTCTTGTATAAGAAAGCAAGCTATACTTTTACGATGGTTTTTAGAATGCTTAGCTCGAATCCGAACTCGGAATTGTTCTATCAGGTCTGGTTTATGAGATATTTGACTTTAAAATGAGAAGAAGTTTTTTTGCAGAATTTTTTTTTAAACAATTTCAAAAATTGAGTTTAAATCTTAAAAAAAGATGTTGGGAAGATACAAACAAATTTTAAAGAAGAAGAATATTAGTACCGTTCAATATTTTTTTTTAAAGAAATACCTCCCATACCTAAATCCTTTCTTTATCTTTAAACTCAAATATTTATTAATTTGATTAGTCGGAATCATACACATTTTCTTCTTCAAACATTATTAAAGCTTCAGAATGAAAACTTTTTTTGTCTACATCAATTTTTTGACTCCTTAAGCTTGTTACAATAGGGTCAGAATAAAACAACATTCTGAAGAATAAATATTTGACTGTTAACAGTCGAATTGTTTTTTCCTGAACACCGTTTGTTTTAATAAATATGATTTAAAATCACGAAAATAAATATAAACTAGCATAAAAGTGTTCATATATGCGTTTCGCCCCAGATGTAATGGTCATCTTCTGATGAGCCCAACCATTACATCGGGGCGAAACGCATATATGAACACTTTTATGCTAGTTTATATTTATTTTCGTGATTTTAAATCATATTTATTAAAACAAACGGTGTTCAGGAAAAAACAATTCGACTGTTAACAGTCAAATATTTATTCTTCAAAAGTCCCATAGCAAGGCAATAAAAATAGCTACAATTTATCTTCTTTGAAGACTTGTAGCAACTATATAATTCGCAGTTGCTCTATGTAGCTCGGATTATATGGAATCTCGATTTATTCGGGAAAATATGCGTCAAGACAAGATGTAATGGTCATCTTCTGATGAGCCCAACCATTACATCGGGGCGAAACGCATATATGAACACTTTTATGCTAGTTTATATTTATTTTCGTGATTTTAAATCATATTTATTAAAACAACATTCTATTGAAAATGTCGGTCAAAGTATCTTTTCTTGATGTTTTCCTACTAAATTGCTCGCGGAAGACTTTGAAATCTTTGTTTCTGGATTCTAAGGCTTCCTCACTCAACTGACCTATTGGCAAGAGGCAACTTGAAGCAATGACATGCCCATGAATAAGTATTTTATGAACAGTAGTACTCATATAATACCAAGGGTACAGTGTCACAAAGTAACGTGCAGTATCTTCGCAATAGATTTTAAATTTTTCTTCATTTAGTCTAAAACCACTTGAAATACACTGCAAAATAACATGAA
Organism: Epistrophe grossulariae; assembly: GCA_929447395.1. Classification (NCBI taxonomy): domain Eukaryota; kingdom Metazoa; phylum Arthropoda; class Insecta; order Diptera; family Syrphidae; genus Epistrophe; species Epistrophe grossulariae. The sequence goes on from OV839570.1 coordinate 5,441,511, forward strand.
ATTTTTCAATGAGATTTTCATCAATTCCAGTGTTTGAGGCAGATAAACTTCTTTTCTGAAAAAAACGTCTAGCAACATTTCCTGTGTTGGTGTTTCCGTAGCCAGGTTTAGGTTTATCTATAATCAATCCAGTAAGTTCCCTAAATTCTTTTTGAATGCGTATTTTGTTCTGTTTTACTACAAATTCCGTTGCTTCAGATACTCTCCATTCTTGAATAGGTAGCTTATAAGCCACATGTAACAAACGTTCAAATAATCTTATCCAAGCATGCAAAATGGACAAACCGAAAGATAAATACTCTTCAGAAAGAGGCAGATTAATCATTTTGTCAATATCATTAAATTGCTTGGAAGTAGCTTGACACAAATAGCATCTTAGAGAAGATTTGGTATTACTTAAGCTATTGCAAAGCTTTCCATCAATCATTGAAAATATAACACTATGCTTAATAGCGAAATTTTTATCATTTATAGTGATGTTTGTATTTTGCAGATTATTAATTTGGAAGTCCGTTACGTTTTTTTCTCTTTCAACTAACTCATCACTTTCTTTTTCAAAAATAATTTTTAATGGCCGGCAAAAACGGGGAGACGAGGGACACGGATTTTTCCAAAAAACTTTTTGGTTGTAGGAAAGCTGCAAAGGCACCAGACATTTCATGAATACAAATTTATCATCACTTTCGTAATGGTCCAAAAATTTTTGATGGTATTGGCTGTGACCTGAACTTCCATCGAAGCCCCATTTTGACGTTAAAATCAGTTCATTTGTGTCAGCACCAGAAGAAAAAGATTCAAAGACGTTTACTGGAAGGGTCAATATTTTCTCACTTGTATGATCCAGGAGGTTTTGGATAGGAACTTGAGCTTCAGTTTCTGTAATTTGAACGTTTTGTGGATAGCAATTTTGTTTTTCTTTTTGTACATCTTTATATGAAGGAAAGATACATTTAGCATAGCTTCTAATGACATTGTATTGATGTCGGGACAGTTTAGCTTCCATTATCATTGACAATGCTTCCAGAGAAAAAATTTTTTTGAATTCATAAGTTTTAATTTTATTTAGGAACTCTGGGGATGATATTGTCTCCTTGATAATATCAGCTTCTTGTTTTTTTGATCACTACCTCGCAAGCTCATTTGAGCAGCAAAAACAAGTTCATTTGTGGGCACAACACTTCGCAACTCTGCAGTACGCTTTCGTTTTGTCTGCTCACTACAATTGGCAAAATCAAGTACAGGACGTCCAATGGGCAATGGATATTTTTTGAATGAAAGAATTTCATTGAGCCAATTTTTTTCAGAAGAAAAAAAACGTTTTTGAATTCGGTGTGAACGGTCCCATTTTTTTTTAATTAGTTTTTTAAGCTTTTCAAAGCCAATTTTAAATCTTTGACGTGACTTGGGCCGCAAAAAGTTTTATTTTGTAAGAAGGATTCAATGTCATTGAACTTTTGGTCAGGAGTTTTTTGTTTACTTGAGAAGTAAATTTCAATCAGTTTTTTTCTTGAACATTTAAAATATCGGCCAACAGAACTACCTAAAAACAAGTTGTAAGATGCAAAATAAGAAATAATTTGTAAAAAGTTAAAGGAAAATTCAAATGACGGTTTCTATCTAATATATGTACCTTTATGAAATTTAAAGGTATGTTAATTTACTACTGACCGCTTTTTAAAAATGTTAAACATATTTAGAAATATTAAGAGTATAATATTTTCATTGCAAGAATTTTGAAAAAAATAATAGAAAACTAAATATCAAAGCACAAATGCTGACGGAATAAATGTTTGAACCATTATTTGGATTGGCTTTTGGCGCGAGCTGGCAATATAATTTGAGGTTTTTTTTTGATTATTCAAAAATATTGTTAACTGAAATCTTAAAAACTACTCCTTAATTGAATCCATAAACAAATTTAAAAAAAAAATGGTCACAAAAACTCAAAAACGCACTGTAATTTTGTTTTATAAAGATGGGCTATTGCTTATAAATTTGAGAACTCTTATGACAAAAAAAATATGAGAAAAATTGAAAAAAAAACTACATTATTATATAATATGTTACAAAAGTTTTAAAATATTAATTAATTTTTATTTATTTAAAAATATGAAAAAAGTCGGTCAATTTTTTCATCTGAATTTTAGTAATAAAGTTTATAAAAGAAATGAAAAAAAATATCTGGGGCAAAAGTTAAACACACATTTTTTTTATAATTGTATTAAAGAATTATTCCTTAAACTTTACGTATTTTCAGACCTGTTTAACTTTTGCCCCAATAGAAGATATGAAATTAATCGTAGCGCGAAGCCTCAGAAAAATATTTTTTTTTCATGTCAAATTTTCGAACACAGAGAAACACTTTTTTTCAATTTTTATAAATAAAACATAGTCTACATACCTTCACCTACACATGACATCTTAAATCTTTTTTTATCGATCTAAATACCAAATATATGATAAAAATAAAACACAACCTTTTTTTTACACTTTCGAAATTCTAGACTCGCGCACCTTTAATGTCAACTTTGCTAGCCCAACAAACCTTCAATAAAAGACTAACAACAAAAATCACATTCATCATTTCTATTTTACCGTTCAGTTTAAGAGACCATACTTTATTTTTCCGTTGCTTTAGTTTTGCAAGGTGACCTTTTTATCATTGCACTCTATGGAGCTGCCCCACAGTGCGTGCGTCGCAGCGAAACAATTGCTCCAAAATGTGTATCAATTGTGACAAAAATGAATCAAACAATTTGATTCTATTGAGAATTTCAAAAACAAACCTCGATTAAGATTTGCACTTAATTTATCACAAATTATTCTTTAAACTCTTCAATCTTTCGAGTTCCAAACTCTATCAATGCCCATTTTGTTTGAAGTTAGTTCTTGAGAGAAACTAATTATTGTTAAAATTTTATTTTTATCGGAATGTTATACTTTTTAGAACATTCGTTTTCCTCCGATGGATAGCAGAGTACGAAAATTTACATGGGCGATTAGCAGAATATAGGACTGATAATTATTAAGTGTTGTGACGTACATACACTGCCGGTCATAAGGTTAGAAGCAGGCATTTTTGAGAAGTAAAATCATTATTTCTCCCGTTACATGATGGATTAGAAAAAAACAACTATGGTAAATGAGAGACTATTTTGTTAACAACAAAATATAAAATTTCGGTATAGGAGAGATTTAGCTAACGGAACTTTTATGACAAATTGTTAATTGAGTCAAGAATATGCGAAAATAAATCGGGTCATTAGATTAGAAGTAGTGAACAAATCAACGTTGTTTTGTGAAGTGAATAAATTTTTTTTTCGGTTTAAACGGTACATTTTATAAATTAATTGTTCTTGATTGAGTGTTAATAAAAATGGGCAAGAAAAAATGTTTGACAGTGTAGGGAAGGGCAAGAATAGATGTTTATTGCTCTGAAGGTCTTTCATGCCGTGCTTTAGCCCGAAAAATAAATCGAAATGATCATTGTGTCAGCAATTATTTAAAAAATCCATCGTCTTACTCCAAAAATTATAAAGGAAACACTTCCTCTGCCTTAACACTTCGCGAAACGCGAAGTATCCTTAGAATAGCAACAAATTCTGCTTTATCGGCAGCTAAAATTAGGGAGAAAGCTAATGTTAAGACCAGCTTATCCACAGTTAAACGCACGATTCGCCATGCTAAACACTTAAAGCACCTGAAGCTTAAGAAAAACCCACCACTTAATGACGCAAGGAAGAAGCAACGCTTGTGTTTCGCGAAAGATCACATGAGCTGGGATGTGCAAAATGGAATGACCACAAATGATTGGCGGAAGGCACTGATCTCTATAATATACTGGATAGCGTTTCCATATAGAAACTTGACTCCATTTGAAGAACTGTTATAGTGGAGCTGCCTACTTTTTTGTATAACAGTTTGACTTTATAACATATAAAAAGTGACGAATTCAAACGTCAAAGAAGTGGAAAATGTAAAACGTTTTTGTCAGTTTGTTGAAATTTCATTAAAAAAATAAATTCGGGGAGAAAAAAAACATTATTATTGAAATTTTTTCTATTTTTAAACCTTAAATACATCTTCGCAAAGGTATTATCTTCAAGTAATGCCTTATTTGTTAGTTGTGATTACGTCGCGTCGGCTAATTCATTCGTATTTTTGTGTTGTGAGTTCAGGTGGTGGTGGCAGTAATAATTGCAATGGCCATAATAAAATGAAACATAATTTTTATTCTACGGATGTGCATCCGCAACTCCAGAAAACAATCAGTGATGTTTCTTCACAAACGCATTTCAACGCATTTTAACCAAACCCATCTACAGGGAAGTTACAAGTCCCAACATCGGTTACCACTGAGCTCGTTATTGAATAACCATTAAAACCAAGTCCAAAATACAACGACATTATACTTTTTTTGGATAGTTACATCACTAAACTAAGTTGTAAAAGAAAATTTCGTGAAAGAAAATCAACTCGGCATGAGGCGAACATTTTAGAAGCCTCAAATAAAGTGATGCGCTGGAATTCATAAACATAGCCATCCATCATAAATAAAGTTGTTTGTCACCAAAAGACGAATTTACAAACATGCGGGTAGTCCAGTGGAAACGCACATTTGGCTGGATGAACACACAAAGCTTAGCACTGCAGATAGGTGAGTACAAATTAAGGTGGCGTTTGTATTTGGTTTTGATGATAAATGTGTTTTTAAGGTACATCAACTCCAAGTGCGCTAAAAATATGTGGAAATTCAATGCATGTGGTTCCAAACAGAATGTGCATTGGGTTATCAGCTTCTGGGAAATGGGGTGACTCTCTGAAAAAATGTCACGAGGTCGAGTCTCCGCAGTTGCCGAATTGATCGCCGAAAAGCTCGAACGTCAAGACGATCCACTTGAAAAGGCAACCGATTTCCTTACACCTTTACAACTGTTAGCCAAACATCGCATTGAAACTCAATTCACTTGAGTCGAACAAGGATTTCCAAAAATGTCCATATAAAAGTAATTTCCTGCATTTTTCAGTTTTAAAGCAAATACCGAAATAATTTTTATATGGAAATTTTTTGAAATCTTTTTTTCGACCATTCCAACCATCCTTATAAACTTAATAGTTTTGAAACGACAGCGTGGTTTATCTACGAATTTCAAGAAATTTCTTAAAAGTAATAGAAATTTCCTGAAATTGGTAGATAAACAACGTTGTCATTTCCAAACTACTTGCTTCATTTAGATTATTGGAACGTTTTTGAGTTTGAATTGAAGTCCTCTAAGTGTTTCTAAAACGCATTTTCAAATCGAACAGAGATTTCAAAAAAATTCCATATAAAAGTAACTTCTGAAAAATTGAATTAATCTCCTTTTTAACCACGATTTAAAAGACACTTTTTTAAGCTTAAATCATTTAAGAGCAACTTATATGAAATCTTTGTTTTTTAATGCCTATAATGCACTTTCTATATTTAGGAACTCAACAAATGCAACTAATAAGTCAACTTTGGATGTCCTAAGCTGTCTTGCTGAAAATGCTCGAAGTCAATTTTTATTTGTGTTCCAGGGATAGTGGATGATTCTTAAACAGCAACAGTCTTATATTCCAAATAGAATTGTATTTGGATAATACAATAATTATGTGGAAGTGCTGTTGGTATGAACATAATATAGGTGCACTGAATACTACTAATTTTGGCTTACCTTAAGTTGTTTACTATGTTAAAACTTCAAAGGAAATAAATTAAACAATTTTTTTTTTATATTTTTTTGAAAAAGCGATTTTTATTTAAGTTTTTTTTTTAATTTAATTTTTGTTTATGGTGATTCTCTTTCAAGAAATGTTAATACTCGTTTTGAAAGCATCAATTGCTGATTCCAAAAAGATATCAACCATCGCTGTACGACTTACCGTTGTACAGATACACTCTAAAACGTTTTTGATTTTTCTTCATGATGGGAAAAATCCAGAAAATTTATAAAGGTTTTGGGGTGTACCTGGCCAACGGTAAGCCGTACAGGGATGAATGATACCTTTTTGGAATCAGCATTTAATACTGTAAAAAGAAACTTCGAAATCTTTTACTCAAAAGTTGTAACGAGAAAAAGCACTCTTAAAATACGCATACAGGTTCCAATATGCGCGGTCCAAGAATAAATTTTTTGTAATGGTGATTCTTTTTCAAGAAATTTTGATACTCGTTTTGAAAGCATCAATTTTTGATTCCAAAAAGGTATCCAACCATCGCTGTACGACTTACCGTTGGCCAGATACACTCGAAAACCATTATCAATATTCTTGATTTTTCCCATCATGAAGAAAAATCAAAAACGTTTTAGAGTGTATCTGACCAACGGTAAGTCGTGCAGCGATGGTTGATACCTTTTTGGAATCAGAAATTGATGCTTTCAAAACGAGTATCAAAATTTCTTGAAAAAGAATCAACATTAAAAAAAATTTACTTTTGGAACTCGAATATTGGATGATTCCAAAAAGGTATCATTCATCTCTGTACGATTTACCATTGGCTAGATACACCCCAAAAGCTTTTTCAATTTTCTTAATTTTTGCTATCATGAAAAAAACTGAAAACTGTAAGCCGTACAGTGATGGTTGATACTTTTTTGGAACCAGCAATTACTGATTCTCTTAAAACGAGTATCAAAATTTGTTGAAAAAGAATCACCCTTAAAAAAAGTTAATAGGTACCTAAATGTAAAAGTATTTTCGTGAAATTTTTTTTAGAGAAATCCAAGAAAATGCGATGTTGGGAAATCATCGGATATCAAAAATGTGGACAGGAGTACCGGCACCGGACACCAAAGTTGTCAGATTTAGCTCCAGCAGTAATCAAGCTTCAAGAAGTAGTACACATATATATATTTCCAATATGCCACTGCGAAAGCGACTCACAAAAAGCACTTCTTACACCATGCTACTGTTGAGGTAGCCTTAAATACGTCTATCAAACCTTCCATCAGCAAATGGCTGACCGCTTCTGAAACAAACTCCTGTGAATTATGCAAATTCCTGTTCATAATGCATACAAAAATAAAGCAACTGGTAGTGTGGCTGGCATACCAGGTGCAATAGCTATCGGTACACTGCAATCCACTGACATCTTCGAGAGTGCCATCAAAAAAGAAACAAAGACATGCACTGTTTCATCCTGGTAGTGATGTTACAAATTCCAGAAGCAAGCTCCGTTTCTCTAGGCACCATCGAAGATGGCTGCGGTCCGATAAGTGTGAAGCGAGAAAGAGATTTGAACAGCAACAGCACCGTCAACAGAAACAGCGGCTACCATGAATTAAGAACCAACGTATTTCAATTTGTGTGCTTTTTATTTGCTTAAAAATAAGAAAAAAAGAAACATACAGTTATTATTTATTTAAACAGGAGTTAATGTCATCAATACACGTTTTACATTTCTTAAAAATATAATAAAACTTTCTATTTTAAATGGCTTAATTTATTCTAATAAGTAGCTTGAAAATCTCAGCTATCAGTTTTATTTTGTTTTCACAGATAAAATTCTTACGTCAAAATGATTTTTTTTGTGCTCGGAAGATGTCAAAATGTGGAGATGCCTTCCCAAATGTCATCTTCAATTGTAGTCAAAAAAACTGTTATACTTTGTAGGGAATACGCTATCCAGTGTATTATAGAGATCAGTGGCAGAAGGTTATTTTTTCCGACGAAAAAAAATTTAGCCTAGATGGACCAGATGGTTATAATTATTATTTCCATGACCTGAGGAAAGAGGAGCGGTTTTTAAACCGTCACCATAGCAGAGAAGGAGGCGTTATGGTCTGGGGCTCAATTTCATTTTATGGCGCTATAGACTTGGTAGTCCAAGATGCCAAAATGACTGGGAAAACCTACAAAGCCTTGCTGGAATCAGTATTCCCCAAAATTAGCGAGCTTTTTGGACCAATTCCATGGATTTTTCAGCAGGACAACGCTCCCATACACACAGCCCGAGGTAAAATCCTTCATTGCGAACCAAAACGTCCACTTGCTGCCTTGGCCACCATATTCCCCGGACCTTAACATAATTGAAAATGTGTGGGGCTGGCTTACACGTAAGGTATATGAGGGAGGGAAGCAATACGATGATAAGGAAGCGCTAATTCATGGTATCAAATTGGCCTGGAGTGAGATTTCACTGAACTACTTGGAATCTCTTTATAAATCCTTAAAAGATAGAATGGGCGGGTTCAATAAAAATAGCTTAACATCTGAATTTTCAGATTTCTGAAATTTATGTCGTTGAACGCAAAAAAATCTGAAATTTCAGTCGAAAGTCATTGTGTCAAATTCCTGCATTTACCTAAAGGATTTAGATTAAAGCGAAATAAAATAGAACTTTAATTACATTTGTAAATTAAACATTGAGAGTGAGTAGTTGTGAGGATGAAAATATATGTAACTAAATCAGCAACAGGTTTCATTACCTTCATTAAAAGACCTTTTATTGATATGTATGACTTACAAAAACATAGAAAAACTTTCCAAACATCAATTAAAAAAATTGTTGATTTAAAAATTTACTAAACAATAAACAAAAAGTTCGTTCATTTAAATAAGTATTAAATTTTCATGACAAAAACTAAAAAAATCAACCACCAACAAGACGAAAATTATAAAGTTCAGCTTTTATGTGTGCTTTTGGCACTTCCCCCACCACAAACAACTTTCATCTGAATTTTCAGATGAGAATTTCTTGTCTGAAAATTCAGATGAAACGTAACTAAACGTAACTAAAAGTCATCTAACTTTTTATGACAGCTGGCCAATCAGAAGCTCTAAAAATTCAGAAATCTGAAAATTCAGATGTAAAACGTAATCGATTGAACGCACCGCACACATTATTAAAAATCTAATAAAAGCTAAAATAAATAACAAAATATAAATAACTGCATTTTATTTTCATTTATTTGATGTGCTTCTAATCTAATGATCCGATTTATTTCCGCATATTCTTGACTCAATGAACAATTTGTCATAAAAGTTCCGTTAGCTAAATCTTTCCTATACCCAAATTTTATATTTTGTTGTTAATAGTCTCTCATTTACCATAGTTGTTTTTTCTAATCCATCATGTAACGGGAGAAATATCGATTTTACTTCTCAAAAATGCCTGCTTCTAACCTTATGACCGGCAGTGTAATGTGCAGTACATTGTGTATGTAAACTTTGTTTATATACAAAGCAAGTAGCAAACTGTAGCAAGAAGTTGCAGTTAAAAATAGATATAATAATCTAGTCTCACTGTCAAAAAATTAAAAAAGGCGTTTTTTTTTATTTTTATTTTTCAATTATTGGTGATTTTAATCCGATGACTAGTTTTCGGTTATAGCTACACTCTACGATTCTAAAGTATCTAAATAGATTTAATTTGAATTGGGTCTGTAGACCCAATAATTTCCCAAATTTAGCAATAGGTACATATTTATAACAAGTCTATCTTAAGTTTAAGGTTAGGTCGAAAGAATAAAAAAAATCATATGAGATGGGGTATGTATTTTATTCTTAAAAAAATTACATTAAAATAAATTATTATAAAACGATGGCAACACCTGCATTAAAATGATATATCTTTAATTTTGTTCTTTCTTAGTTTTTTGTTTACTAAATATAACCTACAAGAATCTCAATATGAAGTTATAAGATTCACGCTTTTGTTTTTGAATTTGTTGACCATAAATCTGATCAAAATCACATTCATATACCGATTGTTTCTTGAGACTTTCTGGCTCTTGCGGGGAAGTGATAATCCCTCTCTTGTCATGAAAAAGTTTCCTCTAATCTTAGTCATTCAGATTCGGACACGCACAAAAGAATGGTTGAGAGTTGTGAGTCACTAGCCCGTTCGCCACAAACTGTCCCGAGACCTAATTAATTTATTTTTATAATACCAACATTTTATTTCGATTTTGAATTTTGTGTGAACCTGTAGGGCTATTCCAGAAAGCGTGGTGGATCGTATTGAAAGCGATACCTCAATTTCGACCATCGAAAACGATTCCTTCCATTTTTCCAATTTAAATGTCAAATATTTCTAAGTCTTTCCCATTCTTTGTTCCACTCTTCCCATTTAAATCCCAGCTGTATAGAAACAAACAAATTTTTTAAGTTATTAACATTTAGTTTCGATCCGCCAACAATCCGTCACCTTCACATCTATCGCTTTCAAAACGTATTGAAATTTACTTTCGCTTTCCATTCAAGGTCGAATTGAAAGCGAATCGCTTTTCAGAATATGAAAATACAAATCCATCAATAAAAGCGATCCGCCGCGATTTCTGGAATAGTCCTACTTTGAACCCTACGCATTCCCCACTGAAACTTATTATTTGCGCATTATATGATTTTCTTGTATTCCGCAGCTTCTGGTGAGTAAGCGATTTAAACGATATCGTCTGAAAAATGACTTCAGATTATATGAATTAAAACCGCAAAAATCTATCCTCCATAAAGCTCTATCCATACCTACAACCAAACCGCTTCCGAGGCCTGGCTCTCAAAGTGTTGTCATCCACTGTTTAAGCGATTTTAGACCCATCTGCCTAAATAAGTTTTTGGATATAAATCATGAAGGACCCTTTTCGTTTATCTTTCCAAAAAGGTGTTTTTAAGCAAGAAACAAAAAATTCTAGTATATGATTTCACGAACGATAAAATTTCATTTTTATTGGACATAAATTTATGTAGACGATTTTTTTCGCAACACTTTTTAGTACATTCACTTTGTTTTTTTTTTTTGTTTTTTCTTCTTTTTTTATATATTTTTCTTCTTTATTGTAAATTTTTTAACATTGCTTTCCCAAAACAATAATATGGAATTTTTCAGAATAAATTAAATCAAGATAATTTAACCTTTTTCTTTTTTGTTTGTGTATAAATTCGGTTAGTTGATTTTCATTCATAAATTGATTTTGTTTTTCATTTGGTTATCTTGGGAGGCATTTACATTAATAATTATTATGTAAAGTATTGCCGCGCTACTGTGTGCTTTGTTAATATTTATGTATAAATATTTTGTTTCTTATTATTTTGTTTACCTATATATTATATAGTATGGTTACCTTATTATATATACATACATATTTTTCATGTATATATAAATAAAAATGGTCATACATATCTGTATATATATATATATATATATGTATATATTAGGGTGGTTCGAAAAAAATCAATAGTATTTTTGTCCGGAAGTGAAAAATTGATTGATTCACACCTTAATAAAACCCTATGAATATTTTAATATTAAACACTTTACAAATAATTACAATTATAATTAAAAAAATAATAACAATTATTTTTTTAAGACTGGAATTTTACAAGTCGCTAACCGTTGAACTTAGGATAAATTCTTTTTAATATTTTTTTTGTTAATATTTCATTAAAATAAATTGATATAATGATAAAAAATAATTTTATACTTAAAATACAATACAAATCTTTTGCTTAAAATTAAAACGTATCAAAATCGATATAAACTATAAATAAAAACTTAGCACCGATTAAACGGACACTTTTTTTTATCGATTAGGCAATAAACCTTTTATGTGGAGCATGTTAGCACCGATTAGCTTCTAAACGATAACTTTTATTGAGAAGACGTTTTTGTGGAGCATATAATTTCCTATCAAAATATGTGAAAGAATTTCTCATTAGTTTAACAGTTAGGGAATTACGTATTAAATTCCAAAGTTTAAGCAAATTTGTCCCAAATAATATCTTTGGGAAATACAAAAATGCAGCCGTTAGACATATATTATTAATGCTAATATAAGGGCTTATATTCTAATAGGTTTTTTTTTAAAATGCCAATCAATTAATTCGTCACTTTCGGAAGAAAAAAAATTAGTTAATTTTTTTGACTCAGCTTAATATATAAATATACAATTCTTGGTTCTATCTCTTTTGTTTTGTTAATAAATGACGAACAATACACATATTACTACTAGTTCATTTCAGTAGAATATTTTGGCCTTTTCATCGTCGTTTCAAATTCATCACCACTATCTACAGTCCCACCAGTTCCACTATTGTAGTCATGCACATCATCATAGGCATCTTGAAGATGATGAGATGGTGTATTTCCACTTGATGAATTTATTGACTGCGCAGATGTGACGGTTGCTGTATGATGTCGTTTAATAGCAACCAAATTTCCACCTCCCCCTCCATTTAAATTACTACCAGTTCCACCACCATTACTAGTTGTTTGTCCAGACGATGTTGAGACAATTATCGATTGTTGTTGTCCGCTTGAGTTATTGTGGGAAGATATGTGGTATGGACTTTTGCTATTTTAGACACAAAACAAAAATATAAAATATTTAAATTCTCAATAAAAAAAATTAAATGTGTGTTGTTCGGCACCAATTTAAGTGAAAAAAAAGGTGTTGAGGTTTAAGGAAGGAATTTGAACGGAAAATAATCGTTCAAACTGGTTTTGTACAGAAAAAATTCCATGTAACAATTCCCCATATCCATATTTATTTATGATGTTTCGACTAGTGCAACTCAACTTATGTTGACACTTGTGGGTCTCTACCCACAATTTTAATATTGGTAACAAGGTTAACACAGGTAACAGTTAAATTGACACCTGACAGATGATTTGTGCTCAGTATATTTATCTATTTTATAACTCTTATGCAAGAAAAACTCTTGCAAATAGTGCATTGTGATTCAAATTCTAAGTATTCTCAACTAGCCGGGCCTTAACTACCATTGAGATAACATGGGACATGACTCTAAGGCTCCAAAGAAGAACTTACTACGATGATTCTTGAAATGAAAAATATGTATTTACCGCTTTAATTGCGTCGTAACGTTCCATATAATACTGGAAGCAAATCTACTGAGGAATACGCTGCGTTAGGTATAAGTGAGAAAATTGACACTTGTTATTTGTTCAAGATGAAAACTTGCAAAACATAAACTCGCCTTCCAAACAATGTTGCTAGTGATCGTAAATTTGAAAGCTGAAACGACAATTTTCGCTCGTTTCACCATGAATAAACTTATACCAGGGGCCTATTTTACCTAATTACAATTTACAAACACAAAATTAATTGTAGTGTAAATTCATAAACATCAAACATTTGCTTTGTTGCGATGCTGATGCGCAACGTAGCTGATGCTGATGCAATACATCAGCAACTACGCATCATACATTTATTAAAAAATACAGTTGTAGCTTACAATTAAAAAAACATTTATCCTCACAAAGTCTAATCTGTAAAATGAAAAGGACAATAAATTTAAATATGCAAAATAAAGTGTAAAGTTGTTAGAAACTTCAAAAAAAAGGCTCATAAATAAACTATTTATTATTATTTCGGGAGCGAGTAAAAACTTCTAACTTTTCACATACATATTGTTATTAATTTTCAAATATATGTCTACTTTTTTTTTCTTTATTCTGCCTTTTAATATTCTTGAAATTAATAAACAAAACACATTTTGCCCACACAGTTTACATGTTTTTACGTTTTAAAAGCAATTTTAATATAGAAATTACACATGATTTATCTCCTCAATTTTAAAAATTTTGTAAAATTCTTTTATTTAGCGAAAAAGAAACTTACAAAAAAACCCGAGTTTTTACAAATATGTGAATATTTGGGGTGGCCCCGGCGCAGTGGAAGTAGTGCTTGACTGCTAACCTGGATGTGTGGTTTCGATCCCCAGTCTAGGCAGCATTCTTTTCTATATTCCCTCAACTGAACGCCACCCCTGGAATTTAATGAGATAATCAAAACCTAATTTCTCAATCCACTTTGCCAACAAAAATCTATCCTACCCTTCCTTTGCCTAATTTATAAGACCCTAGGTCTTACTGGCATATATATTTTTGTGTTTGTTTTTTTTTTTTTTTTTTTTTTTAATATGTACTTGTAAACTACACACAAAAATTAGTCTTGGTGAAATGAAAATAAAGATATTCCCACAAATTTCCCATTGTAAATAATTACAAATACGCTTTTTTAATACAAACATTTTGTGAAACAGAATAAATCGATTTTTCAACAAATTTTGTCAAAATTCGCTTGTAAATACAAATTTGTAAGTTGGTGAAATAGACCACAGAACAAGGCTTGTAAATTGTGCGTTTCGGTATTCACATTTAGAAGTCATATCAACTCGCATATGAAGGGTTGTTTCTGGTTATCGTAAATTTAAAAACTGACAGAATATTTGTTCTAGTATATTTTGCCATTCGTGAATAGACCAATCAGTCACCGTTCACATGCCGGACCTAGCACATCTGATCGACGGAGCAAGGTTACCCATACATTGTGAACACATTATTTTTTTATGTTTGCCTTCTTTTTTCAGGAGGTTGGTCATCGCGTTTGAGACAAATGTCAGCGATCCACCAAGGGTATGTTTTGTTTTCTTTCATTAGGCTGGAAATAACATGGTTTCAAAAGACTATTTTAAAACTGTGTGGAGAAATTGTATTAGACTCATAACTTGCACTGATCGCCATTCCACAATATTTATCAAAAATCTTCAAATTGGAAATAGACAACATTTGAAGGGTTCGAAGCGTAGTTCAAGCTAAAGCTCTTAAAATAGTTCTAGCTATGAAAACACATCTTAGAAATAAAATAAATAAATAAATTTAATGGCATGAAAACTGACCCAGGCCCTAGGTACTTACAACTCTCAGCCATTCCTGGCTGAGTGTAATATCGGCAGGAATGGAGGGGACCTACATTTTTTTTGCAGATCCGAATGGTGAGATGCTCTTTTTTATGACAAGAGGTTCATATATTCTTAGAGGATTTGTCCATTCCTCGCAAGTTTTTATGTGACAGAGCATGGGGATTTTTAGTAAAAAAAAAGCTCAGTTGTTTAGAGGTGAAATACGTCTTTTATAATATTTACTTACTTGTATTGACTATGTGTATTGTAGGACGATGGTTGCATAACACTTTGTGAGTTGTACATCAAGTCTTAAAAAAAAATAATAAAAATTAATATTAGTTTAACAAAACTCAATCGATTAATTTCAACCTTCAGCTGAATGATTTTCCAAATGGCCTTGATAAGACATTCCAGGGGATCCAGGTGCCGATTGCAGAACAATATCATGCAAAGGTGAACTTTCGCGAGAATTATCTAAAAATAAAGGAAAACAAAACATCGAAAAATCATTTTAATTTAAAAAATTAAAGAAAAAATTATATTCTCAAATTTTATCAACAAAAAATGTTACGGTAACAAAGGCCCAATAGAAATGGGTTTTTTATATTCGACTCTCACGCTAACGCGTTAACTAATATCTATTAAAAAAAAAACATACCAATGTGGCTAGGAGATACAGGAGCTGATCGCGGCATACCATATGATGGCCGAAAACATTGACTTCCTCGTTGTCGACGTTTTTTATAGCTTTGGTCTATAAGCTTAGCTTCACTAGTTGGATCTATACGCCAAAAACTTCCTTTACCTGGTTCATCTTGAGATCGTGCAACTTTAATAAAATATCTAAGAATCAAAAGAATTAAATTAAATAGCGAAATAATTAAATAAATAAAAAATGATGATTAAAAAGATTACCTGTTCAAACTGAGATTATGACGAATTGAATTTTGCCAGCCTTTGTTTGCTTCTTTTCGATAATATGGATAATTTTTTGATATAAACGAATAAATTCCAGATAATGTTAGTTGTTTATCAGAAGCTGCTGATATCGATTGAACTATTAATTGTGCATAGCTGTATGGTGGTTTTTCATGGTCATTGTAGTTTGAAGTTGATGGAGTTTGAAACATATCTTG
The DNA here is from genome assembly GCA_929447395.1 of Epistrophe grossulariae. Lineage (NCBI taxonomy): Eukaryota > Metazoa > Arthropoda > Insecta > Diptera > Syrphidae > Epistrophe > Epistrophe grossulariae. The sequence continues at coordinate 5,457,317 of OV839570.1, forward strand.
CTGTGATGAAGTTGTTTACAAAATATCTATAATTGTTTTATTTTTGTCAAAAAAAAAAACTTACACCCTGTAGATTGTTGTTATTATTATAGCTACTACTGTAAGTAGTTTGATAGTCTTGAAAACCCTGGCGAGGACTCGTTGGGCAGCTATTCGCAGCACTTATAGTACCTTAAATAAATATATTTTCCATTTGCATTTGTTTACTTTCTTAATTTTTAGTTGTTTTTGTTTCTTACCAGTTGGCGATGGATATGGGCTTTTCTGTTCCGTTTTAGGAATGGAAATTTTAAGGGGTGAATATATCACATTTGATTTTTCCATAGATGTTGCATTTAAATTCCTTCGATCAGAAAAATAGTGCATTTTTGACAAGTTATTACTGGCGGGGACATTGTTTGTAGATGCTGTTGCATTATTATGCAACGATGATGATGATGATGTCGTTGTTGAATCAACAAAACTTTCAAATAAAATTCGAATTTCTGTGCTTGGAAACCGAAAGGAACAGCTAGAAAAGATAAAATAGATAACAAAATTCAATAAGTAAATTAATATCAATAAAATTGCTATTTAACATTTTGATAATTTACCTTTTTGGTAATTTCATTGGTTCAGCATATCTCCGTTGAAAGAGATCATCAACAAACACACCATTTTTACTCAAACACGCAACATAAAAATCACATGTATCCGCATCGTATAAAACTTGAAAATGTTTTCTCGATACAAAACTATTTCGAGCAACATGAAAGTGCACATGCGAAGTCGATGAATTTCGTCCAATTTCAATACAATTTTCTGTTATGTAAAGTGTGTCATTTTCATGCTTTAGAACTCCGTAAGCATTTTTTGGCGGTGGCACCGGAGCGTTTTGTAGCTGGTTGTGGGTTTGTTGTTGTTGTTCAGCAGCTGTTGATGGTACAATTTCATCAGTATAAATTTGCTGCTGATTATGTTGCTGTTGTTGTTGAATGTAGTCAAGTTGATTTTGAGGTTGATGCCAATTTGTAGGAGAAACACGGTTTCTGCTATTTTGCTGCTGTTGTTGTTGCTGCTGTTGCTGTTGTTGGTGTTGCTGTTGTTGTAATGGAACTGATAAACGAGAATAAGAATGAGCTGGCGGTGGGGGCGGAAGTGGTGAAGAAATTCTTGAACGATTGTTATTGTTATTATTTAAATAGATTTTTGTACCAGCACTAGATTGAATGATTCCAGGGGAATTCCGATCCTTATCGTCATCAGGATCATTAAAGCCACCATCTCTACAGACAATGCCTCCTCCTCCTCCTCCACCCCCTCCTCCTCCACCTGCTTCTCCACCTCTACGATGGTCGCCACCTCTTATTTCCGGAGAAGAAACTTCCGATGTTGTGACTCGTTCTTGATATAAGCTGTTCGAATAGCTATGTTGCTGATGTTCATTTGGAGAACTAAGAACATCTTGCTTTTGTTGTTGTTGATCAATATTTGTGGGTTTTGATGGATTCGAATAATTTTGTTTGCGATTAATTGATGAGTTTGGTAAAGGAGGTGGAGGACTTTCTTCAATATAATCAAGAATTAGTTGTTCTTGTTTGATTACAACATGATGTGGCTTGAATATAAAACAAAAAAGAAAACAATTAATTTTTTTTTATTGCAAAAAATTAACAATGGCTTAGTGCAAAGGTTTTGAAAATTGCAAATGCAATATTTTTTATAACTAAACAGAAAATTATGTGAAAAAACAGATGTGCGCATACTTATCCGGAGATTCTGCTTATCTACACATTTGTGCATTAGTCATATGGTGGAATCAAATAATTACACTGGTCTACAAAATTTATTATTTTTTTCTTACAACAGAAATCAGAAACTCAATAATGCTCTATCAAGTTAGGTTTCCGAGATACTTCAACCTCCAAATTCAACATAACCAAAGAAGTTTTTTTGGTCAGTTTTAACGATCTCGAAAATCTGACCCCTGATGAAAGAATTTTGAGGTCGTATTCAAATTCAGAATATCATAGACCTTCGAAAAAGTAGTCTGTTTCTGCCAAAGAGGAAACTTTGTTGGCCAGTGATTATTTGTGTATCTTTATAAAATTATTTTAACTACATAAATACAAAAAAAATTATTAAAAACTCACCGATTGAGAAATAATAGCAGAAGTTTCTGGCGATCTATCTGGATGTTGTTGTGTTTGATAAGAATTATTATTATCCGTCATCATTCATAAAAAGATCTCTTTAGTACTTTCTTTTTATTTGATTTCGTTTTTATTTCTAAAGTTTAGGGCAAATGAAAAAAAAGGTTATTGGGAAGATTCGCATATTCAAATGGGAAGTTTGTCAAAAGCTTTCATTTATTTTTTTTTTTTTTTTCGAAAAAAATAATTAAGCCAAGTAACCACAATTAAAGATGGGAGACTTAAGACAGTTTGACAGCTGTGAGTTAAAGCAGAATAAGTTTAGTTTGGATACATTTATTTAGAGTTGAAACAGTGTTATGGTAGAGAATTCACGAGGATTGATCTCGGGAGGGGGGATTAAACATCAAAAGCAGCTGTTCAATAAATCCCCAAATTTGAGTTAACTTTAATTTCGCGCTAAAATACAAATAGCCCAGAGGAAATAAAAGAAAGGCTGAAAATTACTTTAAAAATAGTGATTCTGTTCAGAATCTTGATAAATGATCATTTGTAGTCTTTAATCAAGTTTTAGAGAAAAAATATCTGCCTCCAAAAGCTCAGGTTCTTCTGATCGATTTTCAAGAATAGGTTTTTGGTGGGAGGGTCACAAAAAAAATTTAATTGTACACAGTATCATTGGCGACAACCGTGACAAATCGCCTCAACTGGACATGAACGATGTTGAACATCACAACCATAATCCAATCAACAATCTGATTTGCATGGATATGGCGCTGCCTTCACATTAACTTTTGTGTCTCCATTGTTTTTTTCCTAGATATGTTCATAATCCGACTATATTTCATGTCCAGTGGAGAAGGCCATCATTCGAGTATAAAGCATTAGCATTAGGTATTTATTTCTTTTTTGAAATTCTTAATAGCATCTGTGTTTAAATTTGATTGCTTTTTTATCGCATTTTACCTATTCAGTTTTTGAACAATTGCTCACGCGGATAAATAACAGAATAGGCGATACCCAAAATTATTATTAGTTAAAGGCTTTCAGTTTAGGAAATTCAAGAAGAACAAAACTTATGGACCACGATCACTTAATTTCTCAACAAAATGCTTGTTTTCTGAGATCAACCCGGCAAACAGCAAACCGCAAACGAACAAACACCAAACCCCACAGGTTGAGTTTGAAGTTGTCAAATGACAAGAGGTTATGATTATTTATGAATATTGTGATTCCACAATGTACACCTTATTCATTTCTTTTTAGACAAAATTACGACCAACAAAAATTAAAAAAAAAAAGAGGAAAAACGAAAAATAAACTATTTCCAAAGTTAATAATATGTAATTAAAGATCCTAAACAAAATATCACACATTTTTTTTGCAAGTGAAAGAAAAACACATGCAGAAGGAGCTGGAGCTGGATTATGCTAGGTACTCTTTACTCACTTTAGCAACAGTAGCACTTTAAATAAGTTTTTTTTATATTGGCAATAGCTAGGTAGGTAGTTTCCTATTTGTATTTTTTATTTATTGTTTAACTAAATATTTAACATTCACAATAACACTACAGCAATAATATAAATCCAGTTTAAAAAAGTTTTATTTATCATAAATAATACAAAATCTCGTGTTTATTGTTTTTTCTGATTACCTTGTGTATACCTCTATGTATGTATGTATTTTGTATTATTTTTCTTATTTTAATTAATTAATGGTTTAACCAAAACGCGAATTTAGCTCAAAATGCTGGTGTTTGCTGAAATGGGTCTTAAGTTCCGTTTGGGGAGTGCGATAATATGTACAACGACGATAGTACCTACAAAAAAAAAAAAAAAAAAAAAAAAAACAGAAAAATACGCACGAAAATAAAGAGCGCAACGCAAAGCTTCCACTTCGACTTCGATGTAACAGCAAAAAAAAAATTTTTTGCTTTCCTCCTATGAGACTGATTTTTTATTTCATTTTTTTTTAATTACGATTCAACGAACTAAGTAGGTAGGGTTAACCGTAATTTGTATATATAAACACACGGTTTGTGTATGAAATTCCAACAATATTTATTTTACAAAATTTATTTATAACAAAAAAAATTTAATGAGGAATTTTTCAATCAACGAAATACCTGGGGATGGATATGCTTCCACTTTTGCTTAGAGTTTAATTTGACATTCCCGAGTTCTTTAAAAAAAAATTTCACAATTTCGATAAAAATTATTGTTTTGCAAAATCAAAATCAAAAAAAAAACTTTTTCTAAAACTTTTTTGGGGCAACGTGCTACACAAGACACAACATTCATGCAAGAGTGACAACGACAAGACGAGACAATTAGCTTTTGAGCTTCTTTTTCTTGTTTTTTTTTTTTTTTTTCATTTAATAACAAGTTGATTTTTTTCGTTTGATAGGTAAGTAAATATGGGCTTATTCTAATGTGTAAATGCAAATGTGGACAGGAGAAAAGTTATTTTTATAAAAATAAAGGAGATATTTTGTGGTTTATTTTTTTTAATTTTCAATAGATTCCCAATATAAAATTATGTACATGTATGTGCAGCCAAAAAATAGTAAATAAACAGCACCAGCAAATAGCTACCAGCAGCAGCACGTTGATTGGAAATTTAACATTTTAACAAAATAAAAAGGAAAAAACAGCAGGAAAAGTGTGAGAACACGGTGGAATAATAAAAAGGAAATAATAGAAATTGTGACACCACACACATAAGACCGTAATCGAGATTCATGAAAAATTATGAAAATTGATTTTAAATTTATTCTTGTTTTTTGTTTTTCTCTTGCGGCACAAACAAAATTTTTTTGACGTACACACTTCTTATTGGTTCCAGATTTTTTTTATTTTTTTCTTCACTGTAAAAAATACATAAATCCACAAGTTGGAAGTTATTTATTTCTTGAGAACAGAAAAGCACACGTACAAAAATGATATATATTTGTGAAGAATTTTAAAAAGTCATTGTGTAGTTTCTTAATTTTTGTTCTTACTTTAAGAAAATATATATGTAATTTTAAAGCAATAAACAAACAAGAGTTGCGAGAGAAATTCTACTATAGACTTTTTACTTTACACGCAAACTACTACTCCGACATTTTGTTCTTTTCTTGTAGATTTTTAGCAGTTAAAAGAAATCGTGAAAGAGCAGGATGGATGATGTTATTTTTTGTACGATACGGTGAAAGGCGTGTTGTTAGGTCAGCTGTCAATGGTGCGTTCTATTTGCTAGTGAGGACTGAGGAAATGAAATGACAAACTTAAGCTAGGACCGCACTCGGCGGAACTGCACTTCAGCGGAACTGAACTTCCCGACTTATTTGTAGGAAATTGTATGAGCTATATCGCACTAAGCGACAACTGCACTTCACGGCGCGACACTATGCGACAAAGTTGGTTAGCTGAATTACAAAGTTGGTAAATGATTGCTGGGGTGGAATCGGCTAATGCTACGTTTTCATTGGAGCCGAAATGAGCTAATTTCGTAAATTACAGAAAAGGTGTTTTCATTGCAAATTTGCTAATTTCGTTTAACAGATAACTTCATTTTGAATTTGATTTGGCAGTTAATAGCTTCTTTTTCTTGTGTTCTCTTTCTGTTTCTGTTTCTTATACATCAAATTTTGACATTTTCAATGTTTCCCCTGGGTTTCCACTGCGGATGCATTCCACTTGGGTGTGTTCATAAGGTTTTTACGTAATTTCCAACCTAATTTCGTGCAAATTTGGTTGAAATTACCTCATTTTGAAATGTGAATTTGTATGGGAAATGAGATAATTTGCAATGGAATTTTCAACGAAATTACATCATTTGAACGTAGCAGTAGCCGATTCCACCCCAGCAATCATTTCTACGTTTATTTGGGCCAAATGGGGTAATTTCGTTGAAAATTTCTAAATTCCATTCCAAATTATCTCATTTCCCATACAAATTCACATTTCGAAATGAGGTAATTTCAACCAAATTTTCACGAAATTAGGTTGGAAATTACGTAAAAACCATATTAACACACCCAAGTGGAATGCATCCGCAGTGGAAACCCAGTGAAAACATTGAAAATTTGATATATAAGAAACAGAAACAGAAACAGAAAGAGAACACAAGAAAAAGAAGCCAAATCAAATTCAAAATGAAGTTATCTGTCAAACGAAATTAGCAAATTTGCAATGAAAACATTTTTTCTGTAATTTACGAAATTAGCTCATTTCGGCTCCAATGAAAACGTAATATAAGAACGGACGCGTTGACGCGCGTCTATTGTGTTCAACCATTTAGGATCTATTTATTTATGAACGCCCCCAGAAATATATTTCAATAACCTTTTCTCTTTCGCGCTGCTGGATATTCGCGTTGACATTTTGCCCCAATTTAATCTACATGTAGCTAAAAAGAGAAAACCCAATTGGAAAACAAAATTAACAAATTTTGCCTCGTGTACATTTTGGCATTTGTGTCTTTTGACATTTTAAATGAATTTGCTATTTTTTATGGTACAGTATTAAGTTTTTTTAAACATCTAAGAACTTAGTGCGAAAAAGACCGTCATGGACAATATTGCCAAAGAAGACATTCATAGGGTGGCAGAAACAATTTCCTTCCCTCTCGAAGAACAACGAGTCTTGCAATATTGGTGTGAGAATAATATTTTCGAACGTTGTATGCAATTGTCCAAAGGACGACCAAGGTAAGTACCTACATGAAATGGTTATTTGCAAACCGATTGTTAAGTTACAGTATACGCTAGATACACGTTCTATGATGGCCCACCCTTTGCCACTGGCCTACCTCACTACGGCCACATATTAGCCGGCACAATCAAAGACATAGTAACCAGGTATGCGTATCAGCAAGGCTATCATGTTGATCGCAGATTTGGCTGGGATTGCCATGGGCTGCCAGTTGAGTTTGAAATCGACAAAGATCTGGGCATCCATGGCCCACAAGATGTCGAGAAAATCGGCATTTCTGCCTATAACAACGAATGCCGAAAAATAGTGATGAGGTATGCGAAGAACTGGGAGGAAGTCGTGACGAGAATGGGACGTTGGATTGATTTCAAAAACGACTACAAAACACTCTACCCATGGTACATGGAAACTATTTGGTGGGTATTCAGGGAGCTGTTCCAAAAGGGCCTCGTTTATCAAGGTGTTAAGGTGATGCCCTACTCCACCGCCTGCACCACTCCACTTTCTAACTTCGAATCGGGCCAAAATTACAAAGATGTTGTGGATCCATGTGTAACGGTGGCATTGGAACTTGAAAGCAACCCAAATACTTACTTTTTGATCTGGACAACAACTCCGTGGACGTTGCCATCGAACTATGCAATTTGCATGAATGCAAACATGGATTATGTCAAAGTTGAGGAAGTTAAATCGAAGCGGCATTACATTCTAGCCGAATCGAGACTTGGCCATGTATTCAAAACACCCGAGGATTATTCCATCGTTGAAAAATTTAAGGGGGCTCATTGTGCTGGCTTAAAGTACAAACCAATTTTTCCATACTTTAAGGAACGCGGAGCAACTATGAATGCATTTAGAGTTCTGATCGATGATTATGTGACCGAGGACTCGGGAACTGGAATCGTCCACAATGCACCCTATTTTGGAGAAGACGATTATCGTGTCTGTTTGATTGGTGGCCTTTTAACCAAGACCAGCCCGATAATTTGTCCAGTTGATGACTCTGGACGATTCACGGACGTGGTAACAGACTTCGCTGGACAATATGTCAAAGATGCTGACAAGCACATCATAGCTAAGCTAAAAGAATATGGCATTTTGGTAGCGGCGAGTCAAGTAAAGCATAGCTATCCATTTTGCTGGAGGTCTGATACTCCTCTTATCTATAAAGCCGTTCCATCTTGGTTTATTCGTGTAGAGCATATGGTGGCCAAGCTGCAAGCATGCAGTTCGAAAACGTATTGGGTCCCTGAATTCGTTAAGGAAAAACGTTTTGGTAATTGGCTGAAAGATGCTCGCGACTGGGCCGTAAGTATAAATAAGTACATATAAGCAAAACAAATTGAGTTAGATACGTCATTTTTTTAATTATTTGAATATACAGAAAAAAATATTTGAATATACGTGTCCTAGATTTTCATAAGTAAATTTTATTTTTCTACTTCAAAGCATCTTTGTCGCTACCTAATATTCTACTGAACCAGCCTTAAGTTAAATTTAGACGAAATTCCGGATTTTTTTTTTTTTTTTTCCTTTTTTTCATAATTTTGAATTTTTGTTTGTTAAGTAAAAATATTTAATTTTTTAGGTAAGTCGCAATCGATACTGGGGAACCCCGATGCCTATTTGGATGTCGGCAGATGGCAGTGAAGTAATCTGTATTGGAAGTATTAAACAACTTGAAGAGCTATCTGGTAAAAAAGTGACCGATCTACATCGAGAAAACATCGATCACATAGAAATTCCGTCAGCGATTCCCGGAAATCCACCATTACGACGAATTGCTCCAGTATTCGATTGTTGGTTTGAATCGGGCTCTATGCCATTTGCTCAACAACATTTTCCGTTTGAAAATGAGAAAGATTTTATGAATAATTTCCCCGCCGATTTTATTGCCGAAGGAATCGATCAGACACGTGGATGGTTTTATACCTTGTTGGTTATTTCAACAGCTTTGTTCAATAAACCACCGTTTAAGAATCTTATTGCAAATGGACTAGTGCTGGCAGCAGATGGGCAGAAAATGTCGAAGCGCAAGAAGAACTATCCTGATCCAATGGATGTTGTAACGAAATATGGAGCAGATGCCTTAAGGCTTTATCTAATAAATTCTCCGGTAGTAAGGGCTGAGAATCTACGATTCAAAGAAGAAGGCGTACGTGATGTCATAAAGGACGTCTTCTTGCCATGGTACAATGCCTACAGATTTCTCCTTCAAAATGTGGCGCGTTTGGAAAAAGAAGAAAATATGCATTATGTGTTTGATGCATCTCGGCTAGTCGCCAATTTGGAAAAGCGAAATGTCCTAAACGATTGGATACTCTCGTTCAAAGAAACTCTCGTCGAATTCTTTACGCATGAAATGAAATCCTACCGTCTATATACGGTTGTGCCGCGCTTGACAAAATTCATAGATCAACTCACAAATTGGTATGTTCGTTTAAATCGACGTCGCATCAAAGGCGAGCAAGGTGTTGAGCTGTGTATTCAATCGTTGGATACACTATTCGAAGTACTCATCTCTATGGTTAAAATGATGGCTCCATTTACGCCATTCCTGTCAGAATACATGTTCCAGCGATTGAATATGCTATTGCCGAAGAAATTGGAGGGTTCAGTTCATTTCCAAATGATTCCCCAGGTTAATAGTACATTTATAAAACATGAAATCGAAGTAGGAGTTTCCCGGATGCAAAGTGTCGTTGAGTTGGGACGAGTGATGCGAGATCGTCGTTTGCTACCAGTTAAATATCCAGTTTCAGAGATTATTGTCATCCATAAAGATGAGAATTACCTCAAAGACATTGAGAATCTGCAGGACTATGTGAAGAGCGAGCTGAATGTTCGTAAGTTAACTCTGAGCTCGGATAAAGAAAAATATGGCATTACTCTGCGTGCCGAACCGGATCACAAAACCCTCGGGCAACGTCTGAAAGGTGACTTCAAGGCTGTAATGTCGGCAATAAAAAATCTAACTAACGATGAAATTCAAAAGCATTTGGCAAATGGTCACTTCAAAATCATGAATCATGAAATCGACCTCTCCGAAGTGCGCATAATTTTGTGTATTGCTTCACAAGTTGGTACAAATTTTGAAGCTCACAGCGATAATGATGTTCTTGTTCTATTGGATATGACACCAAACGAAGAGCTTATGGAGGAAGGTCTTACCAGAGAAATTATCAACCGCATACAAAAGTTGAAGAAAAAGTCGCAACTTATTCCTACCGACCAAGTGCTAATTTTCTACACATTTAGTCAAACTGATCATCAAATTGCAAAAATAGCTGCGAAATACTCTGATACTATTCAAACGACAGTTAAGTCTAAATTTTTACCATACACAACTTTAGAGGCTGGAAATAGGCAAGTTATTGCATCTGAGTGCTTCGACTTGAAAGGTGTTCAGATGACCATATCTATTTATTCAGCCCAAACGGTAACACTACCAGTTGCTCCATGGATAAATATTCAATTGGCCGAGTCGGTAACACCACGTTTTGAGAGCTCCCGCAAAGCAACTATTATCATGCAAAAACCCAATGGCGAAGCTATAACTCTTGCTGAGTTACAAAATGAAATCGAAATCTTATTTGGACTCTATGGCATTGGCTTTATGCTCGTATTCAATGGGAAAGTTGTAAGTTCCTTGGAGAATTTACCAAATGGTTGCACGTTAATCGTGTCCCGAAATGTTAAGTCCGATTCTATGGAAATTTCAGGAGCAAGTTGTGGTGTAAACTCTGCTTCGCCATTTTCGAAATTTGTCAATTGCGAATATGAAGGAAAGAAGTACACACTTCTTGATGAAAATCCTAGCAGCAATAAACTTTGCAACCAGCAGGATTTACTTAAAATAATATATCCTAATGCCGACAGCCAAAAAGTTAAACTAAGCTAAGAAGTTGGTTTGATTAAAAATTATATCGTTGAGGGAAAAGAATTTTTAAAATTTCATTAAAAAAAAAAAACCAAAAATAAAATCAAAATGCCTATATTCTTTTAAATGATTTTTGATGCAGATGGAAGATCTAATTTTTTAATTAATAGTTCCTTAAATTTTATTTGTTTTTATTTTGGAAAGAATTTTTTTTTGTTATTCCTTCGTAATTTGTCATCACTTTTTTGTTAGTTTTTGAAGTTCCTTACAGGGGAAAAATAATCATTGGTTTCCATGCCAATTAGACAATAATTATTAGAAAAAGGTTAAGAGGCTTCCACCCAAAATGTCGAAGTCAGATTCGAAGATCGGAACTTCGAAAAAAAATATCGACGAAAAAAAAGTCACACCGCTTTGTTCATTCAACATGTTTGAACTTCGAAAGTCGCGTTTGTGTTGCAGATACAGAGATTGACAGAGTACACACACAACCTTCTTTCATTTAATTTTTTTTTATTTTTTGCATCTACCTAGAAGCTCCATTATATGCTGCAATAAGTTATCTATTTATGTATATATCTACGTATAAAGGTTTATCATAAAGCTGAAAATTGGTGATGTTGACCTTGAATGTTTCAGATTTATGTAAAGTAGAGTGTTGTCGTAGGTAGAGAGATATACTTTTATTGAAATTTGAGATTTCAACTTATGTAGGTTTATAATTATGTAGGTACGTACATAGATAGGTAAGTACATTATTTTTCTGTAATTGGCTACATGTTTTGACATTTTTGGGGTGTTATTTCATTTTTTGGGCCCTTGTTGCATGACGCATAATTTCACTATGAAAAAAAAAAAAACAATTTTGGGGCCTTATATCATTTTGTTTTGGGGTCTTATTTCCTGGGGCCGAATATCTGAGAAATTTTTGATCTTAAAAAAAATTGGTATTCGAACTTTGATACATTTTTTTGAAATTTTTTTCGTTTAAATAAATAAAGAAAAAAACGAAAATAAGCATAATAGGTATCTTTCTTTTTTTGTAATAAAATAAGTATAAGAAGATATGTAAGTAGCTACTAGAAATTTTTGTACATAGGTACCTACCTGCTAGCGTTGTTTTAAATATGTATGTAAGTATCTAAATGCCTTATTAGCAAATATATTATAGTAGGGGAGAGTGGCGCAAGAAGGACCACTTAAGCTTTAGACACTCCTAAATTTTGTTCTATTCCTAAAAGAGCAGTAAATATTTTTTTTAAATAATACTTTAACCTTGAACTTCATCAAAGTGAACAATGAAAATAGTTGAACAATTGTATATAGAGATATACACAATTATACAACCTTATCTCGAAAGTCCGTTTTGCTTCACTAGCGGGGCAAAAAGGAACTTTCCATGGGGCAAAACGAACCACTGATTTCATCTTACAATGATATAAAAAAAAGTCGGTATTAAAAATACTTATATTTTATTTAACGTATCGAAAACAGAAATTCCTTCTTGGAAGTATACAATGAATAAATAAACAAAGCAACCGTACAAAATAAATAAAAAGGAACTTTTAAACGAAACAAATTTCAGTATATAGAATAATGTATAACTAGGCTATGTACCTAAATAGGTAATATATAAAACAAGTTGTGAAAAACATCTTCGTGAGGGTCATGGAGCAAAACAGACTTATTTTAGGTTGTTGTTTTGCTTTGAAAGTGGAACCAGTACGTAGTGAGGCAAAACGGACTACCAGTCCCACTACGTACTGTTTGCATTTGCCCCATAAGAAGTTTTTTACAAAAAATATTTTTATTTTTCTTAATATTATTTACTTACCTTTATTTCCAGCAGTTAAAGATAGCACTTACCATCACAAACCATACAAAATAAACAAAATTTTCGGGATTATGAACCTGTCGTTTTGGATGGATTTTGCAAATTGGAAGTTTTTTTAAAAGATAGTCCGTTTTCAAACTTACATCATTTAAATCGCAATTAACTTCAGTTTTTCAATGAAACTAAGGGATGTGTTGGGAAAGTAGGTTTTTTATTACAAGATGGAGTTAAGAAGCATGGTAAAAATCGGTTTGGTTCTTCCCAGTGGGAAATTTCTAAAAATTCAATGGTGAATATCTTGCTTCTTCCTTGAGGAAAGGGACCAGCACCCGCTTCCTTTGTGTGGAATACATCGTGATTTTAACATGGGCATGTCATTGGCGGGGTGCACATGCAACCATCTCGATGAAAATTCCACAACTAAATCACTACTTCCTTGGAAGTTGCTTATTCACCAGTTGGACTGAGGACTCCGGTGAAAAATATGATGAATATTCAGCAAAGAAATACTTAAAAAAAAGTAACTTGCTTATTCATCAGATCATTAATTTTTGATGAAAAATTTTATGAAATCGCTAAATAATTTGGACTTGTTTTTTCACTACCTCAATATTTGCCAATGAAAAATATGATGAATATTCAACAAAAATGTCACTAATTGCGTGTTACTTATTTATTGATCAGCTTAATATTTATTATTTTCGATGAAAATTATGATGAAAATTTAGTAGTGAAATCAATAGGGAATAGGGAGTTGTTTAATCGCTGAATATTTAATTCATAAATTAGAAAAAACTTGTCCTAAGTTGGAACGATTGAATATAATTCAATTAAAAGGTAAGTGACCTAAGCTCCAAAATGCGTCTCTAAGACGCAATTTATGGTCAATTTTTACCGACCCTTATAAAAGCCAAAGCATGAACATACTGTGAATTTTATTTTTCTAAGTGAATTTTTTAAATTAGATATACACAATGCTCAGTTCATGATAAAAGTCTGATGAAAGGATACATTACTTTTCTTCACAGAAATCCTCATATTGATCGCGTCAGGTACAGAAAAGGGTAGTTTTCATTCTTTTCTTGTTCAGAGAAATAACAAGAAAAAAAAGAGAGCGTCGTGGGAGAATTATTTTTTCTTCTCTCTCAAAGTATACTTTACAAAGCAGACGAGTGGATCTAGACAACGAACTGTTGAACTTATGCATTACTTGTCAACGATTGAATCATCGCATAATTTTACCTATTAAAATAGAATCTTTTAATTCTGCATTAAACTCACTTGATTTTTGTGTGCCAGGTAAAAGAAGGGAGTGTTTCGACATTTTGCCCATTTACAAAGCAGACAATGTGCATAAAACCATGAACTGGTGAAATTATGCATTACTTTACAGTAACTAAATCAGTGCTTGCTGTTTCTTCGAAGAAGTGGCATTTGAATTCAATGTTGAATTCAGCTAAATATTTCAGTGAGGATGAAATTTCCTACTGGGTTCTTGCCCCACAGCTCTCCCCTATGTATGTATGTATGTATGTTGAGATGATAGTGGCGGCTGGCCGATTGTCACGAATTGATTCCAAGGATAAAGAGTTAGGTATAATCATGTTATAAATATGTAAGTGAGTACATACTTGTCATTGAAGGTTACTCCTTACCTATAAAATTGGTAAGTAACGTAATGCTAACAATTTTGAAAACATTTGTAATATGTAGGTAGTTTAATTTTGAAGATATTTTGTTTCATTTATTTGTTCTAATTTTCTAGAGAATATTTTATTCTGCTACAAAAAAAAAAAACAATTTAGTTTTTGACGAAATCTTTTTTTCCCAAAAATACAATATTTCTTGTTGGGAACGGGTCGTTAGTCTGTATTACAAAAATCTGTATGACCAAAATTCTGTAAATAAATTGAAAATTCTTTTTGATAGTGAAAAAAAAGTGCGCACTTTTTTTCACTATCAAAACAATTTTTCTTTTATAATTTACAGAATTTTGAAATACAGAATTTTGGAATACAGAATTTTGAAATACAGAATAATGGTTTTACAGAATTTTAGATTTTCAGAATTTTAGTTTTAGAGAATTTTGAAATAAAGAATTTTGGAAACTGAATTTTGACTTACAGAATAATGATCCCAACCCGTTCTTGTCAAAATTTCAAGCTTTTTTAATTATAATGAGTAATTCCCTCAAAAGTCCAATATTTGTTGTAATTTGTAATAAGCAAATCGTGTTATACTCTTAATATAAACAATGCATTTCCACACTACCTATAAAGTATACATTTCAGTGCGTTAACCGACTTTTTGGTAAGTTCACGAAAAAAATTTTATCAAAATCGTAAGAGCCGTTTTTAAGAAAAATGAGATTTTCAATATCGGTTTTTAAACATTTGTTATTTTTGGTTATAAGAAAATTTTTCATTTAAAATCTGCTAGATAATGATAAAAAAACTGGTGGGTGTTAAGTTTAATAAAAATTGACGGAGTCGTTTTCGAATTATTAAGTTCTCAAAAAAAATTTTGGTATACAACTCTTTTAAAACCTTTTTAAAACATTCTGTATGAAAAAATTAATCAATATCAGTTGAACGTTTTTTTGAGAAAATCGAAAATCAAAAAAATGGCTCTATGGGATGTACCATTTTTAACCATTTTTCGGAATTTTTTTTTTATATAATACCTTACCTTTTTGTAAAAAATTACTGAATTAAAAAAAAAAAAGTTGTGGGCACGTTATTGAGAAAAAGAGATTTTCATTTTTTGTTAAAAGAAATTGTAAGGCAGGTACCGTTATTTTTTGTCTTATAAAAAAATGGATGGGGGGAATGCCCAAAAAACACTAGGTAACAACTTTAAAGAAAATCGACCGACCCGTTTAGGCTGCAGCCGAAATGACAGACAGACTTCGTCTTCGCTATCATCGTAATGTCAACTTTGACCAAATCTCGAGTTCGATTTTTTTACGAATCCATAACTTGCCGTATAGTAGGTACCTATATAATATCGTAGGTAAAAATCGCGCGATATTTTTACATTTTTAAAAATTAAAAAGTTCAAATTATTTTTATTATCATAGCACCCTAATTCAAATAATGTAAGACAATGTTGGTGTTGTTGTTTTACACATATGTACATTTTTGGGGTAATTTTTCATATTTGGTTTGAAGCAATTTTAAATTTTGGGGCTTTGTTTCATCTTATTTGGGGTGATATTTGCATTTTAAAAATTGGGCCATTTTTCATAGTGAAAAAAATGCCCCCATTTTGGAGTCAGTTTTCATTTTTTATTCAAGATTAAAAAAATGCATGGGGTCATTTTTTATAATGAAAAATTACCCCAAAATTAAAAATGGAAAATTACATAAAAATTCACCCAAATTTACAAAATTTTATTTTTTACTGTTCTTGCTTTACATGTAAATTTTTGGGGCCATATTTATGTAAACTAAAAATTTGAATAATTCTGAATACCTAGTTCCCTTAATTTTTTTGGCTAGTAGTTTATCAATTATTCAAACATACCTAGGTATATTCAACTTTACAACTTCATAATATCAACCACGCGTATCGCCAATGATAACATTTATTTTGAATGCAAATGTTTCATGTCAGTCTCAAATCATATTTTTTGTCCACTTGTTCATACAAAAATGACAAAAAAATAGACTTGGGAGTTTGAGACTGAGATTATGCTTCTCTAATATCAACCAATGTGTACATAGGCACCGCGCGGAGGGTACGGCAAGGGTAGTCAGTTGCCCTCCTCTTGCTCCTGAAAAATTACACGTTTCCAAAATATTTTTAATTTTTTACTTTTAATTGGAGTCCATATTTTGCCCCACCTTTGAAAAATCTTCTTAGTACCTATGCCCACCCCTGCATCCTGCGGGCACTAATGAATGTGTATAGTATGTTTCTGCCTAATAACATACAAAAACGATACAATACAACAAATTTCATCTACTCCTTCGATTCATGTCAGACCGGATACCCACCACATACATACTCATCGCTTACCAACCACTATTTACAATAGCGCTCAATATCATCAACCACCCTTAGGGCCAGTTGTACAATAGTGGTTCAGCCTCGGTTCAAGATTTTAACTCACCGATTTCGGCGGATTAACTAAGGTTCAACGCTGGTTCAAGTATGTAATTGGTTATTATCACACACTTAAACAGTAAACCACTGTTGAAACTCAATTAATCCGCCGGAATCGTTGGATAAAAATTGCTGAACCACGGTTTAAATATTTGTACAACTGGCCCTTACAGTTGGTTTCTGGTCTCATGTACACAAATTGTTACTCAACGTCACCTCTCATATCCGTCATACTTTTTTGTTTATGTTCCAACAAAAAAAAAAAGTATGTTCCTTGTGTCAAATAGATGAACTAAAAACGGCTGTTAAAATAAAGTAACGACTTTTGTATAAAGAATAAAACTTTTTTTAAATGTGTTATTTTGGAATAATAAGTTCCTTTTTGATAAACTTTTTTTATTCAAACAATTTCACACAAATTTCAATGACATTTGGGAAAAGTTGTGTTGCATTTTTCATACAACTACGCATTCAAAAATGCAATTGAAATTGAGCAATTTTGATGTTTTTCAAGAGATGATTATTCAAAAATAGGGTCCGCTCAAAATTTTGAGAAAAACGTGAAATTGGGCAAATACCCATACAGTTTCAGAAGTCAATACAACACGTATTGTAAAAAACTAAATTGTTTATGAAAGAATGATATTTTAGCTTGAAAAGAGTCGAGCCTTTATTTTTTGTTTTTTATTTTTTTAATAATTTTATATCTATTTTTAGATAAAAAATATTAAGCATTTTTAAGAACACATAATGAAAAAAAAATTATACTTAATAACGTGTTTTTGTGAAATAAATCATATCGAAGTCAAAAAAATAACCTAAAAATGCTAAAAAAATGTGCTTGAAAATAATAAACCGTTATCCACACAGAAAAAAGTTGTATGGTAAATACAAATTTCTAACTGTTCTTGTTCAAATAAAAAAAAAATTTAAAAAAATCGGCTGTAGTTTGGCAAAGTTAGAGTCAGTCAAAAAAAAAAAGAATAAAAATGATAAAAAACCGTTAAAAGTCGAAAATGAAGCGAAAACGATAAAATTACCTCTTAAGTTTTTCGACTTGAAATGACTTCAGGAACTAATGGTTTTCTTCTGAGGCGGTGATTTCGGTACTTTACATATTGTCGGCTAAATACGAAAAGCTGTTAAGTCAATTTTGGCCAAAATTGAGATTTTGATGCCAACAAATTGAAAAACAGATTTTGCAAAAAATTGGCCTAATCACTTTTGTCCAATGCATCTTAGTTGTTGCAGAAAATCAGTTTTTATATGGAGCCTTATGGAATTTTTTTTTGTTTTTTCGCTCTCCTGTAAAATTTGCAAAAATGGACTGCAGTTTGACGTATTAAGGCGTTGATATATTATGTACTTACGTCTGTGCATGAGGCAAGTATTTTGGATTTAATAGCTTTGTCGTCATCTTAGCTAAATAAACTTTATCTAATCTACTTAATCTAAAATTCAATATTAATAAAACTTCACCAAAATCTGGTCCTTTCTGAATGAATGATTCACACATTAATCGAAATGACGGACGAACTGCGTTATCAATATATTCCAGGATAATGGAAAATCCGTCCCTCATTTTCAGAACATACAGATTGTTGCCTTGAGAACAACAATTTTGTTTTAGTTAGCCATGTTGTAATGAAGGAAACAAATTAAAGGCAGCTGTTGGTTTTTTCCATATAATTCACAAATTTTATTATAATATTAGAGGAACAACTTCTCACCTTAATGGCTAAAATATAAAAGAGGATGTGGAATGGTTTTTAGAAACTAAGTTACTTTTCTTATAAGGTTAGCTTTTGAAGACGTTAAAAGAAAATTAAGTGGTTCCAAATAATTTAACAGAACAATTTTCCCTTCCTAAAAGAATTCTTGTTGTATTTTTAATTATTAAAATTCATTCATTTACTTTAATACATGACCGTTTTAAGAAGTTGTTAAATAAAAAAAAATTATATACATGATATGAAAATATATAAATTACATTTAAAAAACTTAACTTATAAAGCTTATAAAGGATATAATGTTTTATACATAATTTACAATTAAAACAAAAAAAATAATAATAAAAATCTTTTATAACTAATTTAAATTTATGAATGAAATATTTATATATATATTTATTTATATAAATTCAATAACTTTCATTAGATACTTGCCATTGCATTTGTCAGCTACCGAGGAAGTGAAAATGTAAACGATGGACATACGGAGCCCCATTCTCTCGATCGTCGATCACAACACGAAAACCAACCTCAATATACCCAGTTTTGCCCACGATCATGAGATGAACCAATTATTCCGCGTACTCAACACCAGCTGTTAGTGACAAATTGTGCAATTGGTTTTCTTGGAATAAATAGAAAGTGAAATGGAATCATGAAATGTCACATATTTGTCGTCCTCGTGGATGAAATTGCAAATTTCTTTGCGTAATATTTTACCAAATATTGTATCCTCATTCGCAGATCCTACAGCCTTTTGAACTTTTTCTACTTCAAAGACATTCTTGGTTTTTTATGGAACTGAATGATTTTTATTTTTGACTGTCGGTCGATGTCGAATACGAATTTATATAGCTGTTCTTCCGAATAAAACATAAGATGCCATAATATTTTTCTCGTAGCATAGAGTCACTGATCTCTTTAATATACTGGACAGCGTATCCATACAAGAAACTTGACTCCATTTGAAGAACTGTTATAGTGGAGCTGCCTACTTTTTTGTATAACAGTTTAACTTTATAACATATAAAAAGTGACGAAGTCAAATGTCAAAGAAGTGGAATATGTGAAACGTTTTTCTCAGTTTGTTGAAATTTCATTAAAAATAATAAATTCGGGGAGAAAAAAACATTATTATTGAAATTTTTTCTATTTTTAAATCTTAAATACATCTTCGAAAAGCTATTATCTTCAATTAATGCCTCATTTGTTAGTTGTGAGCACGTCGCGTCGGCTAATTCATTCGTATTTTTGTGTTGTGAGTTCAGGTGGTGGTGGCAGTAATAATTGCAATGGCCATAATAAAATGAAACATAATTTTTATTCTACGGATGTGCATCCGCAACTCCAGAAAACAATCAGTGATGTTTGTTCACAAACGCGTTTCAACGCATCTTAACCAACCCATCTACAGGGAAGTTACAAGTCCCAACATCGGTTAGTCCCCTATTACACGATGATTCTTTGCGTCTGACTCTTTTCGAACATAACGAGTGCGAAAGAGAAAAAAGATGAGACGGAAGACCAGTTGCCCTGTGAGTCGTGGGCCAAGATTTCAGAGACTCTTTTTGACGTTTCTTTTTATATAACTTTATTTTGATGATTTTCAAAGGGAAATTCGAAAAAGCGTCAGGCGCAAAGAATCATCGTTTAATAGCGTGCGACTCACAGGATGATATTCAAAGAGAAATTCGAAAAAAGAGTCAGACGCAAAGAATCATCGTGTAATAGGGGACTTACCACTGAGCTCGTTATTGAATAACCATTAAAACCAAGTCCAAAATACAACGACATTATACTTTTTTTTGGATAGTTACATCACTAAACTAAGTTGTAAAAGAAAATTTCATGAAAGAAAATCAACTCGGCATGAGGCGAACATTTTAGAAGCCTCAAATAAAGTAATGCGCTGGAATTCATAAACATAGCCATCGATCATAAATAGAGTTGTTTGTCACCAAAAGACGAATTTACAAACATGCGGGTAGTCCAGTGGAAACGCACATTTGGCTGGATGAACACACAAAGTTTAGACACTGCAGATAGGTGAGTATTTGGTTTTGATGATATGTGTTTTTAAGGTAGGTACATCAACTCCAAGTGCTCTAAAAACATGTGGAAATTCAATGCATGTGGTTCCAAACAGAATGTGCATTGGGTTATCAGCGTCTGGGAAATGGGGTGACTCTCTGAAGAAATGTCACGAGGTCGAGTCTCCGCAGTTGCCGAAAAGCTCGAACGTCAAGACGATCCACTTGAAAAAGCAACCGATTTCCTTACACCTTTACAACTGTTAGCCAAACATCGCATTGAAACTCAATTCACTTGAGTCGAACAAGGATTTCCAAAAATTTCCATATAAAGGTAATTTCCTGCATTTTTCAGTTTTAAAGCAAATACCGAAATAACTTTTTCTCTTTTTTTCGATTTGAAAATGGTTTCCAGAAACACTTAGGGAACTTAAAACGAAACTTAGAACCATTCCAACCATCCTTATAAACTTAATAGTTTTGAAACTACAGCGTGGTTTATCTACTTGCTTCATTTGGATTATTGGAACGTTTTTGAGTTTGAATTGAAGTCCTTCTAAGTGTTTCTAAAAACCATTTTCAAATCGAACAAAGATTTAAAAAAATTTACATATAAAAGTAATTTCCTGCATTTTTCAGTTTTAAAGCAAATGCCGAAATTGCTTTTATATGGAAATTTTTTGAAATGTTTTTTCGATTTGAAAATGGTTTTCAGAAACACTTAGGGAACTTAAAACGAAACTTAGAACCATTCCAACCATTCTTATAAACATAATAGTTTTGAAACGACAGCGTGGTTTATCTACGAATTTCAAGAAATTTCTTAAAAGTAATAGAAATTTCCTGAAATTGGTAGATAAACAACGTTGTCATTTCCAAACTACTTGCTTCATTTAGATTATTAGAACGTTTTTGAGTTTGAATTGAAGTCCTTTAAGTATTTCTAACACCCATTTTCAAATCGAACAGTGATTTCATAAAAAATTCCATATAAAAGTAACTCCTTTTAACCACGATTTAAAAATAAAACATTTTTAAGCTTAAATCATTTAAGAGCAACTTATATGAAATCTTTGTTTTTTAATGGCTATAATGCACTTTCTATATTTAGGAACTCAACAAATGCAACTAATGTATCAACTTTGGATGTCCTAAGCTCTCTTGCTGAAAATGCTCGTAGTCAATTTTTATTTGTGTTCCAGGGATAGTGAACTTCAAAGGAAATAAATTAAACAATTTTTTTTTATATTTTTGAAAAAGCGATTTTTATTTAAATTTTTTTTTAGTTTAATTTTTGTTAATGGTGATTCTCTTTCAAGAAATGTTAATACTCGTTTTGAAAGCATCAATTTCTGATTCCAAAAAGGTGTCAACCATCGCTGTACGACTTACCGTTGGTCAGATACACTCCAAACCGTTTTTGATTTTTCTTCATGATGGGAAAAATCAAGAATATTGAAAAAGGTTTTGGAGTGTATCTGGCCAATGGTAAATCGTACAGAGATGAATGATAGCTTCTGGGAATCAGCACTTAATGCTGTTAAAATAAGCATTAAAATATTTTACTCAAGAGTTTTAATGAGAAAAAGCACTCTTAAAATACGCATACAAGTTCCAATATGCGAGTCCCAAAAGTAATTTTTTTTAATGGTGATTCTTTTTTAACAAATTTTGATACTCGTTTTGAAAGCATCAATTGCTGATTTCAAAAAGGTATCAACCATTGCTGTACAACTTACGTTGGCCAGATACACTCGAAAACCTTTATCAATATTCTTGATTTTTCCCATCATGAAGAAAAATCAAAAACGGTTTGGAGTGTATCTGACCAACGGTAAGTCGTACAGCGATGGTTGATACCTTTTTGGAATCTGATGCAATGCAAATGCAAATTCCCGTTCATAAGGCATACAAAAATAAAGCAACTGGTAGTGTGGCTAGCATACCAGGTGCAATAGCTATCGGTCCACTGCAATCCACTGACATCTTCGGGAGTGCCATCAAAAAAGAAACAAAGACATGCACTGTTTCATCCTGGTAGTGATGTTACAAATTCCAGAAGCTGCAAGCTCCGTTTCTCTAGGCACCATCGAAGATGGCTGCGGTCCGATAAGTGTGAAGCAAGAAAGAGATTAGAACAGCAACAGCACCGTCAACAGAAACAGTGGCTATCACGAATTAAGAACCAACGTATTTCAATTTGTGTGCTTTTTATTTGCTTAAAAATAAGAAAAAAAGAAACATACTGTTATTATTTACTTAAACAGGAGTCAATGTCATCAATACACTTTTTACATTTCTTAAAAATATACTAAAACTTTCTATTTTAAATGGCTTAATTTATTCTAATAAGTAGCTTCAAAATCTCAGCTATCAGTTTTATTTTGTTTTCACAGATAAAATTCTTACGTCAAAATGATTTTTTTTGTGCTCGGAAGATGTCAAAAAGTGGAGCTGCCTTCCCAAATGTCATCTTCAATTGGAGTCAAGAAAACTGTTATACTTTGTAGAGAATACACTATCCAGTGTATTATAGAGATCAGTGCATAGAGTCCATTCTCCACGGAAATTGTATCCCTTATGAAAATCCGACCATTGTAAAGAATTGCATTTAATATATTAAAAGGGTTGCTAAAAGATGGTTATGACACTCGATAACCCAAATATTAGTAGATTTCTTGGATAAGAAGCTGACGAGTTATCATATCTGTTGACCATTGCCTCCGCCAATTTGTTGGGACAGTGTAAACTGTAAACATTGATAGCGACGGGGGTTGCTGAAATTCAGAAAAGTAACTGACTACAGTTCCAAGTTCCGCAACATACCGTAGATTTCTCGCTGGATATAGAACCACAGGATCCAGACAGGTCGTCTGCAGTGACACAATAAGTTTGTTCGTGTACTTCTCGGACTAAATCTGGCAAACTGTCAAAATTAAAGGAGTGGGGGTGAAATTCTCTCAAAGAGAAGCAAAACTGTCCGAGTATACACGAACTCCTTAAATCAAAATATTTGCCAGTTTTTAAACGTCAACAAAAAGTAAACAAAAGCAAAAAAGTAAACAAAGCAACAAAATTGAAATTTTCATGATAATTTCACATTCTTTATTAAATTTGATGATGAACAAATTAAAATTAACGTTGTAAGTATTTACAAATACAAAATACGACACTAAACAGGAACATGACGTAATTTTTATTTATTAATCCCGAATTCTATGAAGAATTCAGAACTACATAAGACAGAATTAAAAAAAAAAAACACTAAATTAAAGTACACTTCACAAACAAAGTTTCTTAAATAATTTATTAATTTTTTTTATTAAAAAGTCACTTCTTTTATTAAAATAATTAATTTTTGTAAGTTGACGAATTAAAAACTACACTAGTACGTCCAGCCCCCGAAACTCGAGTGCTAATAACATTATCGTCTAATTGAAAAACAACTTCTAGAAAATATATTGTAATTCACATGAAATTCTAGAAAACTTTATTTTTCGATGCATACGATTTTTGGAAGTATATACTCCAACGTTAAGTAAAAAATCGCAAGAATAATATCATCGTTTAAAAGCAGTCTTGAGCGTGGAGAAAAACTGAGCTAATTATTATTATATGAGCTATTTTTTATTATTTCCTGCAGCACTGAACGCCGCGCTGCCGGGTTGAGTTTAGCCGATCCCAGAACCACTGGTCCCAAGACCATCCAATGAGCGAGAGACACAATAGATTGCAGAATATTTCCATGCAAAACCAATATACCTACAACTATACATAATTTATGCTTCCTTGCATTAAATCGACCAATGGCCGAAAATCCAACACAACAGAAAAAAATCCTCAGAAATAAAATTCTTCCCACAAAAATCCCTCACTCGAATTCACTAACCATCTTAATGAATATATTAAATGCACGAACCATTGCATTTAACGAAAATATAATAAGTTTGTGAACAAATACTCGGTCTCGCTCTGGCTCTTGCTATGGTTCTCGCTCTCCTCGCACTTATAATGCAATTTTACTTTATTGTTTTTTAGTCTTTGTGGTAAAATTATTTAATAAATGTTTGCTTTGTGCACTTCTATGCAAAAAAACCTTTCCATCGACATATAATTTATTTACTTTCGGCTTTTGTAGACCGCGTAAATGGTACCCCAAAATACGTGTTTGTCGTTTTATTATATTGATGATTTTTACTATAAGACAAAACAAAAAGTAAACAACAGCCATTTTGTAAATTTTTTGTTGTTCTTTGTCTTTCAAACTGGCTTCTGACACAACACAGCACTTACCAGTTTTTGCCCGAAGAAATTTCTCGGGTAAAAACTTGCAAGAAGGGGAAATTATTTTCTCTCTCATGAGCCAAAATTTGCGTACGCGAACGCCTTCGGACTTAATCTGGTAAAAAATGATAGTTTTGGGTAGTTTCTGGAGTGTAAGCGAACGGACCTAATGTGACTCGTCCAGGTAACACGTCTCTTTTGTCGAATTCCTTTCAGCCAAAAAAAAAGTTTGGGCATTCCATTCAACCAAAAAAAACCGATCCCTCATGATTTGGGATCAAAATCTTTGATCCCGATTTCGTCGAAAGTTGAAAAGTGACGCTGCTCATAACTTGAAGCGGTATTTACATTAGGTGTGTTTTGTTGACCTTCTTAATGTTCACATTAGGAAATGCTCAACAAAACTCTTTAGCTTTCCAGTTTCATTAAGACATTTTGCATCGGAATGTTGGCACTATTTGCTCGGGTCATCTGTCATTTGCCGCGGTATAAAATTTTGAACAAAACTTATTAAACTAAATAAAAAACTGAAATAATAGTAAAAATAGTGAATACCTACTTGTAATACTTTATTTTGAAAAATATTAATAATTGGTGCTACATACATACATATAATAAGGAGTTAACAATTTTTTTTTTATTTTGAGAGCTTATTGTGTCTCATATTCTACATAAAGTAATGTGAAGTGATGTTTTTTAGTTAAAAACATTCCCCTACAATAATTTAAAATTAATATTTCATAGCATTTCGCTGTGAAAAAGCAAATTATCTAAATATAAAAACATACTTCAATCACGTGAATTATAAGTTGGGTTATATTTGTCAAAATTATAAATTCAGGTCCATAGTCGCATTTCGTTTTGTTGGTGATGCCAAGGCGCTCACATTTGTTGAGCGCCCGTAGTGCAGAGTTATTTTTCAAGGTTTTAAATTTTCTTCCCATTACTTTATATATATTAAATACACAATCAACCAGTGAAATGAAAAAATTGTAAACTTCTTACTATATCTAAGTGTTTACAAGATTTAATACAGCACCGCATGTTAATAAAGTATTGCATGTATGCATATATTTATTTTTATTTCACTTTTGTACATAATTTAATAAGTTTTTTTCTAATATTTTAATGATTTAAAATCTCAAAACACATTCCTCAAAAAACCAGCTAAAAATTTCCTTATGCGCCCCAGCATTTATCTCTAACTGCATGGCGATGCTGTGTCAATGCATTTGTATTTGTATAACTCACGTTGTCAAGAAATCCTGGATCCGGTGTGGGTAAAGTTCAACGAACGAAGCTAGTATAATAGGTAGTTAGTATAATAGTCAATGGGCCCTACTAAATTAGAGATGACTTAAATATTTAAGCAAAATGGACCATAATGGTATATACCATTATGGCTTATTATACTTGAATATTTAATTCAGCTTTAAATTTTGTTATTGACAAGGCCCAATGCCTTTAAAAACTGATTCTCCCAGCATATCAAAAACAAAGTAAACAAGCAAGTAATAAAAGGAGGAGTTATTTTTGAACTTTTTATTTTTTTAAATATGTGCAAAAATTCATTCATTTAAAATAATGTACATTTTTTGAATACATTTTTTTAGTTTTTATTGAAAAAACCGTACATTTTATGCACTTATTTAACCTGGTTGTCGACGAAATCCTCTGCTTTGGTTTTCCCAGGGCGACTACCTTGAAGGGAGTTGAAAATTTTTTAAAATCTATCCCGTACCTGGATAGCATTGTTTGAAAAATTGCCTCCGACATTAGGAATGTTCTCTAAACGTAGTTCTTCAGGCTCTTCGTCATCAAATGACACAAAATTCCCTCTCAGAAAGTTATGCAAAGCTCAAGTGGCAAGAATGACATTATCTACATGCTCTGTACTCAAACATATCTTTCGATAATATATCCTAAATTTTTGACACAATAGCCGTGTTTTGTTATCTAAGGGTCTGGGTCGGGGTTAACTTTTAACACGTAATACAAAACCAAATTTGGATCTAGGTTTCTATCGGGGTTTGCTTTATGGAACCAGAAATAAGTTTTTACTCTGGAAGGTAGACGGCAGGTCAGTCGGTAGGGAGTACATACTGTAGTGTGAGAAAAAAGACAGTATCTACATGAAAAATAAACAAACATAAGAAAAAAGAGGTGAGCATACAACACTGTTTTCATTTGGATCCGTATCGTTTTATTATATCGGGGTGAACCATATGGGTTATTGGCGATAATAAAACCCGGCTAATAGCCGCGGGGGTTTGCTTTATGGAACCAGAAATAAGTTCTTACTCTGGCGGGTAGACGGCTCTTCAGTCGGTAGAGAGTACAAACTGCAGTGCGAGGAAAAAACACGGTATCTACATGAAAAATAAACAAACATAAGACAAAAAGAGATGAGCATACAACAAAGTTTTCATTAGGATCCGTATCGTTTTATTTTATCGGGGTGAACCATATGGGTTATTGGCGATAATAAAACGCGGCTAATATTCGGAATGCATTTTCAGATACTCTACAATTCGTCACCTGATTTCTATCTTGTTCAATAGGACATTTTTTACGAAATTGAGTTAGATATGCAGTCTTTATAATTTGAGGACGCTCTTTCGATTGGCGCAAACCATTTCGTTCTATCTCTTTTACTTTTCAAGATATGGAGAACTGTTTTGTTCAATAAGCCACTTTTATAACAATTTTTAGTGTCATGTTTGTTCAATAAACTACTATTCACTCTTTTTGTATCATATTGAACAATTTTTAGTATATTATTTAAAAAAATAACTTATAATTTCTTTCTTGTTCAATATCCACAATTTTAGATGTTTTGTTCAATATGCTTCTGTACTTCATTCATTTCTATTTTGTTCAATATCCAAATTATTTAAATTAAAGTTTGTAAGGTATTGAACAATATGATATGAATTCGATTATTTTAAAACGAAATTTCTATTTTGTTCAATATCTAATTAATTTGTAGTTTTTGTTCAATATCCAAACAAAGGCTTTCATTCTATCTTGTTCAATATCAAATGGAATCACCATTGTGGTTCTTGATTTATGGTATATATTCGCCCATTCCGTCCTGAGGCTTCGGCGGTTAAGCACGTGCGTCGGTACTTGTTGCAGTGTATTGTTATAAAGAATTGACTCTTAAGGCACGGTAAGTTCATAACTACTATGATAATATTCAATTTTATTTTTTTTAATGTATATAATAATTCGCATTTGTAACCATTTAACAGTGTTTAATATGGAGGGAATCGAATATTTGTCTTCCCCCGAACCGGAATTATCGGATGAGGTGTTAATGTAATAAACGAAACTAATGGAAATTTTTTCTATTTCTAATGCTCTTTCTCTTATTTTCAGGGTTTTGAATGATATCGATATATCCTCCCCAGATTACAGGATTACCATTGATCCGTTAAAGTAAGTCTCGAGAAATTTAGGCCCCATAAATTTATGATTAATAGTAATAAAATCTTTTATTTCAGTGTTATTAATAATAATGAAATCGCAAAAAATATGCCTGATTTAATTGAATCAGAAACTCCTGAATGTTCAACAAAAAGCGGACAGCAGTATCCCAAAACACTTTTAATGTAATATTATTCTTATATAACATTATGATTTCTTAATTCAAAATATTTTTCTTTTGTAGTCTGATAAATGCAGCAAACCCAAATTCTGTAATATCAGAATTTAATGCTTCGGAAGTAACTCTATTATCTGAACAAGGAATTGCTGCGCCAGCATTATCAAATGAGATATCAGAAAGTCCCCTTATATCTGAACAAGAATCGCATTTCTCACCGAAGGAAACTTTACATGGATCGGGTAAGAAAAGATTTCAAAATACCTCGTTATGGAAAAAAAATATAAAAAGCGAATGCGTCAAAGTGGAAAGGAATATCATAATATTAATGGTCAAAAGCATAGAGAACGCAAAGTTCAAATCTCGTCCAGTTGCAACATCAGTTGCAGTCATAATTGTGTAACAACATTTTGGATGAAGATCGCGAACAAATATTTAATGCCTTTTGGACATTAAAAGATACCGAAAAAGGTCAATTTTATTCCAAATTTGTAAAAAGGCTGCAACCAAAACGAAAAAAAAAACAGATAGAACAGAATCGAGGAAAAAGTTTACATTTAGTTATTTCTTTGAAAAAGACAATGTCTGTCAAAAATTTTTTTTATCGACTCTTGACATTTCGAAGCATCGCATATACTACTTTTTTTCTACAAAATATAATGAAACGGGTACTCATTCTGCTCCGAAACATGGAAAATTTGTTAAAAAAAATCACATCGGAACAAGATATTAAATTAATAAAAGACCACATAAAAAGTTTTCCAGTTATGGACTCCCACTACTGCCGAGCGAATACAAAAAAGCAATACCTCGAAGCCGGCCTTACAGTGATGAAAATGTTTAAAATGTATTTGGAAAAAGTAAAAAAGCCTGTCAGCTCTACTATTTACCGAAAAATTTTTAACGAGTCTTTTAACTTGTCTTTCACACGAGATTACAATTTACATCGTAATAATCATAGTGAAGCAAAGGTTGAGCGCGATATCGATCGAAACAATCAATATGAGGACACGGTGGTTATTGCTTACGACCTTCAGAATGTTTTTTCACTTCCTAAGTGCCTGTTTACATAGGCATTTTACTGAAAGGCGCAACCAGTGAGACAGGTAGATTTATGTGTGCGTAGAAACGAGACGGGTAAATTCCATCCCAAAATCCTTCTCGTTTCTTCGCACATAAAATCTACCTGTCTCACTGGAAGCGCCCTTCAGTAAAATGCCTATGTAAACAGGCACTAAGGCAAACGTCTCCAGTTACTTTTATAGGCGAAAGTATGCGGTCTATAACTTGACCGGATATTGTCAAAATAACAGAATAACTTATTGTGGGCTTTGGCATGAAACGCTTAGTGGGCGTTCAGGAAATGACATAGCATCTTGTCTGATCATTATTTTAAAAAATGTTTTAAAAGATTTTCCAAAAGCAAAAAAGATAATTTTGTGGTCTGATTCCTGTATTCCACAAAATAAAAATAGAATGGTGTCATTGGCATTACTCAAATTTATGGAATCTTATAAAAACATAATAACGATAACACAAAAGTATTCCGAACCCGGGCATTCACAAGTTCAAGAGGTGGACGCTGTTCACAGTGGTATCGAGAAATATATCAAGGATTTGGAAATTTATAGCCCCGTTTCACTTATAAGAATTCTTAATGGAATTAACTATAACAAAATAAAACTTAAAATAACACAACTTAAAAAAGAAGATTTTTTAAAACTTTAATAAGGCCAGTTTGGACCTAAAAATGGTTGCTTTTAAAGATTGTCGGCAAGTTCAATACAACAACTCTGACCTTCTTTGCATTTATTCCAAAAAACATCATAATGATGATTTCCAAAAGACTAAAATTACAAAAACTGTAAAAGGTTGCATGGTTGAAAACCTTCCAAAAGTCGAAAAAAGCATTTTCAACATTAAGCTAACAAAGGAAAAAAAAAAGACATTCAGGCAATGATACCATATATGCCTAACATACAGGATCAACGTTTTTATGAAAATATTATAAGAAACCATTGAATGCAATGTAATGACTGATTTCTATACTATTTTTGTTTTTTGTACTTGCTTGAAGCAAATTATAATTTTTATTATGTACTTGAACAAAATACTGTTAAACTAAAGCTGTGAAAAAGTGAATTAATAAAGGCTGTTATTTTGTTATTTATTGTTTTCAAAGTAAAATTTAATGTATTAATTTTTTTATAAATACCTACATTTAATGTTATATAGTAGATATCGATAAAATAAATTAAAATAAGAATTGAGGCTATATAGAAAAGGAATATCTGTTTTGTTTTTAGTTTTAAAAGAAAAATATATTTTTTTTAACAAATAAAATTTTAAATTGAAAAATAAATATGTCTTTTTATCTTAAAACTATATGGTAGATAATGATTCTTTTCAATTTTATTATTTATTTTTTTTGTTCTATTTAACAATAATCAATATGGTGTTCTTATATGTTACCTTTTTTCTTTTGATATTTCTATCTTGTTCAATATTATTTTTTTTTGTTCAATATCCATCAATTTTACCAACTTATCATTACTCCATACAACTTTGTTCAATATCCAAAATGACTTCTTCATTGATTTTAATTTTTAATTCATAAGTAATTTAAAACAAAAGAAAAACATTAAGTTTGAATTGTTCTATAAACAAAAATGTTTTCATATAAATAAAAATTTTCGATCTGAACTTTAAAAATCGATTTGCCAACATTTTGAAAAATGGACATAGAACAAGATAGAAATCAGGTGACGAATTGCTCGACTGTGTCTATAGAAGTATACCTTTTTGCCAAGATCATTCAATTTTCTTCCAGGATACGGTCTCATTATGTATGTTTTTAATGGAAATGCTTCGTCTCCGACAATCACATGGGGCAACCGTTCTGTGGTTCTGGCAATTCTTTTAAGCCCGGTATGTTTAAACTATTTTTTTCGAGACTTTCCGCCAAAGTTGAACGTGAGAAGATTCCTGCATCACTGTTTTTTCCCAAATCTCCAACATCCACATATATAAACTTATAGTCTGCATTCGCTTGAGCGAGAAGCACCACCGAAAAATATTTAATATGGAGACTAGGGAGCCGCTTTTTGGTGGAGAAATGATTTGGATGTGCTTTCCGTCCAGGGCACCTATACAGTTATGATAGTTCCATTTTGCTGAAAATTCTTTTGCAATCTCCCTCCATCTCTTTTCATGTGTCAGGGGCATGACTGTTTTCGAAAGGACTTCCCATGAGTGCATTGCATGTGGTGTGCACGATTTCTTGAACAGTTGAGTAAACGAAAAGATTCAGCGATTGTTTTAAATGAGTCGCCTGTAGCTAAAAATCTGGAATAGTAGAAATACATAATTCATTTTTTTTTTATTTTCAGAAGTTGTTTGCAAAGAGAAATGGAACTCATTAAGGGATGGATATCATAGGTGTCTGAAAAGACGAAAGTCTAAAAGTAGTGAATATGCTACAAATTTGAAAAAGTGTAAATTTGAAGATCAAATGGAATTTTTAACACCATATCTTCTCGAACGAACGACTAAAACTAATATTGAGCGTTCTGAACCGCTAACGAGCGATGAGAATACAAATCCAAATTTTCCTGAGCCAGTAAACCCTTTATCATCAGCTACAACAAAGATGTTTATGGAAATGACTGCCACAAAAAAGAGCAAAAATCAACCAAAACAAAAAACCTCAGTTGCCCATGTACTGCAGGAGTATTTACATTCTAGTCCAACTTCAACGCAGACTGAGAATCCCATTGACTCTTTTTTTAAAGCTATGGCGAACTCGACGAAAACCTTGCCGAAAGATCTTCAATTAAAAGTAAACAACAAAATATATGGGATTGTCGTCGGCGGAGAGATGGAGTATTTGGATAGGAAAAATATTGAGTATTGTGTGCCAGAAGATCAAGATAATCTAGAAATAATATTGCACTATGAAGTGCCTTCTCCACGCGACTGAATGGTTGCGCTTAGATTTTAAGTATTTATCATTACTTGAGTTTATATTGATTTTTTTAATATTAAAAATAAATAAAATCAGAATTTTGCAATAATAGAACTTGTAACGTAGTCTTTTGGGGTTCTTGTTTTGAATTAAAAAAAACTTTGTTTTGTAATTTTTATTTTTATTAAATAAAACTGTGATTTACAATTCAAGAGGAAAAAGAAAATGCTTTGGAAGCGTATCCTATGTTCCACCACACCTTTGGAATATGGCCACAAGTGTTAGTGAAACATAGAAGTAAGCTTGTAAGAAGTCACAATAATAATCTCCGAGGAAATTGCCTGAGAGTATAATTACCTGACCGTCTCTGTCCGCAGCAGAAAAATTAATGAAAATAATAGACATTGAAATGTCTCCTTTTATATTAATTTTTCAAACAAAACGATGAGACTATTTAAGGATACAATTATTCAAATTATGATATATTATTTTAAGGAGACTAGTGAGGTATGATTATATAAACCTTAAGGGAGTTTTATTATATTTATGAAAAGAAAAATAATATCAAGGGTTACATTCTCCCCCTTTGATGATGAAGTCGTCTCGACGAGTTATCAACCGTTCTTTTTAGGTCGACCTCTAGTTCTCAAAGTCTTCACTGGAGTTAGATTGTTGGGTCCTTGGTACAATGTGATATTTGATGCATGATATGTGCCGAGTGGGATGTTGGGTTGATCTTCCTTAGCTATGACATAACTGCTAGAACCCTTCTTTTGGATAATGATGTATGGACCATCACGTTTTGGAACAAACTTTGAAGTCATCTTCTTGGTTGCATTACTTAGAATGTGAGTTGTTACCAAAATCCTACTGCCAACATCAAAAGGTGGTTGCGGCCGTCTTTTTTGGTCTCCGTATTTCTTATTTTTGTTTTGTTGTGTAACTTCAGCTTCTTTGGCGTTTTTCAATGTTTCCGTTAGCTTCTTTAGATATGGTGTTATTTGAGGAACAAAGTTTTCTGATTGAATGATGGCTTTTGTATCGTGCTCGACATCGTCCAGAGTACGAAGATTACGGCCAAAGGTTAGATAAGCTGCTGAGTAACCAGTGCTGTCACATAGAGCAGTGTTCATGGCGAATCTGATGGCTGCAAGGTTTTGTGACCATGAAGAGTGATCATTCTCCACTAGGATTGCAAGTTGAGACTTTAGATCTCTGTTTTTCCTTTCTACGGGATTAGCTTCTGGATGATAGACGGGAGTATATGTTTGTTGAACGCCCAAACAGAAAGTAAGCTGTTGCATAACAGCAGATATGAACTGCACGCCATTGTCACTTATTAAACGCCTGGGAAGCCCGTAACGTAGGAACACTTCATCCCTCAAGATATTTGCACATTTTTCCGCCGTTGCCTCTCTTAACTTGAAAAGTTCTACCCATCGACTAGATAGATCTTCAACTATGAATATCCATTGATGACCATCGGCAGTAACAGGTAATGGTCCAAACAAATCTATGGCAATGATTTCGAAGCGCTGGCTACTAGGGATAGTCTGCAGCAACCCAGCAGGTTTTAAGTTGGAATTCTTATATCGCTGACATTCTATGCAGTTCTTGATATGATTGGTTATGTCTCTACGCATTCCATGCCAAAAATATCTGCTGGCAATTCTAGCTATTGTTCGTTCTATTCCATAGTGGCCTGCAGTTGGTTCGTCATGGTATGTTTTCAGGATATCTGAACGTTCTTTCTCTGGAATGACTAGCTGAGCGTTAACATTTTCGGGATCACTGTCATTGT
This sequence comes from Epistrophe grossulariae, assembly GCA_929447395.1. Classification (NCBI taxonomy): domain Eukaryota; kingdom Metazoa; phylum Arthropoda; class Insecta; order Diptera; family Syrphidae; genus Epistrophe; species Epistrophe grossulariae. The sequence continues at coordinate 5,491,383 of OV839570.1, forward strand.
AACAGTACAGAACGCCATCGTTCAAAAGATATCCTCGTTTCGTCCATCGAATAAAATTTTCATTGGAATTTTCAAGGGAGTTGATGATAACTTTCAGTGATGCATCTTCCAGCTGACCTTCACGCAGTTCTTTGGAACCTTTTCTTGGCAAATCAATTTGAAAGGAACAAATCTCACAATTTTTTGAATGTTCTTCTTTACATGGTGGTCTGGATAGCGCATCAGCGATGATGTTGGTACGACCGGGCTTATACTCGATTTGGATATTGAATGGTTGAAGCTGAAGAGCCCACCTGGCTAATCTTCCTGTTGGTGACTTGAGTGTCATAAGCCATTTAAGCGGTTGATGGTCTGTTAATAGCACGAGTTCTGAGCCTTCAATATAGCCTCGAAACTTCAATGTTGCCCATACAATTGCCAGTGCTTCACGTTCAGTTGTTGAGTAATTTCGCTCTGCGTCAGTTAACAGTCTACTGGCATATTCGATAGGGTGTTCATCAGGACCCTCCCCCTGGAGTAAAACTGCTCCAACAGCATAACCACTGGCATCTGTTTTCAGAAGATAAGGCATATTTGGATCCGCTTGTTTGAGTATAGGGGCAGTTGTCATCATGTGTTTTAAATCATCAAATGCCTTTTTTTGAGGTTCTGCCCAAGACCACTGTATTTTCTGCTTGGTTAGTTGACTTAGAGGTTTGGATATGTTAGCAAAGTTGGGTATAAATCGTCTAAACCATGAACACGTCTGAAGAAACGATAAGACTTGTTTGCTATTTCGGGGTTCTGCTCGATTTCTTATAGCTTCAATTTTTTCAGGATCAGTTTCGATGCCATTTCTTCCAAGAACGTGACCCAAGTATTTCACTTCAGCACAACAGAATCGGCATTTATCTTTATTTACACGTAGCTGAAATTGTCTCAATCTTTCAAAGACTTTGCTTAAATCGTAGAGATGTTGCTCAAATGTTGATGAACATATGATGATGTCATCTAAGTATGCGACTACTAGGATATCTCCTAGTCCAGCACGAAACCTTTCGATAAGCCTCTGAAAGGTTGCAGGGGCGTTCCTTAGTCCAAATGGCATGCACTTAAATCTGTACATACCAAATGGAGTAACAAAAGCTGTTTTGTTTTGGTCTTCTTCCTCAACCCCTATCTGCCAGTATCCAGCCTGCAAATCTAGTGTTGATTTAAATTTTGTGCTCTTGGCTTCATGGAGTAAATCATCCATTCTTGGCATTGGATATTTATCAGGTATAGTAATCGCATTTAAACGTCGATAGTCTATGCATACTCGGATTCCTCCGTTTTTCTTAGGAACCATCACTACCGGTGCCGACCATGGAGATTCACACTCTTCTATAATATTGTTATGGAGCATTTCTTGAATTTCACTCTTAAGTTGCTCTTTTCTTACTGGAGATAGCCTATAAGGTGGAAGGGCCACTGGACTGCTGTTCCCCGTAAGAATGCGGTGCTTTGCAAATGGTGTTACAGCCTTTTGCTCCGTGAAAATGTCTGTATATTCAGTCAGAAGTTCACTTAGTTTCTTCCGTTCATCGTCTTCGAGGTCAGCTCCATCAGAAGCTTTCAGAAGTTCGATGTCGATAGAATTTAATGGAATGAAAAATTTGTCATATTCTTTATCATTTAACGGGACTGGAGGACCAAAAAGTCGTTCTTTTTGACGATCTGGTGTTATCTCATTCAGTGGTATTGCATCTCTAAAGATGTTTTGAATTGAGTGGGGAGAGTAATCATTGTTCTTCTTTGCATCACGGGATTCCTTAAAGTCTGGGCCGAAGTAGTTCTCTTCAGCATAGAGTGGTGATGATGTTATAGGACTTATAAGTGATCTTTTTTCGAGCCAATATTTGAAGTTTGATGCTTCTTTCTGTATGTCTGGTGTTTTCTCATGATGTCTCTTACTTGCAGTTGGTTGAACATAATTGTTTTTCGTTGGAGGAGATACTTGTAGACTGTTAGCTTCGATGGGCATGGGATCCTTGAAGTGAAATTTGGTTTTGGGATCATCCTCGTAATACCAGAACTTCTGACCCATGTTCAGCACAATACCAGCTTGTTGTAAAAAGTCTGCTCCAATCAAAGTCCGATTTTTTGCAGCATGAGAAAATGCAATGAATCGAATTTTGTGTTCTCTGCCACCGATTGATACGGTACAGATAGTACAGAGAACCATTTGCTCAGTTGTCTTTCCGTCCGCAAGAGTGACTTCCGCTTTTACTTTTTGAAATATACAGTTGTTTGCGGTAAGATGCTTTTTTAGGCTTGCACTTGCAATGCTTGTGCGAGCAGCTGTATCTAGGTAAGCCTCACCTGTAAGTCCAAATAGGCTGATGTGTGCAGTTGGAGCGTTTCTTCCAACCAATGTTGTTGCAATTGAATTGAAGCCAAGATATTGTGGACTTTCTTTCTTGACGTTTGAACAAGTTGTACAATTTGCACGCATCACTCCTGGAGCAACACATCCATAGCAAGTTATTATAGGCCGACTTGATTGTGAAAGAGCCGTCTGCTTGGTGCCGTTCTTTTTGAAGCACTGCTCGGCTGTGTGACCTCTGCGACGACAGAAGGTACAACGCTTCTCAGTTTTCTCAATTTTTTCAGTTTCACTATTAGTGGAATGTGTCCTTTGATTATCTGCTGTTGCGAGTTCCGCCTCTCTTCCTAGTTCGAGCAATGTTGAATACGAAGTTGCTTTTTCTCTTGGCACGCGGTCTCTCATCTCTTGCTTTAGTAACCCGTATAGCATGTTGATCTGCATGTCTTCGCTAATGACATCTGTAAGCAGTGCGAATAGTACCCGCTTTTTACAAATAAAGCCATCGATTGTTTCATTCGGGAGTTGTTTTTGGCTGGTAATTTCTTGGTACACTCTCCAGGCCGGTTTAGGTGGTGAAAAAACCGAGCGCAGGAGTGACAGCAGGTTGGTAAATGTTCTGACAGTTGATTTTACTCCTAGCCACCAGGACGCAGCATAATCTTCGAGTAGCATTGGCATAGCTTTAATGGTGTCTTCATCGCTTATGTTTTCTAACTCTTTGAATGTCGTGATGGCAGCAATAAACTCTTCCAGCTTTCTTGAGTCTTTTTCTCCTTTGAATCGGGCCGTGCAGGTGGTAAAAGATCCAACCCGAATGTTGTTGTTAGCCAGTGTTGCAATGAACGTATTAAATTGTTCTTCGCTGAATCTCGCCATAGTTGTTTTTTTTTTCTTCTCTTGATTGCAAAGCCACGAGTTGGGCGCCAATTGTAGCGTAGTCTTTTGGAGTTTTTGTTTCGAATTAAAAAAAACTTTGTTTTGTAATTTTTATTTTTATTAAATAAAACTGTGATTTACAATTCAAGAGGAAAAAGAAAATGCTTTGGAAGCGTATCCTATGTTCCACCACACCTTTGGAATATGGCCACAAGTGTTAGTGAAACATAGAAGTAAGCTTGTAAGAAGTCACAATAATAATCTCCGAGGAAATTGCCTTAGAGTATAATTACCTGACCGTCTCTGTCCGCAGCAGAAAAATTAATGAAAATAATAGTTAGTTAGTTTAGTTTTTATTGAACATAATATATATACAATTTGGCTTATAACTAATATGATTCTATGATAAATTTACATTTGTTGGCACATAAGGGGCCTAACGTTATACAATGTCTTAAGTTTAAAAAAATTATAGATATATAAATTACATGTCAAAAAAAATTTAATTTAAAAGTCGGTTGACTTAATCGTCCTCAGGGTGTTCATTCCCGGTTGTCAATGAAATGAAAATAATAGCTTTCAATGTCTCCTTTTATATTAATTTTTCAAACAAAACGATGAGACTATTTAAGGATACAATTATTCAAATTATGATATATTATTTTAAGGAGACTAGTCAGGTATGATTATATAAACCTAAAGGGTGTTTTATTATATTTATGAAAAGAAAAATAATATCAAGGGTTACAAACTGTAATAATAGAATTGTAGTTTCCTAGTTAACATCAGAAAGAAATCTTACTTACTGGTAAATTTTTAATGAATGTGCCATGATGAGGATCAATTGATTCCTATTCTTTATCAATACATATAAGAGTTAAAAAGTGAGTTCATCAATATGTGGACCTCGTAAGGTCTTACTAACTGAATACATTGGAGATGAATCTGGAAATGAAGCCGGAAAAGCTGTCAAAATATTAAATGCACACAAATTCAATGTTACGGACACATAACCCAACGGTGCTGCAGTCGGAGCTGGACAGGTAAGGCAACTTTTGCGTCCACCTATTTGACGATTCTCTGTTTTTCGATTTATATGGCTTATTGTTTTATAAATTTTCAAAAGTTTCACAGCTAACCCAACAAATTTCAGAAATCCTTACAGCTACATTGTGAGCGAGAATTTCAATTTTGACAGATCGGGTTCAGCTAATTCCCGTGATTGAAGTGTATTTTTATTTTCAACTAATTCGCTTTTTTATAGCAAAATACTACGAAATATCAATTGGAAAGTATTCTAAGATTATGTACTTACTTAAAAAACATCACTTCACATTATTTTATGTGGAATTTGACTTTTGAGACACAATCAGCCCGTGAAAAGAAAAAATTGTAAACTCCATTTTATAGGTGTTTTTACACGATTTATAGCAGCACTGTATGTTGTTTTACATTTTTTTAATAAATTAATGCAGGTATTCACTGTATTAACTTTTACTTCACTTATATATTTAGTATTTTCACTATTTAAACATTTTAAAATCTCGAAACACTTTCCGATAGCTCGGCAAAATGACAGAACGGGTATATATATTTTTTTTTTATTTGGTGCTTCACTCACATACACTGTATAGGTATGTGAAATACACCTCTTCCTTATCTTCTTATTCTTAGATTTGAACTTTGTTTTGTGTTCGGGCGAGCTCTGAATGAACTCTCAGAAAACTTAGGACTTTGAATTTGACGGAGTAGAAGTATTCGTCGTTTTCCATTGGTCGACCTTTGCCTGCCGAAACAGTCAAAATGACATTTCTTCTTCTGGATATTGTTACAGAATAAAGGTAAAACTATAATTGTCGGAAGATGTCGGAAGAAAATTCTCTCAGTTCATTTACGCATGGAGCGGTTGGTGAGCGCTCTTCACTTCCGACAGCAAAAGTTAACGAAAATTGGTCGAAACGGAGAAAACCTCAATTTATGGGCACGTCAATGAATTCTTTGTATTCGTTTCGTTTCGTACGACCACTTACGTCGGCATCCGACTATTATAGCCAAACCACAACCACGCGTCAGGTCGCTCTGACTATGACATATTGAATAGAAACAATGGGCTCTTATAAAGCAATCTGAAATGTTACTTCACGCTTCGCGTTCGCTTTAGATCGTAAATATCGTAAGCCGGAGCGCAACGCCCGAATAGATCTATTTTCTATTCTGGTCGCGCTTTGACAGCTCAGCAAACAACAATCAATGTTTTTTTTTAATTTGCTATTCCATTTCTTTTGGATGTGAAAGTTTTTATTAAAATAAAAATACAAAAATATGTTATTTCAGTAAAACCATTGGAATATTTGTGTGTGAGTGACTAAAATAAGTGTTAAATGCAACAATTGCTGTATTAAAAATTAAATTATTCCTATGTACGTGTGGTTTGTTAAATTGTGGTTCAAGATCCAGATTCAATTGAATATTATGGATTCTTGGAAATTAATTTGCATGTTTTTATTATTCCAGTAGATACACACACCTTTGTAGATAAGATTTTATTAATTGGATACAATAAAAATATAAGAAATAAATCATATTTAAAGTGAAATCTGCTTGTGTTTTATTTATTTCACTCTAAAATTCCAAAAAAAAAAAATTTAGTGCTCAACAGCTGTTTTGGAAGTACCCTTGTTTGGTTGGACTTGTTTGATTTAGGCAATTTTTGTCTGGTTCCGGACAGTGAATTTTCTCTGGTTTTCGTACCTGTAATGCCGAATTCTCACTTGTCTTATTTTGTGTGCTAGGAAAAACAACACAAGATCCGACTTTTACGGGTAGATGACTGTTTTAATTTGCAAAATGGCGCAGTAGTGTAAAGAAACAGATACGAGTACATACAAATAAAACAAACAAATGGAAAAAAGAGATAGGTATATAACAACGTTGTCACTGGGATCGTTGTTTTATCTCTTCATATTACAGTTTTGAGTGAAGTGTTCACAGGCAGAGGCATTTCATTCCGTTTTGTGAATTTTTCAATAGGAAAAGAAAATTAAAATTAAATATGTGTAGGTAAATGTTTTGGGACTTTTACCTAACTACAATGCATATATTTTTCGATAGTTTTCTTCAATAGTGAAATTTGTTCGAAATGTCAAACAAAATCTAATCTATGTGTGGTGTGAACAGATTTCGTGATCTTGTTGCCGAAATCCAAGATTTTGTGAAAACCATATAATGGTGGATTTACATTCATCTTCATGCGAGTACTGCAAAAAAAAGCATGTAAGATTAAAATTTACATTTGTTAAATGTTCATCTTCGAAAATTGAAACATCTCGTATGAGTTTTGTTCCATTTTTGAACGTTTCTTGACCAATTTAATCGATGCGAGAGTTAAAAATTGTATAGGCACTGGATTTGATCTGGGAATATAAAATACAACTAGTGATAATAATAATAATAGTAATAATAATTAATTATTTTTTCACATCCCGATTGCAAATACAAAGTCATTCTTCGAATTACTTGTCAAAGTTCAATATGGTTGAAGAAAGGTTTTTCGTAAACTAGCATTGTGTCAATGTCGTAAGACGGTTGTTTCATATTTCATTGAAATCAAAAAGAAAACATCGACATTAATAAATACTTTCATTAGCAAAGCTTTTTATTTAAATTGTTATTAGTACCTAATTGAAACCATAAAAACAGGGACATTTTTAGTTCCTTATTATCTGCGAAGAATCTGCGCAGTGTTATTTTAAGGAAACAGAACTTTTATTCTTTCATATCTCAACGCCCGAGGTTTGAAGCTACATTTCGTTTTGCAAATTCTTAAGGTCGCGCTTTATATATATAAAATATATATATATATATATACGTAAAATATCGTAAAGTCGGTGAAAAGCCTGTCAAAAGCCCGAGCGCCCGAAGCGTGGTTGTGGTTTGGCCATAATAGTTCTACCTTAAACTTTTAATTTCCAATTCCCACCAATCGGAGACCGTTTATTCCTTTAAGCCTAGTACGCTGCTGATGCGAAACGAAAAATCCCATACAAAAGTCAAAAATGACACAACGAAATCAGAAACGGAAAATTTCGTTTTGCTTTTCGTTTTGCAGTACGCTGTTCGAAGAGCGAAATTTATAATTGTAGTAGATTATTTGGAGAAGTCTCCGCTCCTTTTTCGCACTGAATTAATTATACAGACTATTTATTGTGTGCGGAAAAATGACATTCGGGTTTATTTGTGTTTTTTTTTTTGTTTATCATTTTATTTATTTATTATTATCATGGGTTTCTCTGATTTTTTGCATCTATGATTGATTTTGTTTTTGGAATTAGTGAAACTCTCCAAGGATATTTTCCGTTGTGTTTTCGCAAGCGTTTCGTTGTCTGTTTGGAGATCACAGAAAAATTTCGTTTCGCATCAGCAGCGTACTAGGCTTTAGGGGCCGGTTATAGCGATCAGGAAAATGCATCAGGAAAAAAATTTCTTTTGGATAATTAAATACTTTATAATACAGTTTGAAATATAAAAATGGTATGAATAGATCAGAAATCACTTTAAGTATTTTTTTCACTAAAAAAAAATTCTTTAAAACAAAATATCTTTTCCAAAAAAAGCATTTATTAATTTTACTGATGAAAGTTCTTTTTCCGTATCAGCTGATTGCCATTTCTGATAAAATGGAACAATTCGTTCCACTTGTCCGTGTCTCAATTTTTTACTGTTCCACTGACATCAGGAAAAAAAAAAACTAATGCCGCTTCATCGGTGAAATAAAAAACATCAAGTAGGTTGATGGTGCTGTTGCAGAACATTCTTAATATTTTGATTAAGATTTTGGAATTACAAAGTGAATTTTAATTTTATGATCCTTATTTTGCCTTCCATTATGGAAAATAATTCAAAAATCAATGAAAAGGCAAAAGTGAAGGAGTTTTAGGCCAAACTATTCCTGGAAGTAAGGAATTATTGTTGCTTGTATGCTAAGGATGATCGAGCATACAGCAACAAGACGAAGAGGAGTGATGCCTGGGAGGACATTGCTTCAATTCTGGGAAAAACTGGTAAGCATGTTTCGAATTACTATTTTACAAAAGAAAGCTAATTTTTTTTCCATTTTCAGTCGACGAATGTCAAAAGAAATGGACCACTCTACGGGACTCCTTCCGGACATATTTTCGAGCAGAAAATAGCACTCCAAGTGGGTCTGGTGCCACAGCTCCAATCAAGTGGATCCAGGAGAGTGAGTTTTTAAAAGACAATACTTTTTAGCTATTATTTATTTTGAATGAAATTTTATGATTTCAGTGATTGTGGAAATTTCAGTGAAGGGCCTGCGATTGCTGATTGCTCCATGCACCGTGAAGAGGATTGTGTTATTGATGTTGGGACTGAAGATTTCGTTTCATTTCAGCCGCACTCGTCTTCGGCATCCAAAGCAAAATTTCATAAAAAAAAAGAAAAATTGAAGATTCCTTATCATTAGACAAAGTACTTAATGCCAAAGAAAATACAGACAAAAAGAAACCTATGGAGCTATTTTTCGAAAATATAGCACTCCAAATTGAGCATTTCAATCTACATCGCCAAGTGAAATTCCAAAAACGAATTTTAGAACTCTTGTCTGAAGAGCTGGCCGAAGACGAGGGGACCTAGAGGAATTCTCTTCTTTCCATTTTAAATAATTTTTTTTTAATCAAAAGACTGTGTAGTTGTTTACCTACATGTATACTTACTATGCTATACCTTATTACCAACAAACCAAAATTTGATATTTCAGCTCAAGTGTTATGAGATTTCAAATTGCTAAATTTGAGATGAAATATCAAATCTCGGTTTTCTGGAGTCATATTAAAGTATCCTATTGCGTTAATTTGATTTATTGCTTCATTTTTGTTTAATGAATTAAGTGTGTTAAGTTTTGTTTTACTCCTTTTTTAATAAGATATTTATGAATTGTTGAAGTTTTAATATAATTTATTTAATAAATACAGAATTTTTGAAAAGAATAGTTAGTAAATACTTGCATTTTTTTTTCAATTACAATCAGTGTTGGCCGGTTTTTTACACCGAGTTTTTTACCAGGTTTTTTACATGTAAAAAACTCAGTGTAAAAAACTCAGCAAAAACCCCTTGATGTAAAAAATCTGTAAAAAACGTTAAAAAATTAAAAAAAAAAATTCTTTTGACTTTATTTTTTAAACAAAAAAAAAACGTATTTAATTCTTTCAATTTTTTTTTCAGTACAAGTACAATATTCAAAATACTTCATCATCGTAATCATCAAACTCCATAGGAAACTCTTCATTCCGTTTTCCATTTAACGTAAAATAAACGTGTATTAACTTTTTCGACCTTTCAAAGGTTAGGCGATTCCGAAGAGGTGTATGGATTTGGGCCCAATTCGAAAATACTCTTTCAATTTGAGCCGAAGAAAGCTGGCATGTTTAGTAGCTTTAAGGCCAATCTGGAGAGATGGCCATGTTTTATTTCCGCAGTACTCCAAAATACATTAGGCTTCTTTATTTCTTTTTGATAAAGTAATTTAAAGAGTCCGCTTTTGTGCTTAAAATCATGCCAATCTTCAATTCCCTCTCCTGATAAATGTTTCAAAAAAAAGTTATTAATAGTCCCTATTTGGTAAGTTGATAAAATTTCGTTATCAAAAAAAGGATTTAAATAATATGCAGTTAGAGCATATTCGTTCAGTGCCATATTTTGTCTATATTCGACTTTCTCCTGCATTTTGACTCTAAATTTTTCAGGTATTTCTAATGTAAGCCATTTTTGAGCAGAGTCTGCTAAAGATGCTGTAGGACTTTGACAAAAATTTATTAATTCACATACAGGATCCAACAATCCTTTTTCATCTTTGACACTTTGAATAAAGTCATCATCAAAGATTAATTTAGATACATTTCCCTTAACTTTTTTTGGCTGTCCGTCTGTTATTATTTGTTTCATATGCTGCAAATTATGCAACAAATTTTCATATGAATCTCTATAAGAGCACCATCGTTTTGCGCAATTTGATTCGTTTGCCCCCCTTTTTAATAATAGCATTCTCAAAATCTTTATTTTTAAATTCCTTTTGGACGATGTTACCATTTTCAGATAACTGTTGATTGATAATGTCTTTAGCGAGAAGGTTCCCGGTGTGACAGCTACAAGTGCTATGCCATAACACATGTTGAACGTTCTGTCCCATTTTCATCATGACACTTGCATTGTCTGACACAATGGCATATACTTTTGTCTCATAAAGTTCTTTTGCTAAATCAATTGACTCATAAGCAATGTTGCTGAGTACATCTGCAGTCTCAGATTCACCGCTTAGATCCCAAGCATTAACAAATGCTCGATGCCCGTTAGAATTGTGAATCATACTTACAACAACTTTGGAATTGCTGGATGAATTTTTCCATCCATCAATTAGTAGCACAGAATCGCAAGACTAAAATGAACGCGATTCACTTATGCAAGCAGTCGAGCAGTTTTGTCGACAGAATTTTTCTACTGGGAATGAGTTTTCCATACGAGGGCTTAAGTGTTTTTGTCATTCTTTTGAAATGAATGGATTCAATGGTATTCAATGAAATGTTGCAGCCATAAAAAGAATTTTGCGATTACTTTATCCAACTCGTCCTCTCTTTGTTCGTTATTTTGTCGACAAAATTTGAAATTGTGTTTTTGCTTTTGGGTTTTTGTATTTGTGCAACTTACCGCTAGATGGGACAATGAAAGACGAAGACGTAGTTGGAGATGAAGAAGGAATATACGATCTTGAAGTGGAGGGACCCACTGATGATGACGATGTGGAAGTCGAATTCGAATTTAATAGCGATGTTGTTGGTGTTGCGGAATATTCTGTTGATTTTTCACTGAATAATGGACGGTCAAAGTTTTCTAATTATTTGTTTATTTTATCTGAAGTTTCAGAATCATTTTTGTTTGCATCACATTCAGATGATACTGACATATTTAACTATGATTTAAAGGAATCAAGTATTTAATATGATTTTCACTTCAATGAAATATAAATTCTCAACACATCTATTTCATCCAATGAAACATTTCTTGACTCTTCTACAACAGATATGTCCATGCCCGTCGTAACATTTATGATTTCAATTCCTTCCAATTCATAAACATTAATTGTGAAAGAGTTAAGAAATAATTAAAATCAAGTATTCTTACCTGCAATCTATAAAAAAAAACTTACCGGTGTCTGGTCAACCTGTTGACTGCGGTGTTTTGTAAAGTTTGGTTGCAAATTTTACAAAATGCCATATATTTCTTGCCAGATCTAACTGACATAAAATTTAGATCTTCAAAATTTGTTGTATTCGGGCGCGGCATTTTAATTAGTTTTTAATAAATTCTTGATGTGTTTGTTTTCTCCACTCGGACAATGTTTTCTGATCAAAAACGTGCCTTAAATTACAATCTGTCAAAATAAATACATATTTTACCGTTTTTTACAGTTTTTTACATTTTTTACAAGTTATTTACCATTATTTACCGATTTTTACATAGAAAATGTAAAAAACTGTTTTTTACAGCAAATCGCCCATCATTGATTACAATCTATTCCATTGGAATTCAACATTCCCTTCAGTGACTAGCCAGTTTGCAAAGTCGTTTCTAATGCCGATTGCGGTGGATGCTAGTTGGTTTGTTCTGGGTTCAACTAAATTATTGATTGAGTATTCATCGGCATTGGTAAATGATGTTAAATTTTCCATCGTATTTTGAAGGAAATTATTTTAAATGCATCAACATAAAATGAGTGGTTTGGCTAGTTCCATTTGAACTTCCAGAGGTTTTAGTAAAACTCTCCAAGTATGCACAAGTATACCAAATGTGCTTTCTACAATTCTTCTTGCTCTCGAAAGCCTTAAGATAATTATTAAAAAGGTTAATTTTTTTCTTTGTTATATTGTTCATAGTTATAATTATGTCTTTTACCTGTAGTTAAAGATTCTTTGGTTGGATGTCAAATGAGCTCCTGGGAAGGGTGTCAATAAATTATGCTTAAGACCAAAAGCTTCGTCTCCAACCAAAACATAAGGTTGAGGGTTATTTGTGCCAGGCAATGGAACATCAGCCGGAACAAATAGCTGTTCAGGATAGTTTATCCATGCTTTGCCAAAATTGGAAGACGAAAATACGGTCGGATCTGCATTAGATCCATGAGCTCCAATGCTCACCATGACAAATTTATAGTTTGCATCAACAACTGCCATAAGCACGGTTGAAAAACATTTTTTGTAGTTGAAATTAAAACTACCGGACTTTCTTGGAGCAAACATCCGTACGTGTTTTCCATCAACCGCAGCCAGGCAGTTGGGAAAATTCCAAGTTTTTAAGAAACCTTGAGAAACTTTCTCCCAATAAGCAGGACATATTTTAGGAACAGGCATCACTAATTCCTGAAAATGTTCTCACTGTTGTTTTTCTTATCAAAAACGAAAAGATAGATCTGCGAAACTTGCACCTGTGGCCAGAAATCTAAAAGCAATGCGGATGAATGGTTTGCAGATAAAAAATAATTAAAAATGTTCTTACCGTAGGGTTAAGACCAGCTTTTCCTTGGCACTTATGCTGTCGGTTCTGAACAAATTTGTTTTTGGCTCCGCATATTTTTGAATTTTCAACAATATGAAATAAAATTGTTCCCGGCTCATTCGGAAATATTCGAAGAATTTTATTGGGAACATTTCCAGCCTATAAATTAGGGTAAGGAATTCTCCATGCTGCTTTCGGAGCCTGTAAAGTGGATGCACTTGAAATTGTCGAAATTTTTTTGATTTCTTTTGTTTTAAAATACAAAATGCCGTTGCAATGTATAAAAATTTTTTGTTTTTTACACGCGACATATCTATTATTCTTTTTTTTTTTAATTAAACAAAATCAAACCATTCTTAAAGAAATTTAATTCACAAATGTCAAGAGAATAATGACAGCTTTTTACTGACTGAAACTTTTGGTCGCTATAAACGACCATAAGGAAAAAGTATCCAAATTCGTTCTGTTTCAACTTTTCCTGATGCTTTTTCTGTTCGCTATAACTGACGCCTTACTTGGTGCCCTTCTCTCCTAAAAACTGAAAGTTGCTGGAAACTGAGTTTCCTTGTGCGAAAGGGACTAACTCTCGCATCGTTAAAAACAGTCGAGAAACGATGAAAACTGAAACAAATCATATAAGTTTTGTTCCATTTTCCAACGTTTCTCGACTAATTTTATCGATGCGATATGCTAAGTACTTGAATTTGGCAGTAGATACCAAAGCAAAACACCTATTAACACACGCACGCGACTGTGTTTGAATTTTGTACATATATGGCCACGTTCGGGGATCGATCCAAAGATATCCGGATAGGTTTGTGTTGTTGTAATCCCTTGTGACAAACCATCTGATGCAACAACAACCCAACGTATCTGAAAATTTTTGGATGCGCGGATAGCCTATCTGATAGTTTACCGAACGCAAGGAATGTATATGTAGTAACGATAGCATGAAACTTTTGTTGTAAGCTGGCACTTTTACTCAAATAGTCTACTCGTCACTTTGAATGAATACGCTTGGTATTATAGTAAGCGCACGAATGCGCATTGCATATAAATTATGCGTTCGAGTATATCGTATTCGCCGTGTATTTTATTTCTAAACAGCACTGTGCTTACTGCTTGTCCTCTACCTCTATGTCTGTCCTTCGGCCAATCAGTGTTAAGAAAGAGAAACCAAAATGAAATGCATATCAAAACAAAAGAACAAGCCTCGCCTCACTCCTCGACCCCTTTCGATTCCATCCAGCAGTCAGTTCAACTCGATTATTATTTTTAATCTATTTTTTTTTTGTTTTTTTCAATAATGACAAAAAGTATTGGAAGATTGTACAATTAAATCGAGTTAGCAACTCTAATACGTTAATACTTTTTGCTTTTCAGTTGTTTTTTGTTTTGACAACAAAAAGCCCAAATTTTTACTCCGAACTTTTTTTTAATCGAGATATATGTCCAGTTAAGTCGAAAGAACTCCTGGCGAGTGTGTCGCAGTTTTGTGTTTAAGTTCTTCGCGTTTCCAACCGATAAGTGTTATTATGTCGTAATTAGGAAATTTATTAAAATTAAATTTCATTTTAATTTTTTTTAATCTAATATTTATGTGATAAATCATAAGAAGAATACAAAAATATCTCTTATGATTGCCTCTTAAAAAAAAAGTTCAAGATCGTGTGTGTTGGTTGTCAAAAACGTGTTTCTATTTCTAGTCGGATTCTTTCTCTTCTTCATTTATTTTGAAAGAACATAAAAAGAAAGCAGTATGGGTAAGTTAATTAATTGGCTGGTAATCTATGATGGATTGAATATTTATTCATTTATTTTTTAGCTTATATCTAGTATTACAATATTACAATTATAGAAATTAAAAATTAAGAAATACCTCTGCATAATTACAGTGGAGTCCACTTAATTAGACCCACTCATTTTTTTTAATCTACCCATCAACATTTTAAAATGAACGAAAAATAACTGGAGGTTATGTTGTACATAAAAGTTGTGTTCATTACTTCGAAACTCTGTACATTTCTTTTATATAAGCTTTGACAGAGTTTTGTGTAGAAATTCACACAAATGTACAGAGTAAAGGAACACACCTTATTTTTGTACCTACTTGCATTATACAATACATTATATTTACTTGTTCTAAAGGGTAAGTATTGGTTTTTTTGTAACCTAAAATTTTAAATGATGGGCTTTTTAACCTGAAAACTAAATTCGATAATAAAATATAATAGAATAAGAAACGCGCATTGCCGCTTAAGAAAAAAAAAAAATTAATCTTGGCAGCACTGATATTTTAAAGACATTTTGGCAATAATTTTTTTTTTAAAGAGTAGGCCTGTTTGGCATCTTTTTTCAACAACCTTCCGAAAACTGAATTTTTCCTGACTTTTTACAGCAAATTATGAAAATTTGAAAAAAATTTCACGTTACCAAGCAGACCTTTTTTGAAGAATACAATCAATTAAACAAATATGAAGAATTAGTTCTTACTAAGGGCCAGTTTCACAGTGAACACTTACCTAACTATCACTGTTTTTGTTAATTGAAAATAAAATTATTTTATCTACTTATCTATCCATCTTATACATAGATATGATTTTTTCTGATTTACTTAGTTGTTTTTTCGTCTAAAATTGAGGAAAATATAACCATCTTTTTTTGCTATAGATAAGTATGATATTTGTGCTGCTTAACTTGTCCTATCTACAAAACAACAATTTTTCAGGAATTTAAAAATAACTGACGAGTTTCCATTTTCAATTCAATTTATATTCAATAACAATTTTCGTTAACGATTTGGTTTTGGTTTGGTTTTATGATCTTGTTTGAATATAATAAATTTACGTAGGTGTTCTAATTGCTTTCGCTATAAACGAGTTTCTATCTCATCTTGTTTTGTATGTAGGTACATTACATACCTACAATATGCATATGCCTACATATGAGTTTATTGCTTTTATTTGGAAATACCTACCTTTTTAAATTATTGACACAGTATATTCTCAAGGCTACACAAATTATTGATCTTAAAAAAAATGCCTACACAAAGTAAATTGAAAAACAAGTATTTTTTACTTGGTAGGTTGAATTGAAATTCCAAGTGATCTCAAACAGAAGTAATTTTCTTCATTTTCGTTGTCTGGACAAGTATTGGTTTCGTGTAAAAAAAATGGGATTTTAATTAAATTTAAAACTACGATGATGGAGTGGTGAGAAATAGTGAAAAACTTTTAATTCGAAACAATTAGGTACTCCGCGTTCCTTAGGGGTAAATAGATGCATGTCTTGTTGGCGTTTACTTCACCATTAATGTCAATTGAATTGACATTTGCAGCCATTTACAATCGGTGACGCCACCTTAAGTAGAAACGTTAATTGAAAAAATTGTCTTTATTGTTGTTATTTATTCACGTATATATTTTTAACGACTTGACCGATTCTGTTATAATTTTGCAATTAAAAATAATTTTAACAATACCGCTATAAACACAACTCTTATTCTATCTGCAGATACTCGTATTACCTCAAAGCCCCTTTACACGATTACAAAGTCCTATGACTTTTCATACACATATGTGAATTGTCAAAAAAATCATATCAAATCGTCTTAAAACACTGAATAAAACTCATATGAACAAATTCTGAAGAAGTAATAAATCATTTAATATCCAAAGAATTGGTCAATCAGAAAAAAATGTGTGCACGACTGGGTCGCACGAACTTGCTCTTATGTGCGATAACACTGTGTTTTTAAAGTTTTAATATTTCAAAAACTATATTTTATCTTATAAAAGAAATAAAGAAGTAAGCCTATATTGTATATCAGGGCACCAAGTAAGGGAGTTGAACGGTCTACGATTGGTGGAAACTAGAAATTAAAAGAAAACGTCAAAAAATCTCCAACAACTTGTTTCCTCGTGTGAAAGGGGACAAACAAAATCGTGGAAATGTTCTGTAGTTTGTGAAGAGGAATGTGGAGATTTCATTTCCCCTCTTAACTCTTGCCCTTCTCACCTATAAACTGAAAGTTGCTGGAAACTCAGTTTCATCGTGTGAAAGGGGACTTACAGCTGAAAAATTGTAAAAAAAAATATATAATTAATCATAAATTGATTAAACAACTTCTGAAATTGTTTTGACACTAATGCGATGTACATCATCCGATTTCGAAAATCTCAATTTATGAGAAAAATAATTGAAAATCGTTGGAGCGGTTTTTTTTTAAATAGTTTGGTATGTAAAATTTTGAAAAAATTAAAAAAAAAAGGTACGCAAGTTTTTAGACTTTATCATTGTGGAATTAAAAATTAAATTTAAAAAAAATATCATCCATCCATTTTCGAAACACGGAATTTTCAAAAAATAATTTTGAAATTTTTTTAAAAATCAGTAATTTTTTTTTGATAATTTTGGTATGCAATATTATTAGAACTTATTTGAAGATTTTGTGCAAAAAAAATTCATTAAAATCAGTTCAGCTGATAATGAGATAGTCGAAATAAAAAAAATGGTTCTATGAGTGATACCATTTTTAAACCGTAGACAAATTTTTTTTATTAATATCGTAGATCGTATAAATATTAGATCACACAAAAATTTTAATCAAAATCGTAGGAGCCGTTTTTGAGAAATATTAGATTTTCAATACCGGTTTTTAAGCATTTGTATGGGAGGTGCCGTTATTTTTCGTTATAAGAATAATTTTAATTAAAAATCTGCTAGACAATGTTAAAAAAAACTGCTGGGTACCAAGTTTAATAAAAATTTACCGAGTCGTTTTAAAATTACTAAGTTCTCAAAAAAAATTTTGAAACTTTTTTTAAAAATCCAAAAAAAATTTTTTGGAAAACTTTTGGTATACAAAACTTTTAAAACTTTTTCAAACATTCTCCAAAAAAAAATGGTGAATATCAGTTCAACCATTTTTAGAAAATCGAAAATCAAAAAATGGTTCTATGGGAGGTACCATTTCTAACCATTTTTCGGAATTCTTTTTTTACAAAATTGTTGCCTTTTTGTAAAAAAAATTACTTAATTTTTTTTTTTTTAAAGTTGTGGGCACGTTTTTGAGAAAAATAAGATTTTCATTTTTTAGTAAAAAAATTTGTATGGCAGCTCCCGTTTTTTTGGTCTTAAAAAAAATGAAAAAAACGCTAGGTACCAACTTCGAAGAAAATCGACCGACCCGTTTATGCTGCAGCCGAAGGGACAGACAGACAGAATTGCGAGACCCACTTTTTTTGACTTCCCTATCATCGTAATGTCAACTTTGATCAAAATATCGAATTCGATTTATTTTAAGAATCAATAACTTGCCATATAGATATAGTTCTTATATATCGCAAGTAAAAATGTATAAAAAAGAAAAAAGCATACTTAATGACTTTTTGACATTAGGATTGTATGTTGTTCCACTTGAGACGTCATATGCGATTTTTTTTATTTCAAGTGGAAAGTGTTAAATTATGACGTGTTAAACAATAGAATTTTATTTTTGTGTGTGAACAAAATTTGCAAAGTGGCTACCAACAAAATTAATAATAAGGAGTTTATTGATATTTACGTGTACACATATACCAAATACGAAACGATATAATTTCACAAATTTAGAATGAAAGATGATTTGAAAAATCATACAGAAAATATAATGACAGGTCATTTGACTTCTATTATCGTGTAAGGTGGCCTTTAGAAAAGCAACGAAAGATAAGAAATATCTGGAAATTAAATAATAAATAATATGTTTTTTGAAAATGATAAAGTTAAGATAAACTTGATAGAATATGAGTAATTATAATAAAAATATAATTAGATAATAGTTTTGAAAACAAAAAAAATGTCAGAATTTTTTACGATAGGTACGGCACCAAAAAGATATGACACAAGGTGTGAAATATGTGGAGCTTCGATACTCGATTGTTCGCAAATTCCACCAACAGACACTATAGGGGATAAACCCTGTAATACTTTTAATTTTTTATTATTAAACACATTTTACCCTTCATTAATTATATTCCTAAATATTCAAATTCATGTATTAGATTAAGTAAACATTAATATGTTATTGTAAGAAAATAGCCTTGTATAAAGACAAAAGAAGAACGTTGGGCCCCTATTGTTGAGCCAACAAGATTAAATTTAATAATAAGTTAGTTTTAAGTCAATTGTAAATAAAACAAATTTAAAAATAAAAATTCTTAATCTAAAAAAAATCTTGTTCGCAAATTTCCATCCGATTTTATTTTGTGTTATATTCTATTTATGCATGCTTTGTGCATAGCATGACACATTTCAATAAAATAAATGCAAAGAATTATATATATAATTATTACCATTAATATAATTATATGGCAACGTGAAATTTCTTGCGAATTTGCACAAATTTTCACAATTTTGCTGTAAAAATTCACAGGAAAAAACTCAAGTTTGGGAAACTTGTCAAAAATTTAAGTTACCAAACAGGCATTATGTATATAAATTTCGCTGTATCGATTTTATGTTTTGATTCTTGAGCTTTTGATATTTGAATGAATGTCAACAACATAATGTCAATAATGTACAATTTATTGCTAATACTTTAGAATCGAATTCTTTTATTGTAGTTCTAGGTGACTTTAACTTACCTAATATTAAATGGACTTATTCCGAAGAAGATAAATGTATTTTTCCTTTTAATGTTAGTAATGATGTTGAATATAATGTAACTGACACTATGTCTGCTATGAATCTAAATCAATCAAATTGTATTTATAATTCAATTGAAAGAATGTTAGATTTAGTTTTTGTCCATCAGGATATCGAATGTTTTGTTTCGGAAGCTGATTTTTCACTTTTGATCAATAGTACTCATCACAAAGCTTTAGATGTATCTTTTAATTTTGGTATTTTAAATCAATTATCTGTTTCAAATTATAATAATACTATGTATGATTTTTCCAAAGCCGATTACGTGTCCTTAAATAACTTTATTTACTCAGTAGACTGGGAAAATATTCTTTCTATATCCAGTCTTGAACTTACGTACAATGTTTTCTGTGAGGTGATAGAATCCGCTTTTTCTAGGTTTGTTCCAGTAAAGGTAATAAGAAAGCGAAATCGACCAATTTGGTTCAATAAAAAATTGTCAAATTTAAAACAAGCTATGAGAAATATGTACAAAAAGAGCAGAACTAATATTTCACTTCGAAGCAAGTTTTGTCAACTGAGAAAAGAATATGAGTTCTTGAAAAGATTTCTATATAGACAATATCTTTGGTCTCTTGAATCAAAAATTAAGCACGATTCTAAAGCGTTCTGGGCATTCATCAACACGAAGAAAAAATCGCTCGGCTTACCTTCTGAAATGGAGTTTAATGGTGTCGTTAGTGGTAAATTAAACGTTATATGTAATATGTTTGCTTCTTTTTTCCAGTCCAACTTTGTTAACCTTGAAAAAAGTTGTACTAATCTGCCGTTTTGTGGTGCTTTCACTGATATGGGATATTTACTAATAACAGAAAATGATATTTTGGAGGAACTATCTTCCCTTGAATCGAGTACTTCTCTTGCTCCAGATAATATTCCTCCAATCTTTTTAAAGATGTGTAAGCTTGGCCTTCTGAAACCACTGCATATAATTTTCAATAAATCCTTAGGCTATGGTGAGTTTCTTGAAGCTTGGAAATGGTCTTTTATTACACCTATACATAAGTCTGGTTCTAAGAAAGCTGTGATTAATTACAGGCCAATTGCTAAGCTTCAAATTATTCCCAAAATCTTTGAAGCTATTGTCAAAAATAAGTTGTATAATGCTATTTGTAATAACATTTCTGACGTTCAACATGGTTTTGTGAGAGGTAGATCTACAACTACAAATTTAGTTATCTTTACGAATGCCTGCTTACGTGCCTTAGAAAATAGACGTCAAACTGATTCAATATTTACTGATTTTTCTAAAGCTTTTGACAGCGTTCAACATAATATTCTTGTTAAAAAGCTGGAAACTTTAGGTTTTCATTCGAAGCTATTGTTGTGGTTGGGAAGTTACTTAACTGGAAGAAAGCAGTTTGTAAAAATTGGATCCGAAATTTCCCTTGAAATCACAAATTTTTCAGGTGTTCCACAAGGTAGCCATCTTGGTCCACTTTTATTCCTATTATTTATTAATGATTTACCAACACATGTAGTTCGTTCTCAATGCTTATTATATGCTGATGACCTTAAAATATTTAAAGAGATTCAGTCGGATACGATGCCATTGAATTACAAAATGACTTAAATAATATATCTGATTGGTGTGATTCGAATGGATTATATTTTAATATCAGTAAGTGTTCGGTGTTAACCGTATCCAAAATGTTGAGTCCTATTATATTTGATTATAATATTGACAATATGAGTCTGAAAAGAGTGTCACGTCAAAAAGATCTAGGTGTCATCTTTGACGAGCAATTAAAGTTCTCCTGGCACTATGATTATATAATATCCAAAGCAAATTCAATGTTAGGTTTCTTGTTTCGTAATTCAAATGACTTCCAAGACCCATATACTCTAAAGTCGCTATACACTTCGTTAATACGTTCATGTCTTGAGTACTGTTGTGTGGTATGGAGTCCATACTATGCCAATGCCCGTTTTCGTATTGAAAAAATTCAAAAGCGTTTCACAAAGTTTGCTATAAGAAAATTTAATTGGGCTTATAGTCCACCTTATGATGCTAGATGTGCTTTGATAAATCTTAAGCCACTTGGCATAAGACGTGAATATTTTTCTGTTCTTTTTGCATGTGATGTTTTATGTGGGCACATTCAGTGTTCGCAATTACTTTCTATGTTTAATATGTATGTCCCCGGGAGACGTTTAAGGCCTAGAGGAGGCGATTTCTTCTTCATCCCCCTACACAGATCAAATTACGGTTTAAATGACCCAATTACTATGGCTTCTATTCACTACAATAAGTATGCACACGTAATCGACTTTAATATGAGTAGAGATGTTTACAAGAAAATGGTTTTGAATATTATCTAGTATTTTTTATTTTTTATTTTATTTTAAAATTTGTAATTATGTATATATATTGTTTATTCCTAAGTTTATTTTTTAAATGTACGTAATATATTATATTGAATCTAAGAAAGTTAATGTACTTGATAGATAATACCAAATAAATAAATAAATAAATAATATACAGCCCTCGGGTGTTTTTTGAAAATCGAAAAACCTATTTTTTTGACAATTCGTCGGGTTTTCAAGAAAACCTGGGTGAACCTTGAGTAAAGTTCAACAAACAAGTTCAGAAACACAAACCTTTGTTGTATCTTGTATATAGAAATATATATATGTAGATATACGAGCAACTATTTTGCAAATATGTCAACTCATGCAGAAATAATGACGACATTTTTTTGCCTGCATGGTAATTTTTTTTTCAACAAATTTCCCAAAAATTAATTATTTAATTAATTTTAATGTTAATTATTAATTATTAATTATTAATTTTTCAATGTTCTTTCTCAGCGAAAACAGCTGTTAGTTTGAAAACATAATTGAATTTTTTGATGTGTAAACTATCTTTCCTAAGGGAAAATGTAGGGGAAGTGGTTATCGAATGGACGAATCGGGTTCTCTACATTATTCGCTCGAGAAAAAATTTGAAAATATTTCAGTTGAGATTTGAATTTGATTTTGTTTGTTCAATTTTTATGTGATAAATCTCATGAATATTCTTAATAATAAATAGGTTTAGGAGATATTACCCCGATTTTCTACCCGTTCGCGTTCCTTGAGAAAAATGAGGATGTTTACTCATCTTCACCGTGAGTCTCGTCCCTGTGCTCACACATTTTTTCTGTAGGACACGCCTATTTAATGCCGTAATCATGCTTTATGACACAAAATGGCTATAGATATGACAACAAACGACTTATATTTTTGTTGTTTACATCTCTCAAACGACTAGAAAAACCAAACCATGACAAGTCATATAAAACTGCATTTAAAAGCCAGCGTTCTATGACTAACTAAATGAGCAACCATAACTTAAATATTTAATGTCTTTTGACATGACATTGTAGTTAAAACAATGTTTTTTTTTTTTTTGCATTTTACTTCTGGCACGAATCACAAAATTAATGCTACATTTATGTGTATACCCACTTTGTTGGGGAATTAAAAAAGCAATTATGTATACTGAAAGGGTAATCTTTCTTTGATTTTTTGGGCCGTAAAATGTAAATTGCTAAGCTGAAAGTGAGTTAAAATGAATTCTCTCAGACTAATTTTAAAGTAATTTGCAAAGTTTGTCATGTCAATATTTGAAGTAGACTAAACAAAACTTTTATTTAAATGAATACTGAAGGTAATTTGTTTATGAATATAAGCTATACATACTGCGGTATGGTGTAGTAAAAAAATGAGTTTAGTAAACGACTTTGAATTCTCTCCCACCACATTATTTGTTTACAAGCAATAAAATAATGAGGTTTATCGTTCATTGGAATGTGATGGATCATTTTGTGAATAAAACTATGGAATCTTTTTATTAATTATTTTTGTTTGTTAAAAACTCAAGAAATGAAAAGTAACAATATTTTTGTTCCCGCTAGCGCAGTTGTTTTGTAAAAATCATTATACAAATTGTTTTTAAAACCAAAACTTAAGCTTTCCGCTTCTTTTTTGAAAGTTTTCCAGTCCGAAAACTATCACAAAATAAGTTTGGAAATTTTCACTTTTGTAATTTTCACTTTTTTGCCAATGGAGTTAAGGCATAAAGCTTTTTCTACCCTTGATTTTGTCATAACTGTAGGGCTATGTGTCAATAGTAATATTTGATCCCCATTTCCTTTTTTTGAAGTTTCTTCGTAAATCTAAGTACATATTGGCGCATATTTATAGTCGTTTTTAGACCCCAGTTTATCTTAGCCTGGAGTTTATCCAATGTAAATTAGATAGGATAAACCCAGTATTTTTTTTAGAAAAAACTTAAACAGTGACTACGAATATGCCCCATTATGTATGTACCTATGACTCTGTTTATATTGGGAAGATTTAGTCCGGACTGGGGAGTGCCATCGTGTTTACACTTTCTGAAGGCTGTTTTAAAATGTGACGGGAAAACGAGACATCAGCGTGAATGTTTAAAACTGTTTTATAAGGCGGATAACTAGGAAGAGAACTAGTCGCGCTGTCTGCGTTTTGTTTTCTCGTCGCATTATGAAACAAACATTAATTTATATTTCTAAAAAGATCAGATCACAAATTGACGAGTAGGCTTTGAATTCTACTTGTTGCAAAATCAACATTGATCACAGGTAGAAGTTTGACAACCCGAAGTGACAGATAAATTCATATAATGCCTGTTTGGTAACTTTTTTTTCTACAAATTTCCCAAAAACTGAGTTTTTTTTCTATGGATTTTGACAGCAAATTGTGAAATTTTGTGAAAATTTTGTGAAAATTTGTGCAAAGAAAGACCAATAATTTGTTTCAATTTTCATCGTCTAATATTATGTCTTGGTAACTCGAAACGTTGTACGACGTGCGTCGTAACGCGTACGACGTAGCACAATTTGCTGTCAAATCCCATAGAAAAAAAATGACAAGTAGCAAGAAGTTGCAGTAACCAAACAGACATATTACACAAATCAACAAAAGAAAAAAATTCTTGTCCTAACATTCATTTTACAATTTTTATACTTACTATGTACCAAAATGAATCAATTATCAATCAATCATTTAAAAGTTTGCTTTTGTAAAGCTAAGTTCAGACGATTGTCAGATCTTACAATATTGTCAGAACTGTCAATGGTCTGACAATAGATAACAATTAGCTGACAATTGACATATTTCTTACAATAAAAAATTGTCCGTTCACACGGTTGGTAGATTTCTTCCCAATTTAACCAACTCAAAGACATTTCGAACAATGAAGAAATTGGCCTAATCGACAGACAATGATAAAAATTGTGTGTTCAGACGATTGTCAGATACCTGACAATTTTTTGTCAGATTGTCGTCTGACAATGACGTTTCTGACAATATTGTCATACAAAATTGTGTGTTCAGACACAAGACATTTGGAACAGTTTTTTCACTGACAGATTTGACAATATTGTAAGATCTGACAATCGTCTGTACTTAGCTTAATAGTTATTACAAAAAACGTTTTAATAATTTAATTAGGAATAAAAATTTGACCTGGAAAAAATTGTATATATTCACTTTTCTTTCACAATAAGTTATTATGTTCACTTTTCTTTCACAATTCGTAAGAGGGGATTATTAGGAGCACATGGGTAGTTTTTCGGGAAAATCGGACTGGAGCTTAAGCCACCATCTTGGAATTTTCTTAAAAAATTGACTTAAAATAGAAAAAAAAAATATTTGAAAACATAGGCAACACTTGCAGTGTCATTTTATATCTTTTTTAAAAGCCAGAAATCCATTCTTTAATTCTGTTTTTAAATAAAATTATTTTAGTAACTACTTTTTAAAAAATAATTTTTAAACTCAACATTTTGAAAAAAAAATTGGCAATTAATTTTTTTTTTCAAAATTTTGCATTATTAATTAGTATTTTTTTTTTAATAATAACTTTATTTCAATAATTTAAGATACAAAAATAATCAAAAATCTATTAGTTTTAAAAATAATAGTTTTAAAAATAACCTGTTAAAACGTTATCCTGGCTACAAAAGCAAACTTTTCTATTAAATATACATATTTGTTTTTCGGGTGACTATAGGTACAGCTTTATAAATTTAAAACCCCTTTTTCAAAGTCAAAATTCATGTTGACTTGTGTTATCGATGCGATTGTTACAGAACGTAGGCAACTGATTACAGATTAAACCATTAGTTGTGAATAAAAAAAACACGCAAACGAAAAAAACCAGAAATAGAAATACAAAACCCGGCAACACTATAGTAAAAACCCATCAGGTATAAAATTTCAAGCATTTAGGTATGGTCTTATAATAAATGACAACAAATGAAGCAAATTTTTCACAATTTATTTATAATGCTGATGATTACCCACACTGGTAGGTATGTATGTAGGTTTATTGCATTTCCAGGTATAAATGCCACTCTAACATTGGATTTTCTATAATGGGAAGGTGAGTGACGAATTTACAACAAGATTAAATTTTTCGCCGAAAGAGACAAAAGATTAGAAGATTTCTATCTAGATATCTGCTAGTTACCTTTCTACAGTGAAAAAAATAATTTGATAAAATATTTTTTTTTGATGTGTAAACATCTATACTGGCGGTAGGGTGAAAAAAAAACGTAACGTATCTTGTGATCGTGATTGTGATTCTGTGATTGTGATTCACGTTACGTTACGTATGTTTACACATCTTAACCGTGAGTCCCGGCACTCACACTTTTACTTATTAAACAGGCAATAAATTGCCATTGACATTGCCTTAAATATTGTCAATGGAGCCGAGGCGTAAAGCGGAGTGGCAGATTGTGAAAAATACAAAATCAAATAAAAAATTCGATACAAAATTTAAAAATTTTGGCGTAAATGTTATCCTTTGACATTTGTGAAGTAAACAGAAAAAAAACACGGTAAAATTGCCGTGTTCAGGTTGCACAAGCATAGACTATCTAAGATACTCGAGTATCCATATATGTTTCTGAACGCAAATCAGCTGTTGTTGACATTTCTCATAGGATCCTAGAATTTTCAGGATAGCTTGAGATTTATTTTTTGGCAACAGTTGCTTTGACATCAGTTGTGATTTTACAAGGAATTACAGCAAAAAGCTATCAAAAAGATCCCTACAGTCATTTTTTCTTTCGTCTTTTTGATAGCTCGGGTGAGAGGTGTAAAAATGTAGGGGGAATGAAGAAATAAATCATACATTTCTACAAGCTATCAAAAAGGCGAAAGACGAAACGACGAAAAAAGACTCGTGTAGTAATCAGCGTCAAAAGCAGGATTTTTTAATCTTTTTAAAAATTTGTGAATATTTGTTGACTTTTTCTTTTGTGGCATCTGTCTCCTCTGTCTGGGTCCGTTCTTTTTCTATAAAATGTAAACTATTGCTGTTGTGTCAAAAAAAATGTTAAAATGTCATTGTTAAAATTGTTACACTGTCATTACATTTAGGAACGATCAATGTTAAAAATATTGTTGATCCGTCAATCGAAAGGGGTTGAAAAAAAGTCAAAAAACATTTAGAATGAATAAATCAAAGAAAATTCTGAACTGCATCAAATTTTATTATACAAAATATGTAGGTATTATGATCACTTAAATGCATATAAATTAAATTTACATTTAATTTATTTTTTACAAAATCGAATCATTAGCGAAATGTATAGAATTTTTCTTGCATTCAAAATGGACACAAATTCCGCTGTAAAAAAAAAAACAACTGAAAACAATAGCAAAACTCAAAATCCACAAAAAAATAAAAAAATGTTGAAATGAAATACAAAAATTAAAATAATTCCAAAGCGTAAGAACGAGAAGTAAAGAAAAGATACAAACACATTTCCAAATTCAGCTGCTGTTGACAGATCAACACTTCAATCATATCAAGGAGGTGAGTTGAAAATTGTTAGAAAGAGTAACACTCTGACTCTGCAACACTGAATTTAGGAACGATTTAATGACGTCATAATGTTACACAGTGTTACACTTTTTCATTTAGGAACGCCGAAAGTTAACAATAGTAACAATAATTAACATTTTATAGAAAAAGAACGCACAACTGTACTTTTTATTTGGCACTTAAATACTATTCAAAAGATTTTTTTTTTTTCTATATATAATATTTATTTTGTGATTAATATATTTCTATTTAATAATTCAATAATTCCAAATTTGTGTTTTGTTTTGACGACTGTTGCGAACGTCAGAGTGACTCGCTGGGTGTTCACATTAGTTTATGTCGGAAAGGTAGAAGTATGATTCACGTCAAAAAAAAAGTCAGAAGAGGCAGTCCAATATGAACAGCGTCTAATGGTGTTTTCAGTTGGTCTCCCAGAAGCCTTTTGAACCCCACAAAATGGTCAGTTCTTCTTCTCGATAAAAGAAAAAATGCTTCTGGATTTGAATTCAGAATCGAAATCAAAAGCACTTACACTTCAGATTCGATAAGATCTGTTTGAAGCGTTAGTCAAAAACGCCATAAGAACACGGATTGTTTCGATTTTGACATTTGCCGCCATTTGAAACGGTGACAACTTTTGCACCACCTTGTAGTTATCTTCTTACCCTAAACCTGATAGCTTCTTAATTTATGAATTGAAGCATAAAGTTCTATACAAATAGATTGAATCACGTTTAAAATATTCTTACCCTTTTATATACAGCTCAAAATCGTCAAATACCAACCTATTAAAAAAAATATGTTTCAATTCTCTTATGTCGAACTCAATTCAACAAAAGAATCAAATTTTTTTCTAAAAAAAAAATTTTATTGTCGTTGAAATGAAAGGAATGCGAAAAGAAACAATTTTTTTTGTCATTGTGTGTGTGACACTTCACAGCCGCAATTTTGAAGTCAAACGTCAAAAAAATATTCTATTTCGAAATTATGAGGAAGTTGTTTATAAATCAACTTACCAGTGTTGGAATCATAGTGTCATTAATCATATTTAACTTAATAATAAATTTAATAAAACAAAATAACTACAACCAATAAAATCGAACTTAAAATTCAATCAAAAAATATCATTATGAGTGCTTTGACTGCAGGAGCGGACTGGGCCACCGGGCAACCGGGATTTTGCCCGGTGGCCCCTAAGAGAACACAAGAAAATTTTCTCATAAAAATTGATTTCTAGGTGCCTTATAGTAAATATACGGCTTTTGTGGCCCCAAAAGAATCCAAAATTAAGTCACGTTTTTTGTTAACTCAAATACATAATAGAAATTTCCGTCCAGACAATTAACAGCTTCAATTACACAACGATACAGTTTTTATCGTCGTTTTTAGAGCAAATTTTTTTTTAACTCCTACCTACTCATCAGAGTCGGAGCTGGAACACCTGTCAAAATATTAAATACACACAAAATCAATGCTACGAGTAGAATGGAATGCAACTGCAGACGGAGCTGCAGTCGGACCGCATTGCTTCGCGAACTTCTAACGTGCAGCACTTTTGACGTTTCAATTTCAGCCAGTAATTTTGCTTTAATAGGCGTGTTTTTATGCAAGTCCGGGGGGAATTGGATGAAAAAAACGACGTCGGTGCTAAAAAAATTACATGTAAAATGCAACTACAACTAATCCCCTGCGGGCTTAGCTCATCCCAGAGAATTCTCGGGGCTTAACTTAAGCGCACAGAAAAACTATAGGCGTGTTTTTTTCCAAGCCCGAAGGAAATCGGATAAAAAAAACTATTTGGGGCTAAATAATTTACATGTTAAATGCAACAACAACTAACCCCCAATGGGTTTAGCTAAACCCAGATAATTTACGGAGCTTAACTTTAGCACGGAGAAAAACTGTATTACCGGCAGGAATTACATACTTTTTATCGATAGTTTGTATGGAAACTCCATTTTCTTTCTGTAATGGCGTCGCTAATACCCGATATCGTTTTTTCAACCACTTACCTCCGGGATTGGAGAAAAACACACCTTGTGTTACCGGCATGAATTACATACATGTTATCGATAGTTTGTATGAAAACTCCATGTTTTTTTCTGTGATGGCGTCGCTAATCCCCGTTGTCGTTTTTTTCAACCAATTACCACCGGGCTTGCAAAAAAACACGCCTAATATAAGGGAGATACGTTAACTATGTTATAGAATATAAAATCGGTTTAAATTTTTTTCTTACAGTGTACTCTTTACTGTCTACCTGGTATATTTGTGTGTTCTTCCCATATACCTGGTATTAGTAAGAAAAAACCGGCTTTAATTTGCTGTCTCTTTAAATTTAACAGCTCTTTTTTTTCATTTTTTTTCTGTGATTCACACAAACATACCTATACTTTCTTTTATATTTTCGCAACAACAATAAAAGGAAAAACACAAGCGAGATAGCAACATTTATGCTTATAAAATCATCAATTGAGGAAAAAACAACAAACTACACTATAGAAAGTACACGACAGGGTGCTTTTTTATAAAAATGCTTCATGTGCGAAATTCAGTATACTCGTGATTATTGTCGTCTGGATGAATAAAATTGTATTTGTGGCATTTTTTTGTTCTACATTTCGTTAATAAATGATTAAAAAAAACAAAAATACAAGCTATCGGTGTATCTAGTATTGTTTTATTCAATTAGTTTTATTGTTGTCATTTATGATTATTGTTATAATGTATATATGAACTTTGAATTTATACCAAAATTAATTAAAATTAAGGACACTTCGAGAGGTTTCTCCCAAAGAAAACGTGTGTGACTTTGAAGTATCAAACCTTCTATGCTTATTGCAAAAAAATTTAAAAAATAGTGTGATTTAGTGACATTTATATGCATAAATAATCCTTCAACATTCGAAACTTTTTATTTAAGCTGTTTAACATAAATTACATAAATATATAACTATTTATGGTTTGATATCAGTAATTATATTTCCACAAAGAATTCTCTTATCTAAAATTTATAACAAATTAGGCACCCACTTAAATGCTGTGTTATCTTCTCATTTATATGACATCAGTAGTGTCAATGTCAAAATTCTTCAATACAATTTTCTAAAAATAAGTTAACAAAAAAAAAACTTATATAATTTTGATAGTTAGATATTCATAAAAATATTGAATATGGAAAAATTAAATAGCAAAACAATTTAAAGAAAAGAAAAAAAACCTTGATAGAACGTATGCGCGAAAATAAATTGATACAATGAGGAACATGTGCGTCTTCCAAAACTCATGTTCATGTTGACGCAATAGCTTTCTATGTAAATTGTACATAATATATTTCATTCTTTTTTAATTCAGAATGATTTAGGTATTAAATTTAAATTGGTTTCACGAATTTGTTCAATCAATTTTCATTAATTTTTTATACAACAACAAACCACTGTTACAAATTAGCTGCGGCCTCTGATCATTATGATGATGATAAAGAGTATTGCTATATTGATGAGGATGATGACAGTTAAATGTGTATAGGCATTTCAAATTATTACAGCTTCGAAACACACACAAAATAAATAATATTCTCAAGAGCAAATTATCTTTTATAGCTTGTTGATTTGATTAGAAAAGCAATGAAAATAAATAAACAAAAACTAGATACTTGTTGCCGGCACGCGGTTGATTCCTACATAAAAAAAAATAAACACTGCTTTCTACCAACAACACTACACTCGTATAATATGTACCTATATATTTATACTGCTTTGATATTGCATTACATTGGATTTTCGCTACCTACCTCCAATTCAATTTCATAAATTGAGGAAACTAAAAAAAATGTGTCACTTAATTTGTTGATGATCGATTGGCCAAAATTGAAATATTTTTTTGTTCGTCTAATCAACTAGAGCTATATAATTGTCGTCCTTCGAACAAAAATGGTGATTTTGTTGTTGTTTTCAATTAAAAAAAACTATAAATTTTCTCTCTGTTTACAGCGCAGTCGCAGTTTTCGGGAAAATATTACATATATATTTCCATATTGATTAATGTGTTTCGGCAAAAAAAAAATTATAAAAGTTAGTTTTTTTCTTCTTTTATCTGCCAACACTTATAGAAGAATGGAGCAACATTGGCATAGTTATTGTATCGAATAAATGTACGTTGAGGTTTTTTTAGCATCTGCATCTCAGCATTAAGTCTAGCAACACTTGGATGATTTGAAAATCCTATTTTATTGTTGTGGTGTTTTGAACAACATCAAAGAATAAAAAAAAAAGAAAACTTTGTGGAAAGATTGAACGAACTATTTACTCAACAATTGTGTCTCCATATTTTAGATAGAAAATCTCAACGAAAACATAAAAAAAATCAACAAAAATATAAAAGAAAATCGTATAAACTTCGATAGTTTAAAAAAAAGTTGTGTTTTTTTTAAATTCTAAACAAGGACAAACAAATATAAAAACATATTTTTTTTTGTTGTTTGTGATTTACCTAATATATTTTTGCAATGAATATGAAGTATTCCAACATTGAACAAAGCAAATTTTTACTAATCAATGAAAAATGTTTACAACAGTTTTTTTCAATTGTTGTTAAAACAGAATCAAGTTTTAATTAATTTTTATAATTTCAAAAAAAGTTTTTGTGTGTGTTAAATAAAAAAAGTGAATTCTCGATAGAGAAAATCGAAAAAGTGTGAACAAGTGCAGAATACAAAACTTTGAAATAAACAAAAAGTTTTTTTTTTTTTTTGAAAACAACGTCCATTTTTTACCCATTGATTATTGATATATATAAAAGAAAACTTACAGAAAAAAATAAAAATATTTTTAAAAACAAAAACTTTCAAAACAAAACATTCAACCAAAAACCATCATCAACACAACAAGAACATAAATTTGTAAAAAAACTATTTGTTTTTCGAAAAGCGTAATGATTTCAGGAAACGCCACTAATTACTGTCTTAATAAACTTTATCTAGTCCGAGGTAGATTCTCGTCAGTTGAATTGCTCCAAAATCTGATTCAAAAGGAATATATTGAGCAGTTCATTTTTGAAAAAGGCAGCGGAGGGGGAGGAGCAGTTGGATCAGCAGCGGCTAACGATTGCCATTATACCTATCACCAACTGGACAGTGTCCTAGTTAGCGATGTGGCAAAAGAAGCTACAATCGCTGGGTGATGATTGAGATTTAAATTTTCGTATGAATAGAGCTACCAAAAAGTTCGTTTGTTTATAGAACAACTTAAAACTAAAATATTAAAAAAAAAAAATAAATAAATCAAACAGAGATCTAAAGTGCCGACAAAAATTGGACCAAAAATTGATGAAAGGTACCTATCCTATAATACAAAGGAGAGATTTCAAGGAATTCAGAGAAGAAAGAAGAACAAAAAAGAAGAGCTCATCGAACTGCCAATATTTTTTTTGTATTCAAATCGACACCGACGCCACCGGCTTTGCTTGTATTTTTTGGTACCATTACTTGTCTACGCATTAGATAACTAAAACTTTTAAAATATAATTTTAATTTAAAGATAAAATAAATAAATTATAATGGTTGTCAATTTAATTGCTCGTATAATGGTTGAAGTTCAAGGATCAAAATATGATACTCTAAGCTGACATCTAATCGTTGGATTAATAAATAATCTTAACCTCATTTACATATTTATACATAAATAATATCTAATTAAAACAAAAAATATCAATTATAAATAATAATTAATAAATAAATATCAAATTTGATACGGCATTTCATACCTACATTGTAAATTAAATAGTTATTATATATTTATAACTTGTATCTGCGTTCAATTTTAAATTAAAAAAAATAATAACAATTATTTGTATAATGCATTTTCCTACTTAAACAAAAAAAACAAAAATCAAAACTAAAAAGCAACAAATTAAAATATCTACAATAATTTTGACTGGGCGCGCGCATTTTGTTTTTATATACCTAATAATACCAACACAGCGCACTTAATTGTATTGCAAACATACATACTTAACTTAGATACTTACTTAAGAGAAATTTTTAAATCCTTGTATTGGAATAAACGAACCACGCACCACATCATACTTACACAATTTTGTTTACTGCTTTTCGTTTGTTTGTTTGAACATCTTCGAACATCATGACCGATGAAGAAGATTCAGCGGCTGGTGGATATGCAACTCCAGCTAAAATTAGTGCTAAAAGTATTCAAAATAATCACCAATGGTGGCAAAAGAATAATAATGCTATTAGTTCTCCTGCAAAAAATCTTCAGCATCATAGAAATCATGATCAACACGAAAAAAATCATCATCAGCAACAAGAACAACAGGATACAAATTCAATGCGAAAGGATTTTTATAATCCATTGAATGTTATCGTACAACACCAACAACATGATGATAATAATGAAAAAAACAATTACACATCATCGCAGCAGAAGTTTGATTCGTTTGATGATGAGACAATGTTGGAAGAGATTATTGATCGGACATCGCAAGATTCTGAATTGTTGGAAAAAGGTTAGTTTTTCTGTTTGTTTTTTTGGTTAATCAATTGCGTCAATTTAACAAAATGGCTCCCTCCTTTGACAAGTAATCCGACGAAATACATTATATTGTGGACGGATACTCGTTTCGTTTAATAAAAACACAATTTAATTTCAATTAATGATATATTTTATTTTTCGCACTAACTTTTCGTTTGCCAACGCTGTTCTTTTTTTTTCATTTGTAGGCGTCTTCTTTTGGAAGCCTGGGATTAATTGGTTGAAAAAAACGATATCGGGGATTAGCGACGCCATTACAGAAAAAAATGGAGTTTCCATACAAACTATCGATAGCAAGTATGTAATTCCTCCCGGTAATACAGTTTTCTCCGTGCTTAAGTTAAGCCCCGAAAATAATCTGGGTTTAGTTTATTGGGGATTAGTTTTTGTTGCATTTAACATGTAAATTATTTAGCCCCGAATCGTTTTTTTCATCCAATTTCCTTCGGGTTTGGAATAAAACACGCCTTGTGTCTGGCCCTTTCCCAAACATAGCGTGACACCACAAGCATATTAAGGTATTTACACAATAAATACTTAATGGTCTAGTTACATTTGTTTTTGTTATAATCAGTTTCGTGCTACAGTAATCGTCCCGATCTCGCGTTTACTAACAGTATTTGTATCTTTCCATGATTTCATATTGGCCACTTCCCAAACCCCCTCATAGGGAATCTGTGTGAACTGGAATCCCAGTCACATCCCTCAGCAAGTATCTATCATTAGGCAGAACCTTTATTACTTGATAAGTTCCCTTAAATTTAGGTGCAATTTTTGTACATATTTCTGGTTGACTAATAAAATTCTTAACTACCACATAATCTCCTACTTGGTGACTCTGGCATGTCCTATTGCGGTAATTAATTTTTTTTTATTATAATCCTGACATTTCACTATTTTGCTGCAGTCTTAAGCCTCATATCTTTGAAATCTCTCTCATTGTCATAATTCAAAATTTCTTCTAATTTGTCTTTTAATGGATTTCCTATAACTCCTCGCTGCCTTACTCGAAAAAATAACTCACTAGGTGTGGTTCCTATGCTTTTATGCATCGTGTTGTTCATCACATATTCTATTTGCTGTAAAACTTTATCTTATGACATCTCACTGGTATCATTGGCCAATTTTGCCAGCATCGGAGCCAAACTCTGATTAAATCTTTTGACCTGTCCGTTTGCTTGTGGTAAACCGGTTGCGACCAACACATGTTTCACTTGACTCTTCTCTAAGAATGATTGAAATTCCGAACTAGTGAACGCGCTAGTTTAGGGCGACTATAGGAATTAAAGTACGACCTCAAACAACTAACAACCTCACTCACACCTGAACAGCATATAGCCTGTTAAATAAAAGCATCTACTACTAATAAAACATATTTCTTCTTTGATTTTTTTAAAGTAACATGACCAAAATGATCTATATGCAAAGGGATATCACCTTTTGGTATGTTATGTAATAAGCCATCATGTTTTCCGAACTTGGGTGAGAAACTGATACATTTGAGACAATTAAGAATATGTTGTTTTATTTGTTCCCTCATTTTTGGGAACCAATATGTTCTTCTGAGGTTCTCATACACTTTATGGAGACAAAGTACATGGCCCATTTCGTCGTGGTACATACGTGATACATTGGTTTGCATTTCACTTGGCACATAGAACAGCAAACCTTTATCTCTTTTCCTATAAAGTAATCCATTTCTCATTTCGTAAAAACTACTCTCTTTTTCCCCCAATAATGCCCTTATTTTGTTTATAACCCCATCTCTGTGCTGAAAAATTGATAAGTTCTGCTCGAACGTGTTTTCTTCCAAAACAAGTATATTAATGTTTCTGCTTAATGCATCTACATGCTGCATCTTATCACGGCCAGAGAGAAGGAACTAATAGAGAGAGCCAAATTCGACGGTGGCTCTCTTTTAGCCTACAAGCTACGATGTCGCGACTTGTGCACCATCTTGCATATGTATAATTATTAACTCCATATAAAAAAAATGTGGGGACAAATACATATGCAAGAAGATGTGCATACTCACCACCTTTTTTGTTGTTTTGCACTGCCCGAGGTGAAAACATGTACACACCGATAAGAATTCAACACGTTATAAAAAATGTAAACAAAAGGTTTCGAGGGGACGGAGATGAGGAAATTTGACTCTCTCTATTAGTTCTTTCTCTCTGATCACGGCTACGATGCTCTAGCATATAGTCGTAGTTTTGTAATTCCAAAGTCCACCTGCCTATTCTAGGATTTATTTCCTTTTTATTCAATGTCAGTGTGAGAGAGTTACAATCTGTAACAATCTTAAAGTTCATGCCAACAAATAAATTCTAAAACTTTGTATTGCATAAATTAATGCTAAAGTTACTTATTCCAAACCATGGAACTTCTCTTCCTGATCGGTTGTTCTCTTTGAGAAATAGAACGCAGGGTGAAACCTATACCGTCTTTTTTCTTTTGTAGAAAAATTGCACCAAACCCTACTGCACTGGCGTCACAATGCAGTTCTGTTTCGTCTCGTGGGTCATATAGGTATAGCTAATATTGGTGCGGCTAGCAATTTGGCTTTCAATTTTTCATAACATTGCAACTCTTCCTCAACAAACTTAAAACTAACATTCTTTTTTATTAAGTTGTACAAGGGTTGTGCTATGGTTGAAAACCTTTCTACAAACCTTCTAAAATAGGAACACAGTCCCAAAAAGCTATGTACAGCTTTCGCATTCTGAGGAACGGGAAAATTTACCACTGATTCAATGTTCTTTTCATCTGGCCTTATTCTATATTTTGCTACCGTGTACCCAAGATAACGTATCTCTGATTCCATGAATCGACACTTGTCCAATCGCAATTCTAATTTATTGTCTACTAACTTTTTAAAAACTTCTTTAAGTATAACTAAATGTTCATCAACATCCCTTGTCGCAATCATAATGTCATCTATACTCTGTTCAACTTATATTTGCAGTACAGGCCTTATGGGAGAGCTTTTTCAAAAACATTAGTGCCTGCTGCTGCTTGCACAGCACCTTAACTTAAGAAATTGCCACTGAAATAAGAAACAGAATCACTGAGTTACATTTAAATTGTTTGTGTAATCTTCTTTGAGCTCACGTACATCCTACCTTGACCTATCTGCTCCCCGGGTGAAAGGAGACTGATCGCAAATTTGCAACCAACCCTTGTTGACATTAGGTGTGTTTTATTCATTGTTGCATAGCCAGCGCAGCACAAGTTTGAATAAAACGATCATTCACTCTATACGTTTCAATTTCAATAATTGAAAGCTCTATCGCCAGCACAGCCATCTTTTTTTTTACTGACTTCTTTTTCGCCAGCAATCAAATTGTTTTTGTTTGCCAAGGGAAATTTTGCTGCGCTGGCTATGCAGCAATGAATAAAACACGCCTATTGTTTTTACTAAAAAAAAAACACTTTGAATCAGAGTTACCATTGCCCAGTTGATGGAAATTCATATGGCATATTCTTTGGTTTTTGCAATGTAACTTTCAGGATTTAATCTTTCTTAGAGCTTTTGGTAGCAAATATTTCTACTTTAGAGAAAAAACTGTTGACGCTTGGTGTTTTTCTGTTTTCATGTTTTAGGATTTCCTTTTATGTATGGAAAAACAGTTAAAAATTAAAATGCAGTTATACAAATTGTTAGCTATTGTCTTTCAGAGAGGTGTGGAAAAAGATAGATTAAATTTATTTAGGATGTCATTGTTTTTGATTATAAAATATGCGTATCAATATAATAAAACGACAAACACGAATTTTGGGGTACCATTTACGCGGTCTACAAAAGCCGAAAGTATATAAATTATACGTCGATGGAAAGGTTTTTTTGCATAGAAGTGCACAAAGCAAACATTTATTAAATAATTTTACCACAAAGACTAAAAAACAATAAAGTAAAATTGCATTATAAGTGCGAGGAGAGCGAGAACCATAGCAAGAGCCAGAGCGAGACCGAGGTATTTGTTCACAAACTTATTATATTTTCGTTAAATGCAATGGTTCGTGCATTTAATATATTCGATAAGATGGTTAGTGAATTCGAGTGAGGGATTTTTGTGGGAAGAATTTTATTTCTGAGGATTTTTTTCTGTTGTGTTGGATTTTCGGCCATTGGTCGATTTAATGCAAGGAAGCATAAATTATGTATAGTTGTAGGTATATTGGTTTTGCATAGAAATATTCTGCAATCTATTGTGTCTCTCGCTCATTGGGTGTTGTTTTTTAAATTGAAATAAAATGTGATCAAAAAAAGGAAGAATGCTTTCAATTTGTAGATGTAGTGTGAGGGATGTTTAAGCTGAGGCGTGGAACAATAACTTTTTATTCACTAACCATCTTAACGAATATATTAAATACACGAATCAATACATTCGACGAGTATTATTTTCGATATAAATTTAATTGGCCTTTATTGACTACTTCCGGGATGGTCTTGGGACCAGTGGTTCTGGGATTGGCTAAACCAAACCGGCAACGCGGCGTCATTGTATATAAAATCTATAGAATCCCGAATATTCACAAAACAAGAAACGTAATAATAAAATAAGAACGGGAACGCTGTATGCTAATTTTATGAGAGTGCGAGGAAGTGAAAAACGCAATAAAAAACCATAGCCTTGACAAATTGGCTTCGCATCGGAAAAAAAATTTGGTATATGTAGGTATGCACGTTTGCAGTAGGTTTTTTTATTCATAATAATTGTAAAGGTCCCCTCGTAGTTGGTTTGGGGGGCTGATAAATTTTGTTGTAATAATCGGATCGTTAAGGTTGAGGCCTTAAAATTTAGGTAGAATGTCGGGTTACATTTTTTTATGAAATCATTGCGAAGGAACATAAAAGTATGTGTAAACAAATGTAATTAATTTAAAATTTAATTGAAACACAAATTTAATTAAACAAAATTTTTTCATGCACGTTTACTTGACCCTTTTAAGGAATCTTATTATGTTTATTTATATTTAAATAATAGCTTCTTCTCGCTCTATTTACTTATTCCCTACATTTAGCTAAGTCTCAATAGTCTAATTTGTGGCGATCTCAGCGACGCGTACAGGACACATGTTCGACTAAAAAATTTGTGTTCATGATAGTACTATAGATTTTATATACAATGGCGGCGTTCAGTGCTGCAGGTAATAATAAAAAGTAGCTCATATAAAAATAATTAGCTCAGTTTTTCTCCACGCTCAAGACTGCTTTTAAACGATGATATTATTCTTGCGATTTTTTACTTAATGTTGGAGTATCCACCTCCAAAAATCGTATGCATCGAAAAATAAAGTTTTCTAGAATTTCATGTGAATTACAATATATTTTCTAGAAGTTGTTTCTCAATTAGACGATAATGTTATTAGCACTCGAGTTTCGGGGGCTGGACGTACTAGTATTAATAAATACTTGGTAACTCTATCGATATTTTTGTGAGATTTGCGGCAATTTTAAATGCTCACTACTGCAACCCTGTAAGAGCTTTAAAATGAAGATAGCTTATTGAATTCCATAATGGTGAGACTGAAAGGCAAATAGCCTATCTTCCCTGTACTGCAAATATAAATTGAACAGAGTATAAATAAATTTTAATTTACCTGCTCTCATCATATCATCAAACACCAGGCTCACAAACCGTTGGAATGTAGGAGGCGCATTTCTCAAACCAAATGGCATACATAAGTACTCAAATTGTCCCAACGGAGTCACAAATTAAAGGCGTGTTTTTTTGCAAGCCCGGGGGTAATTGGTTGAAAAAAACGACAGCGGGGAAAAAAAAACATGGAGTTTTCATACAAACTTTCGATAGCATGTATGTAATTCATGCCGGTAACACAGTTTTTCTGTGCGCTTAAGGTAAGCCCCGAGAATTCTCTGGGATGAGCTAAGCCCGCAGGGGATTAGTTGTTGTTGCATTTTACATGTACATTTTTTAGCACCAACCAACCTGCAACACAACTCCGCTTCTCTCTTCTGCATTTTCAACTCGAGCTGCAGAAGTTGGAGTTCTCTCTTCATAAGCTCCAACGTAAACTCATCTTTTCTGGCTTCTCGTGTCTTTGTCTCTCATCTTTACCCCCAACCAGTGTTGCCGAAAGTACTCCCATAGGAGTATTGTACTACTTTCAACACCATCGTACTCCCGTACTCCTCCTTTAACATTCGTACTGCTATTTTTTTTAAAGAAATAAAATATCTTACACTTGCCGCAAAGTGTAATGTTAACCTTAATAAATTTAATTCACTTCAAATTTAATGCATGTTTGGCAGCACTCTTATCTTTAAAACTATCGTCAAAAAGGAAATTTGTTTTTCGTTGACTTCATGCAATTTTTATCTGTCTGTTCGAAATTTATTTTATTATTACCTTCTTTGACCATTCGCGTCATATATTAATGTTTATAACTTTTTGAGCAAGAGTTTATCATTTTAACAAAATCTTTATTATAATTAAACTTGTGAGTGCCATACGTTCCTCCTACTTTCCATTAATGTTACTATAAAACTTTCGTATTATTTCAGACCGAATGTAAACACTTTTTTTATTAAGTCTCAATAAATGAATCTGAATCTGAATCTTTACCTTAGAAGAAGAAATAGAGGAACGGGCATATCGAGGAAAAAGTGAAGCATTTTCCAAAATAATTTTGATCTGTTTTTTTGAGGAATGTGTTTTGAGATTTTAAATCGTTAAAATAGTAAAACGTTTATTAAATTAAAGAAACAAGTGATATAAAATTAAATAAAGTGAATACATGCAATACTTCATTGAAAAAAGAAATAGAATACTACTTGCGGTGCTGCGTTAAATGCTGTAAAAACACCTATAACAAGCAGTGTAATTTTTGTTCATTTCGCAGGTAAGCTGTGTAGTGTGTTTCATATTCCACATAAAGTAAGTAAAATTACTCTACGCTACGGGCGCTAAATGGATTTTAGCGCCTTGCGTCTTAGCTTTACTGTTAAAAACTTCTTCTTTTTTTATTAAAAAAAGAACGCATCCAATAATACAAAAAACCGCATTAATTGCACTGAGGTCTGAGAAAAGATTAGGGGTTGCAGTTTATTTGAAATTTTTTTTTTTCCCTCAGAATTTGATTTGAAGTCACCTTTCGTTGTTGTTTGTAAAATGTAAAAATATTTTGGAATACGCATTCACTAATCCGCAGTGATTCTTAGTACAGTATTCTCTTTTCTTTTCACGACTAATGGGTAAAGAGAAAAGAGAGCACTGCACTGCGAATCACTGCGGATCCAATTTTGCGGATTCCATAATCGACATGATTATGAAAATGCTCAATCAGACCTTATAGACGCTGTTTAGATTGGAAAGATTGACTCCGGTATGATGGCAGTATGAAAGCAAGAGAAGTCTTGGGTTAGGACTCTCGTGACACATGAAGAAATCGATATGAAACGCGACTCAAAAACAAGAACTACCAATCTTTGATATGTAAAATAAAACTTTCCACTGCACTATCTCACTGACGATATCATTAAAATTTTGTTATTCACATGCAGGATATATCTCACATGTTTTGATACGAATTTATTTTTTAACCTGATTATACTTCCGATAAAAATAGACTTTTATTTCTAAAAATAAAAAAAAAGATAATTATATCTATATAATTTTTTTTATAGTATGAAAAAAAAAAATAAATTCATTAATATGAGTTGTCGTTATAAAAATAATTGCTGTTGTTAAATAGTGTGACGTACTTAGACGTTTTAAAGATAAAACAAGTAGTTATAGAAGGAAAAGAGAGGATACGTGTTAAGTAGGGGAGGACGGGGCACAGAGGACCATTTAATTTAACCTTTGCCGATTTATTGGAATATTGAACAGAGAAAAATGGCTCAAATTTGTTCTCAACATACCTTAAGATGTCAACATCAAATAGACTTATAATTGCTATCGAAACTATAACAATTTTTTTTTATTAAAAGTGCATAAAAGGTGCTTCTCATCGTTGGGGCACACAGGACCTAGATGGTCGCTGCTCATTTGATGAATACTTCTTTTAAATTTTTAGCTGATATTGCATTTTGCATTGTAATATATGTCCATCTTGACTCTGGCTTTTTCTTAATATAGTTCCGTACCATCTACAACAAAAAAAAAACGTCCAAATTTGATCAGGTTCATATTTTAAAGGGGCACAGAGGACCACAGAAATCCCCTGTGCCCCAAAACGAATGCCTTTTAAAAAGTGTTTCTGACAAATTTAAACACGAATATTTTACAAAACTTAAATTGAACAAAACACCACAATTTATTGTTTTCGATATTATTATTGGCAAAGCCTTTAAATACTAAACAAGCACAACTTTCTTTATTTTTTTTATAAACTTACCTTAAAAAAAAATGTTTTTCATTAGAAGAGCGCTCATAACCACGATAAACAATAACAAACTGAGGAGCTAGATGGGCGCTTTTATTATAGTATTCAACTTTTGGGTAAAGTCACCTATTTATCGATTTAAAACAAAAGTCCTCTCACCTCTGTGCCCCGTCCTCCCCTAAAGACATAATTTTTCTCTTTAATCTGCAACAACAAACCGACAAGTTTTATA
This sequence comes from Epistrophe grossulariae, assembly GCA_929447395.1. Taxonomy (NCBI): domain Eukaryota; kingdom Metazoa; phylum Arthropoda; class Insecta; order Diptera; family Syrphidae; genus Epistrophe; species Epistrophe grossulariae. The sequence continues at coordinate 5,533,853 of OV839570.1, forward strand.
CCTATAAAAACTAGTTTTACAAGTTTCTCCGGCACTAACCACATTAACAGAAATAAACTCAAACTTCCGTCCTCTTACGCTGCGACTCCATTGGTAATATTTGAGGCAATGTCAATTTCAATCGTTATGACAATTTAAATTGCCTGGGTGGGCCTTCTATTGCCAGGTAATTTCAGTTGTTAAAATGTCGGTTTAGAAATTACTTTCCAATGTTTTTGTTGCTCTTTTAAATCAATTACTGATAATGCAAAACTTTTAGTCGGTTTTTTTTTCAAAACGAAGCAAACGTCATTCAAAATCACTGAGAAACCATTTTGAAAAAGGTGAAACGTCAAAATATATTTACTAATCAATAATAATTGCCTTTCATCTACCGAGCAATATTGCAATTGCCAAAGCTTCTCCATTGGCAATATTCAAAGTAATGGCAATGAGCCAAGCAATTTATTTCCATAAATATTGCCAATGGAGCCGTTGGGTTATAAATTCAGTACCAATTAAGCCAGAAACAAATTTGCTAAGCATTTTAACTTTTTAGTGCATAAGTGGTTCCTAAGATTTAAGACGAAAACCGTAAATGATTGACAGAGCATCAAAACTATGGAACATGTTCTGCATTTCGAAATCGATTAAACTCGAAACGTTTTTCAATTCTGAAGTTCTCCCATACGTCAATGTGACACAAGCAACTTTTTTAAAGGGTCGACTATAGTGTGAACATTGCGATTTGTCGTTGGATATGAAAGTTTATTTGTTTGTATTGCATTGTTTTCCCCCCAAATAGAAATGTCAAATTAGAAAGAGATAGTTTTGGGAAAAGACTAATTTGTTCGTTTTCGAAAATTTCGATATTATTTCGAAATGTCAAAATTGAAAAAGCATTATTTTGACAAATGAAAATACTCCGCAGAGTGGATATTTAAATAGATAGAATATTTTTGGCATTTTTAAGAGAAAAAAGGAAGCGAAACTCTAGATTATACGAACAATTTTGCGAAAAAAATCTAAATGTATGTATGTATATGATTTGCCTGGCAGTAGAACAGCCAAATTCACTTACGTCATGTGAATAAATATTAACAAGAAGTGGAATGCAGAACATAGGCGAAGTTTAAATCTTTATAAACTCAGAAGTTGACGCACGTTTATAGGTCTCACTATACTTCTCATATGTTACACATATGGTTATTTGATTTGGTTATATAAAATGTACCTAATCTTTTTTTTAAAATTTTGTATGACCGTTAATGTGACCTAATAATACACATACCTACAAAATTTAACTTTTTAAAATTTTCCGGAATTTTTTTTTTACTTTTCTCTTATATTCAAAAACGATAAATTTCCGTTTTAATCCATCAGCTTTAGTTTTGTCTACAAAGCTTATAGTATTTTAGTTAGAGTAGTCGAACATTTTGCAGTTTGGTATAGTGTTAATATCCAGTTATGAAGAAATTATAACAATAACTACATACATCATGGAGAAGTTGTTTTAATATCCCACACTGTTTTTATAACATTTTCGGTGAATGAGGCTACAAAATTTTTAAATGGTGACATAATTCGTAAAAACAGCTTATTTTGATTACTTCAAAATGCAAATGTGTAATTTAGATAAGCTCTGGGTACCTAAAACTGTTTGTCGAAACTGTGTTGTTAGTTTGCGACTATGGTCAAGTAGAACAAGACGTTCTTTGAACCTCAATACCCCAATGAACTGGCAAAAATCAAAAAATCCCCAAGATGATTGTTATTTTTGCCTCGTTAATTTAAATGGTATTTAGTCAAATAACCGCAATAAATGGATTTATTCTAATGTACCATCTGCCAAACGACCAACTTTCATGGAAAAGATCATTTTTGGTTGCTTCTGAAGAAAAATTTTATTTTTGTTCGCCGCATGGCAGGTTTTTTTCTATAGGAGAATCCGTATGTCATATCTCAAAAACTAAAGCTAATGGATGAAAATGGGTTTCATTTTCAGATTCAGGATGCCGATTGGCGATTATAATATACATACTTATTTTCCCGGAAAAAAATCTTTGTTGTTAGGTGATATCGTTGATACAGCGCTGAATTTCCAAAATCTGCACTAAACAGAGACTGCTTGAACACAAGGAGTGCTGCAACTGGACTCTAGAGCTGGAACAGCTGTGAAAAATGCAATTTTTTACGTGCTCACAATTAAGCTGTACAGCTTTTTGTATAGGTCTGTTTGGTAACATGAAATTTCTTGCGAATTGTCAAACCCATAGGAACAAAAACTCAATAGTTGAAAAAAATTACCAAACAAGCATTATACATATATTTTAAAGAAAAAGAAAACAATCACAGGCTTATTATTCACTTTTTTTATGTCCGATATTATGCCTGTTTGGTAACATTTTTTTTAAACAAATTTCCCAAAAACTGAGTTTTTTTCTATGGGTTTTCACAGCAAATTGTAAAATATTGTGAAAATTTGTGCAATTTCGCAAGAAATTTCACGTTACTAAACAGACCAATTTTTTCTTTTAATTTAAATTTTTGTTTCGCACTTAAAGCTAAAAAATGTTTTTCCGTCTCTTTTTTTCTTCATGCAATTTGAAACGCCAAAAGTGCTGTGCGTGAAAAGTTAGTGAAAAGAGACGGGCCTTTCTTTCTCGCCATGAGGTAATGTAAAAAAAAACTCGAAGGAGCAAGTCCAATGTGAAAACCGTCTTTGTTTTTTCGCAACAATCACTAGTTTTTTTTTTTTTTAACTTGAATGAATTGAATTTCTAAGATTAACGAAGTCGCATCATGATTAAAATAAGCCTAGCATCGCTGCAAATGATTTTGTTCAAAAAATCAACGCCATAATCTTCATTATTTTTTCAAACTGTTGCTTAGCAATAAAAACGATAATTAATTGTCAAGTGTCAGCTGTCAAGGTGTCTTTTTAAGCCTTAATTGTCAAATGTCAGCTATCAAGATTTTTTTTGTCGTTGCTAACACCTTACCGCACAAAATATGGTGTTATATTCAAATATTGTACGAAATGTTGGGACATATTTATTTAAGTACCTAATTGCTTCTTTTTAATCAAAAAAACTAAGAACATACTTAAATATTCTGAGCAAATTTACAAATTTAAATTTAATAATTGTTTAAATAATTGTTCTGATAATTATTATCTTCATTTTAAAATCAAAAGCTCTTCAAATTTAAACTGACTTAAAACAATCTAATCTTCACGGAAATGTCCTTCGTGCGATACCAAAAACCGTCATACTACAAAAGCACCCTTTCTAATTCATGACAAAATTAAATGGAATTTTGTGATAAATTAGAAAGGTATATCAATTGTTTGGTATCACGATAAAAATAAATAAATGTAATAAATTCTAGCAAGTGGTTTAACAAGAGTGCTCTTTAGCACTATTTCAAGTAGGTATATAGGTATCTTAATGGAAACGTGTGTTTACTATTGTTAGTTTGATGATCCCCTACTTTGAATTGTTATTGAAATTGATATACATATATGTATATGTGATCATATAATTTAACACTTTACTATCTTCTCTCATTAAATTAATATGCGTATGTATATAGAAGTATCCCTGGTATTTTTGCATGACAATCTATCTCAACCCTACTATAACATCAAAAACTATGATCCAATTCAAATGCCTATCATCATGATCTCAAAATCTAAATTTTAAATTCTTTATCAAATATTTATTCAAGAGTGAAAGTTAAAAATAAACAAAAATGTGACAACAACAAAAAAAAACGTAAATTTGTTGTCTAATTAATTTGTATTTATTTCACAATAAAAATTACACAATATGTATGTACATAGGTACTTAAAAATTAATTATACTAATAAAGCCGGTGGTGGCGCTGAGAAATTTCCTTTCGTGGATAGTTGTGAAAAGAAACTCCCCGTTTTATTTACATATCAGTGCAATATTGTTTCATCACACACAAAAACATTTTTATTGATACTTAAACACTTTACGATCAACACGACGATATAGCTCAGAGCAAGTCGCCGCCGCCATCAGTCGTGGTCAAACAGTGGAGTATTGAATCATAAAACATGAGCAAAATAATTTTTTCTGAAGATAATTTTTAAGAAAATTAACATCCATTTGAAAGTATTTTGAGTGGGGAGTGGGGGGCATACATAATTACAACTCAATATCATACGACTCCTTCAATCATTTTGTATTAAATTTCTGAAATTTTGATTTCATACAGATTTCAAATTTTGAAATACAGCATACTTAATTTTAACACTCCAACATTGGAAATAAGAACCCAGTTCGATGATTTCTTCATGAAATTGATGATATAATAAAATCCTGTTTTAAAAGTCACGTAATAAAAATAGGGGTGTGCGTAAGGTTTTATTCAAATTTGTAGACAGCACTGATCAGTTCTAGCAGCAACATTTTTCGAAATATTTTTTTTTCTTTTTTAAATGATCAGTTCAGAATTTTTTAAATTTTGAAAATTTGTTCCTGAATTTTTGGATATCGGTAAAACCCGCTTAAGAGAAACGGCACAGTCTTTTGGTCTGTTTGGTAACGTGAAATTTCTTGCGAACTTGCACAAATTTTCACAAAATTTCACAATTTGCTGTCAAAACCCATAGCAAAAAAACTTAGTTTTCGGGAAATTTGTTGAAAAAAAAGTTACCAAACAGGCATTTTGTTTCACTTAAACGGATTTTTACTTAAACGAACCGCTTAAGAGAAAACAAATTTCACTTAAGCGGAGTCCGGATAAGTAAAAAAAATGTCACTTAAGCTCGTTTGCTGATACTACACATAACGATCTAAGTTGAACTTACATTCTAAAGGGGTACTTTTTCCATGTCATAAAGTGATACTTAAGAAATTAAGTTCAACTTAAATTGTTATGTGTAGTATCAGCAAACCTCCCTTAAGCGATTTAAAAATTCCTTTAAGCGGAAATTTAAAGCTAGAAAAAAGTGAATTTATCTTTTGGAGTCGCCTATAGAAAAAAAATTAAATAAAATTATTTTTTTTCACTTAAAGGTTTTTTTTTCAATGAACAATTTAAATTTAATTGAAAATATGTGTTAAATAAATAAGTGTTTTATAGGTATAGGGTCGATAAATACTCGGGGATGAAAAAAGTGTTTCAGATAAGTGAGTTTTTCTATTAAGTGGGTTTCTCCTACATAAGTGGATTTTAATGCGGCTGCATACTAATAGTGTCTTGGATTTAGGTATAAAGAATAAGAATATGAAAACATTGAGTCTAATAGCGAGTTTCATTCACGAAAAGATTTGCAATTCTTTAAAATTTGAATGAAACTCGCTGTAACTCACTTCGCTCATTCATCCCATTCTATAATCGGCGTGAATGATAAATAATTTAAAATATTTCTGAAAATCAGTTAGATTTTTTTGACAACCCCACTGTTATGGTGATAATAACGATCATTATCATATGATCATCACAATCACAAAGATCGATCCAACCTTTTTTTTATTATGATGATGCGATGGATGTAATTAAATTAGGTTGTCCAAAGTTTATTTTCCTTTCATGCCCGTTTCACCCGCCTGCCGATGGAAATAATCTAGGTCCCTTTACTGAGATCGTAAAAAAATCTCGTCTTCAGCATGAGCACTCAGTTGAAGCACTTCTCGTTATTTTTGTTTAGTAGGCTTTGAATTTTTAAATAATATTGTTACAATGAGTATGAAGCTTTTGCTACTAAGTGCTGATACTAGTGCAACAAGTGCTGGCTGATAGATATCCCAGAGAATATTTTGCATTTAACTCTTACATATCGTTTGGTTTTGTTTTTATCTTTTTAAATTAGCTTGATTGCTTATTATATAATTTTTTTTTATTCAAAATGAGCGTTCACCTGCTATAGTATCTGCGGCCGCAAAAACAACAGGTTGGTGTTTGATAAGACGGCGCGGCGGCTGTTGCGTAGCACGTTATTTGAGAGCTGTTTGTTTTATTTTTCTATTATTATAAGTTAGTTCTTATCTGTTTGGCGTAAAATAAGTTTCGAAGCGTCCTGTCAATGAAAGAAACTGCTTAACTTAAAATTAGCTTTATGAAGAGTAAGTAAAGTGTAAATTTCTAATCTTAAATAATGAAAGTAAAACAAAATTTTATACACGACTGTCTTTCTCGTAAATTTACGATATAAATAAATATATGCAATGTGTAATTTATAAATTGATGATTCTATTTTTTTTTGTTTTTTTTTTTCATCAGAATCAAATCCTTGCCAGGGACTTCTCAACCCAGATGAAGAGGATGTCATGAAAATCACCGGTTATCGGCGGTCAAAGATTCGGACGTACCTTTGTTGGTTTTGTATATGCATTACAGCTGGTCTGCTGCGTTTGATATTACATTGGTGGCGTCATTGGTTTCTATTGGCAACGCATTCACAATGTCCATTGGCTGAAGCTGAAAAAGTTCTAATCCAGGAGGTTTATCAAGGGAAACATCAAGTTTATTATATTAAAGATGTTATAACACTTTCGCTGGATTCGATTAAGTAAGTAAAGGATTTTTGTGTATATTTTAATCAATTTGTTAAAAAATTTTACAAGCCATCAATTTCGTCGTCAATAGATTGTTTAATATTTTCTTTAAAAGTGTTTTTCCCCCTTCAAAAGTCATTCCATATTTAATTTATCGTAATTGTAATTTCGATCGCCCGTTTGTTGATGGTCTTTATTAAAAATAATTAATTTGATGACACGATTTATGCTGGTGAAGAACTATCTTGTTAATTTAGCAAGAATCAAGAAAGATTTTACACCGATTTGCACACACACTAGCAAGATTTGATATTTCTAAAATGTCAAATTGAATATCGCGGTGTTTTAAGAAAACAAATTTTGTTTTTGATTGCAACGAATTTTCGGTGAATTTTATATTAAATATTTGTGCGTTGTTTTTCAATTAATAATAATTATTTCCAAATTGAATATTTTTTTGACATTTTACTTCAAAATTGCTGCTGTCAAGTGCCTTGCCATCACCAACAAAAGCTAATTCGACCCTGGGCGAGAATTTCAGATTTGAAAGATAGGCACCTGACATTTCAACAAATTTTCCCTTTTTTATAGCAAAATGCTATGAAATATCAATTTTAAAGTATTCTACGATAATGTATTTAGAAAACATCACTTCACATTAATTTATATGGAATTTGAGACACAATCAGCCCCGAAAATAACTCCATATTATACTTGTTTTTACACATTTTAACACCTTCATGTTGTTTTATATTTAATTCAATGAAGCATTGCAAGTTTTCACTATTCTCACTTTTATTAAATTTTTTTATTTAGTTTAATTATTATGTTTGAAAATCTCGAAACACTTTCCTTTAGATCGGCAAAGTGACAGATAAGCACCTTTTTTTTGAGATTTGGTGTCTCACTCACATACACCGTATATGTGTCATGTGATATACACCTCTACTTCTTATTTTAATATCGTATTCCTTTCAACGACAGAAAAAAATCGATTCTTTTTAGAAAAGAATTCGATTTTTTGGTTGAAAGAAATTCGATACAACGACAGAAAAAATTCGATTCTTTTTAGAAAATAATTCGATTCTTTGGTTGAAAGAAATTCGACATAAGTGAAAATGAAAAAGAAACTGAAAAGCTAAGACGGTACACATCGTTTTTTTTTTATATCAGCAAAACTTGTAAGAATAAATGTTATCAGATCATCAACGGACCAGAGTACACAAATCTAAGGTAATATATTGCGAAGGTTGTCAAAGTTGAAAGTGTCAAAAAATTAAAAACGGCTGTTCGAGTGTCCACAGGAACTCAAAACGCATCATTAGAAACAACAACAAAATATTGAAATAGACAAGTAAAGGGGCAATGGATCCACCATTTCCCACCATATAATATCAATTTTGACAGGTGCGCAGAACTGAACAAAACGCTAATGATATTGGGGCATATTCATAGATGTTTACTATGCAAGTCCAGAGTTTAGGCTATTCATAAATAAATTTAATCATAAGTTTAGGGATAAACCTGTGGTCTAACTGGTCTAACTATAAACATAGGAAATGCTGTGTTTAAGTACATAGTTATTATCACAGCAAAATGTCAAATTTGATTTTTTTGTGAATTAAAAACCTGAAAAAGTAATTCATATCAAATAAATGTTACGAAAACTCATCGTCCAGAAAAATGTCGATTGATACCGCAATTGAAGAAGATATGGATATTTTAGAGGAGTTTGAGTTATTAAGTAAATAGCAAAATAGGCCACCAAGAAAAAGAAAAATATACAAAACACTGCCTTTTCAGGTATTCTTTATTTTAAGCTCTTTCTCATAAAGATTTTTTTCATAGCTCATTCGTACTTGTTCTAATTTAAGCTTATATAGTTCTTCTTTTTGGCGGTTTTCGCTACAAATTTGTTCGTTGCGTAGTGCGTTGGTGAAGAACAAAATTTCCTGGCTTTTTTACGTTCTTTCTTGATACGCTTTTTTTTGGCAATCGCCTTAGATGTGCCGGCGAACCAGTTCCCGCAAAAGTTCCTTCTCTGTTGGCGACCACTTTTTCCTGGCGTTCGCATTTTATATTTTCTTTGTTGTTAATAATATTATAGAATTTTGTTTCGAGTATTTTTTTTTGATTTTTTAGTTAATAGTTTTGTTTCACTTTCTTTTTTCGACATGCAATATGAGGAAGAACCACACAAAATTTACACTTTGGAAATATAAGAGCATTTTTTTTTCTTTGACCTGTCATCATTTGAAGTATAATTGTAGAAGAACATAACCTTAACCTGGGGTTCTAAATACTAAATACAGCTGAGAAATTGACTGTGAATAAGATCAATAAGTCACGACTTTAGTTATTCTCTATAAAATACGCCCCAAAACCTTTAAACTGTGATCAATGACAACATAACTTATAGTGTATTCTTTTTGGAAAAAAGACTCGCAGAAATTTTAAGAGCTTCATAACTTTATAATAGCTCTTTTGTGCGAAATCGGTCTTTATAATCAATTTTCACATATAAGGCGTGTTTTTTTGCACGCCCGGGGGGAATTGGTTGAAAAAAACGACAGTGGGGATTAGCGACGCCATGACAGTAAAAAAACATGGAGTTTTCATACAAACTATCGATAACATGTATGTAATTCATGCCGGTAACACAGTTTTTCTGTGCGCTTAAGTTAAACCCCGAGAATTCTCTAGGATTAATTGTTGTTGCATTTAACATGTTAATTGTTTAGCACCAACGTCGTTTTTTTCATCCAATTCCCCCCGGGCTTGCAAAAAAACACGGCTATAAGCAACTTTACTTACCTTAAAGCCTCTTAACTTAACGTCATATCGCGATTAAAGTTAACCCAGCAGCAGCTCTATCGGCAATATTTGAGAAAAAAAATTGCTTGCTTGGCTCAACGACACGACCGACGCGACGTTGCCTTAAATTTTGCCAATGGAGAGTAGGAAACGCAATTCGGCAATGGTAATGGAAATTTTCCTCGGCAGATGGAAGACAATTTTTAATTTCGATCGCTAAGGTAATAAATTTTGACGTTTCACATTTTTTAAAATTGTTTCTCCGCGATTTTGAATGACTTTAGCATCGTTTTGAAATTAAAGTTGAAAATATAAGAAATTAAACGAATAAAAGTTTTTGTTATCAATAAAAGTGATTTTAAAGAGCAAAAAAACAGTGTTCTTTAAAATCACTATTATTGATAATAATTCACTTAATTTCTTATATTTTTAATTTTAATTTGAAAACTTTATGCAAAGGTTATTAAAAATGAAGTACAAATCATTTTTTCAAAGGTCAACATTTATTTAGCGGCTCCCGGAAATGACGCCATTTTTTTTTTTTTTTTTGAAAAAAAAACGCGACACACATTTAAATACAAATTTCTGGCTTTTTTTCCTAGAAAAAAAAGCTAAACTTTTCTGGGAGAGTTTTCAAACATTCTGATTTTTTTTCAATTTTTTTAAGATATGAACAAAAAGCCAGAAAACATTTCTGGTGTTTTTGTCATTCTTGATTAAGAAAAAGAGCCAGAAAACTGTATTTTACTTAAATTGTTGTAAACTAACAACAGTTATGTAGGTATGTTAATCATTATGTTCGGTTGTAAAAAGTAAAACTGAAGCGACGTCATTTAGTTAAATTCCAGCGTTTAGCAGTGAGTGTAAACATAAAGTAGTAAATAACAGCTATAAATGGTTGCCATGCAAACATATGAAGATATTATGTTCTGAATGGAACATGAAATTGCAAGCCCAAGCAGTTGCATAGTCAGAACAAAATTATAAATGTCTATGTTGCAGGGAAACTGTAGTAGACACGATTCAAGTTTACATTTAGTAACATAATTTTATGTTACAGTTTTTATGTATGGTTAGATACAAATAAAAAGAAAACATTTATAATTTTACATATAAACTGTTTCTGACTTATGGAACCAACTTGGGGGGGGGGGGAGGCGCGTCGAGGCATGGGGTAGGTTATAATAATTGTAGTTGTTTCTTTGCTTCACTTTTTAAGTTATGTTTGAATATACACCCAACACATTTTCTGGTCTTTTTTCCAAAATGAAGTTTGGAAATTAGGCCAGAATTTATTTTTTTTCTGGCTTTATTTCCATTTTACTTTCTGGCTATTTTTCCATAGGTATCTGGCATAATTTCCGTTTTTTTTCTCTTATTTATCTGAGTAATAATGTAAATTGTAGGTTAAGGTAGCTGCTTTTTATGCCTCAAAAGTCATCAAGGCAAATTTGATAATAGGCAAATATTATAAAAATATTTTTGTTTGAAAAAATAAAGAAACACAGAAAGCTTGCATGTAGTTGGCCCCCCGACTTTCGAGTTGAGCAAAGCTGGTAATTGCAATCGTTTGTACATCGTTTGTACATCGTTTGTACACGTTTGTACAAGTTTTAAAATAATTTGTACACGTACCGTTTTTTTTTATAAGCAATTTAAATAAAATGGCATGCAGTTAGCCCCTCGAAAATTTGAACGCATTAATTTAAAAAATCTGGAAATGCAATTCGATGGATAATCGTTTGTACACATTTGTCTTTTTTTTTTAGTTTATACATGTCCCAAAAATTTTTGACACAAAATTTTTTTTCCAAAAAATTTTGTAAATTTTTTTGACACAATTTTTCATGCCGTTAATTTTTTGAATTTTAGTTTCTTTCTATTTTTAATTAATTATTAAAAATTTTGGGACACGAAGTTAGCCCCACGAAAATTTGAACGTATTGATTTAAAAAATCTGGAAATGCAATTCGATGGATAATCTTTTGTACACGTTTGTCTTTTTTTTTTAGTTTTTACATGTCCCAAAATTTTTTGACGCAAAATATTTTTTCGAACAAATTTTGTAAAATTTTTTAATACATTGGAATCGTTTGTACATTTTATATAATGATTTTTCATGGCATACATTTTTTAAATTTTGGTTTCTTTCTATTTTTAATTAACTATTCAAATTTTTGGGACCCGAAGTTAGCCCCACGAAAAAATGAACGTATTTATTTAAAAAAATTGGAAATGCAATTCGATGGATAATCGTTTGTACACGTTTGTCTTTTTAGTTTTTACATGTCCCAAAACTTTTTTTCAAAAAAAATTTGGAAAATTTTTTAATACAGTGGAATCGTTTGTACATTTTTTATAATGATTTTTCATGGCATACACTTTTAAAATTTTGGTTTCTTTCTATTTTTAATTAATTATTCAAATTTTTGGAACCCGACGTTAGCCCCACGAAAAACTGAACGTATTGATTTAAAAAATCTGGAAATGCAATTCGATGGATAGTCGTTTGTACACGTTTGTCTTTTTTTTTTTAGTTTTTACATGTCCCAAAATTTGTTGACACAAAATTTTTTAATACATTGGAATCGTTTGTACATTTTTTATAATGATTTTTCATGGCATAAATTTTGGTTTCTTTCTATTTTCAATTAATTATTAAAAATTTTGGGACACGAAGTTAGCCCCACGAAAATTTGAACGTATTGATTTAAAAAATCTGGAAATGCAATTCGATGGATAATCTTTTGTACACGTTTGTCTTTTTTTTTTAGTTTTTACATGTCCCAAAATTTTTTGACGCAAAATATTTTTTCGAACAAATTTTGTAAAATTTTGTAATACATTGGAATCGTTTGTACATTTTTTATAATGATTTTTCATGGCATACATTTTTTAAATTTTGGTTTCTTTCTATTTTTAATTAACTATTCAAATTTTTGGGACCCGAAGTTAGCCCCACGAAAAAATGAACGTATTTATTTAAAAAAATTGGAAATGCAATTCGATGGATAATCGTTTGTACACGTTTGTCTTTTTAGTTTTTACATGTCCCAAAACTTTTTTTCAAAAAAAATTTGGAAAATTTTTTAATACAGTGGAATCGTTTGTACATTTTTTATAATGATTTTTCATGGCATACATTTTTAAAATTTTGGTTTCTTTCTATTTTTAATTAATTATTCAAATTTTTGGAACGCGACGTTAGCCCCACGAAAAACTGAACGTATTGATTTAAAAAATCTGGAAATGCAATTCGATGGATAGTCGTTTGTACACGTTTGTCTTTTTTTTTTTAGTTTTTACATGTCCCAAAATTTTTTGACACAAAATTTTTTAATACATTGGAATCGTTTGTACATTTTTTATAATGATTTTTCATGGCATAAATTTTGGTTTCTTTCTATTTTTAATTAATTATTCAAATTTTTGGGACCCGAAGTTAGCCCCACGAAAAATTGAACGTATTGATTTAAAAAATCTGGAAATGCAATTCGATTGATAATCGTTTGTACACGTTTGTCTTCTTTTTTTTTTAGTTTTTACATGTCCCAAAATTTTTTAACACAAAATTTTTTTTCAAAGTAAAATTTTTTAATACCGTGGAATCGTTTGTACATTTTTTATAATGGTTTTCATTGGCATACATTTTTTAAATTTTGGTTTCTTTCTATTTTTAATTAATTATTCAAATTTTTGGAACCCGAAGTTAGCCCCACGAAAAACTGAACGTATTGATTTAAAAAATCCGGAAATGCAATTCGATGGATAATCGTTTGTACACGTTTGTCTTTTTTTTTAGTTTTTACATTTCCCAATATTTTTTTACACAATTTTTTTTTTAAACTCTGTATCTAATTTTTTTTTAAATATACCTACCTATCGTTTTTACATTTGCTGGTAACTATTTTGCATGGTGTTTGTTCTTTTAATTTCTTTAATTACCTATGTAGATATGCATTAAAACTATAAGTAGGTTAAGGTCACTTAATAAGGACTTTTAACGGAAAATGGTAGGTACCATAAATCCATAATCATTGATTTGAATTTTGCCATCGGCAAAACGATTTTCATGTGTTTCTATATAGATATTTGTACCTACCTTGGTACCTAACTATTGGAAAGTAAAAAATAATTAATACCTAATTATTATCTGCAACAAAAATATCTACTTAACAAAATATAAAATAATAAGGCAGTTTAAATTTTCAATAATTTTGTTTTCTTTAAGCCCGTAGGTATGACAATTCAATTTTTGCTTCATTTTAAGCTCATTAAAGCATACCTACCTATTATAGTGTCAGCCAAGAGAAACAGGGAAAGATGTTTTTTCTAAGAAAGGAAAAGCACTTGAAAACAATATTAATGCCAACATTATTCAAAAATCCTTTTGATGTTACTTCTTCTAATTCAGCAATACCTATTTGATAAATTTATTTTAACCACAACACAAAATAATATCCCATTCCATTTTGTCCAAAATGTTTTTTGAAAATTATTTTTTTAATTTTTTTTTTGAAATATGTAGGTAGGTACAAATGAAACGTAATCGGTTTCTTTTTTTGCTTGCAATTTTTGTTGCATCCCACAAAACTTCTAAATACAAAAACTGTCATTTTTAAATTAAAATTTGAATCTGTCAAAACTGTATTCTATATTCCACATTTTACAGCAAATACGTGCGCTATATACTTACCGAGATACACACAATCAAAAATGTAAGAAAACTATAGTAACACCCTGAAACGGTAAAATTTGTTTTGTTTGTTTTCTTGTCCGCACAAAAGAGATCGCATCGACTTAAGATTTTGAATGGACACGTGTTCCACCTTGACTAAAGTTTTTCCATTATTTGTATTTTTGCTATGATATTGGAAGTGTGGTTATTACGAGGTGCGCCGTAATGCCCTCTGCGCATTAATGCCCGAACTTACCCTATTAAACCTTTATAAAATAAGAACTTAGCGTACTTTAAGATCTCACTACATTTCACGGCTGATTTGTTACATACACGTTTTTATACAGAAGAACTCGGCTTACTTTTTAACATTTATGTTTTTGTTCTGATTTAATTTACAGGTACCTTCTTATTACCAGATGCATATCTACATAGGTAATTAAAGAAATTAAAAGAACAAACACCATGCAAAATCGTTACCAGCAAATGTAAAAACGATAGGTAGGTATATTTAAAAAAAAAATTAGATACAGAGTTTCAAAAAAAAAATTGTGTAAAAAAATATTGGGAAATGTAAAAACTAAAAAAAAAGACAAACGTGTACAAAGGATTATCCATCGAATCGCTTTTCCAGATTTTTTAAATTAATTACGTTCAAATTATCGTGGGGCTATATACATACTACCTAAGTAGTTGTAACTAGCGGTTTTGGGAACACCGGTGCCACCGGTATTTTTCACCGGTGCCACCGGCATCATCACCAGTGCCACCGGGCATGCATTATCATGCAGCAAGTTGGATGATGGGATGTCGGATGTTGGGGTGTTGCAAAAAATCACGTTAAAACGCAAAAATCATTGCTGTTCCCCTCTTCACTCATATGGGTCGTTTTTCCGAAAATCAATCTCCAATACATTATGTTCTGATCATGATTTTTCAGATTCCTGGCGTAAACAACATGATTTTTGCAGATTCTTGGCGTAAACAACATGATTTTTGCATTCTTACGTTTTAACGCGATTTTTTACGTTTTTTTTGGGGTTTTTGCGTTTTAACGTGATTTTTACGTTTGAACGTGATTTTTACGTTTTAACGTGATTTCTGCGTTTTAACGTGATTTTTTGCAACACCCCAACATTCGACATCCCATCATCCAACATCCAACTTGCTGCATGATAATGCATGCCCGGTGGCACCGGTGAAAAATACCGGTGGCACCGGCGTTCCCAAACCCGCTAGTTACAACTACTCGCCGAGTTGGGTCGGATCGAGTTATCCGAATTTAAATTCAAGAGTAGAAAAAGCACAAAGAAGAAAGAACAATAACTCTGCAATTTTTCCATACTCATCAATTTTATCTACCCCGGCCACCAAATACGCCCCCCACCAACAACGGGCTTAAAAATCGCAAGGTTGAATTGCACCGTTTAAAAATAGTCTGTCACACTGGATGAAAAGAACATCTCTCCACACACTTTACTTTGCAATTTTTCAACCGCAGCAATTTTTTTTACCCCGCTCACCACGCCCTCCGCCAAGGGGCTTAAAAATCGCAAGGGGTAATTGTTTCGTTTAAATGCAGTATATGTACATATTCTGTTAAGTTATTCAACGTAGTAATCATGTCAATGTCTCAACAAAAATGAAACCATGACGTGTCAACTACATTAATTAAATGTAATTTTCCGTAGGTACCATTTGGGCTTAGCAACAAACAAATTTTATTCTTCCTAGTTTATTTGCTGTTATTAAGATATTTTTTGCGAATTTTGATGAATGCAGTATATAATAATAATATAAGCACATGTGTTTGTAAATCAAGTGCAAAATTATATCGAAAAATGATAACAAAAATACTTTCAGATGAAAATGTAAATAAACCAGTCGGGGTGGAATCGGTTTTGATAAGTGATTGTCAAATCAACCATAATCACGTTTGATTGTAATTGAGTTTTCCGTCTGGGTTAGGTAATTCAACTCAACCCAGTTCAATTCAATTGAATTTTTTTGTATTTTTTATTGTATTAATGGTTAAAAAAAGTAACTCAGACAAATCCAGATTTTTTTTTTGACAACTTACAATTGTGTGGCTGTACGTTACGAAAATGTAAACAAGATAATTGTTATTAAAATTACATTTTAAATATTAAGCAAAAACTTCTATAAAGATAAAACCGTTTTGCAATTATAAATACATCTGTCAGTGGTGCGTTCTTTTTCTATAAAATGTTAACTATCTATTGTTAATTTGTAAGTACAGACGATTGTCAGATCTTACAATATGCCGGTTTGGTAACTTTTTTTCCAACAAATTTCCCAAAAACTGCGTTTTTTTTTCTATGGGTTTTGACAGCAAATTGTGAAATTTTGTGAAAATTTGTGCAAATTCGCAACAAATTTCACGTTACCAAACAGACCAAATATTGTCAGAACTGTCAATGGTCTGACAATAGCTAACAATTAGCTAAAAATTGACATATTTCTTACAGTGAAAAATTGTCCGTTCACACGGTTGGTAGATTTCTTCCAAAATCTGTCAATTTGATAGTCAGCTCTTTTTTTATCTCTCTTTAAACAACTCATTGACATTTCGGACAATGCAGAAATTGTCAGCAATTGTAAGATGTTTTCAATGAAATAAATTAGTTATGGGAGCCTATATTGTATAACACCTGATTAAAACGTAGTTAAGTTTAAGGTGGTATTATGCTAGTAGGTACATTTATGTAAAAAAAATATGTAATTAAACATAAATTATAAAAAACCTCTGAAATTGTTTTGACACCAATGAGATGTACATCATCCGATTTCTTAAGAAAATCTCAACTTATGAGAACAAAAAATTAAAAATCGTTGGAGCGGTTTAAAAAAAAAATATTTTTATATGGTACGCAATTTTTTAGCCTTTATTAATGCGGAGTTAAAAAATTAATAAACAAAAATATCATCTACCCATTTTCGAAATATGGAATTTTCAAAAAATGTTTTTAAAAATCAATAATTTATTCTTCTGAAAATTTTGGTATGCAATATTATTAGAACTTATTAAAATCTTTTGTGCAAAAATATCCATTCAATTCAACTGATAGTGAGATAGTCGAAAATCAAAAAAATGGATCTATGAGATATACCATTTTCAAACGATAGATAATTTTTTTTCAATAAGATGGTAGATCGTACAGATATTAGTTGACACAAAAATTTTAATCAAAATCGTAGGAGCCGTTTTTGAGAAAAATTAGATTTGCAATACCGGTTTTTAAACATTTGTATGGGAGCTACCGTTATTTTTGGTTATAAGAATAATTTTCATTTGAAATCTGCTAGATAATGTTAAAAAACAACTGGGTGCCAAGTCTGATAAAAATCGATCAAGTCGTTTTTGAATTATTAAGTTCTCAAAAAAAAAAATCAAATTAAAAATCGAAAAAAAATTTTTGGAAAATTTTGGTATACAAAACATTTAAAACTTTTCAAACATTCTCCATAAAAAAATTAATCAATATCAGTTGAACCGTTTTTGAGAAAATCGGAAAATAAAAAAATGTTTTGATGAATAGTTTTAACCATTATCGGCAGTTTTTTTTATAAAAAGTTTGACTATTTGTACAAAAAATTAGGTACCTACTGAATTTAAAAAAAAAGTTTTTGAGAAAAATAAGATTTTCATTTTTTGCAAAAAAATTTTTTTTGTTATTTTTGGTCTTAAAAAATATGAAAAAAAACATGTGGCGGGAATGCCCAAAAATTGCTAGCTACCAACTTTGAAGAAAATCGACGGACCCGTTAAGGCTGCAGCCGAAATGACAGAAAGACAGACGGACAAAATTGCGAGACCCACTTTTTTCGACTTCGCTATCATCGTAATGCCAACTTTGATCAAAATTATGAATCCATAACTTGCCATATATGTAGTACCTATCGCAAGTAAAAATTGTAAATTTTTTATAAATTATTCAATTATTCTTGCTATATTATCAAAATTAGCAAGATTTGTTTTGACAGAAAAAATTCGAATTATTCAGAAAAAAAATCGATTCTTTTGCTGAAAGGAATTCGACATTAGAGGCTGTTTAAATTGGGAAGATGAGTCGGTATCGGTAGTGTATGTGAGTGAAGCACCAAATAAAAAAAAAAAAAACAAATAGGTGCCTATCTGTCATTTGTCGAAAGTGTTTCGAGATTTTCAATAGTTAAAATAGTGAAAAAAGATAATTAAACTAAATAAAAAAATTTAATTAAAAATTAAAAGTGAGAATAGTGAAAAATTTCAGTACTTTATTATAAAAAATATAAAACAACATGCGGTGCTGTGTTAAATTGTGTAAAACACCTATAATATGGAATTTAAAATCTTTCCATTTCACGGGCTGATTGTGTCTCAAATTCCACATAAATTAATGTGCAGTGATGTTTTTTTTATGTAAATACATTATCGTAGAATTCTTTAAAATTGATATTTCATAGCATTTTGCTATAAAAAAGTCTAATTTGTTGAAAATACAAATATACTTTGAAATGTGATATGTCAAGTGCCTATCTGTCAAAATTGAAATTCTCGCCCAGGGTAGAATTAGCTTTTGTTGGCGATGACAAGGCGCCCGTAGTGCATAGTCATTTTACTTATGTCGAATTCCTTTCAAAAAAAGAATCGGATTTTTTTCCAAAAGAATCGAATTTTTTTCTGTCAAATCGAATTTTTCTAGTGTAGCAAGATTCGTTTTGACAGACAAAATTCGATTCTTTTGGAAAAAAAATCGATTCTTTTTTTGAAAGGAATTCGACATTACTTTATGTGGAATATGAGACACAGCTTACCTGTGAAATGAACAAAAGTTGCACTGCTTATAATAAGTGTTTTTACAGGATTTAATGGAGCACCGCATGTAGTTTTATATTTTTATTTCAATGAAGAATGGCATATATTTACTTTATTTACTTTTATTTCACTTGTTTATTTAATTTACTAATCTTTTTTTCTATTTTGACGATTTAAAATCTCAAAACACATTCCTCAAAAAACAGCTAAAAATTCCCCATGATTTAGCTGTCTAACTGCATGCCTTCCCTGTGTAAATGCATTTGTGTTTGTGTAACTCACACTATTTTGAAAAATGCTTCACTTTTTTCTCGATATGCCCGTTCCTGTATTTCTTCTTCTATGATCGGTACTACTGACATCAGCATAGAATTTAAAAAAAAAAAATTCAATCCGAAGAAATTCCATTGCTAATATTTTGTTTCTCAATCTATTTTTTTTTTTCATAAAAATTACAGAAAGATGAAAAAAGGATCGAAATTGGTCAGCAGCAATCTTTTAATGGGCAACGAAATAGACGAAAAGAACTTTCACTTATCGGTTCATTTTTCATCGGGACTTTTCAAACGTAAGACATTTTTTTTAATTACATTGAACTCATGATAAGTATGTATAGTACATATCATTTGCTGCAATATCGTCATAAATCAAAAAATGCTGTTTCGAAATAAATGAAGTGTTTAAAAAATACACTCTTGATTGAAATTGTGTAAAGATATCTATATTCTTTTTTGCAGAAATATAGAGAAATAGATTTTACGCACGATGATGTAATAAACTCAAAAATGTCATATTTTGAGTTATGACGATATTGCAGCAAATGAGCGATATATGCTTATAATTTATTTATATTTTCTAGGAACTGATAGTGTTCGTCTGATTTTATGCAAACAATTGCGTTATATTTGGGATTCTCCAAGTCAAACATTCATCAAACTAAAAGGTCTTGACGTTGACATTCCAAGCACATACTTACATCATGTTCGTGGTTTATCAGCTCATGAACAATTTGCAAGACGTTTAATTTATGGTTTAAATGAAATCTCAGTGCCATATAAAGGATATGTGACATTGTTGTTTCTGGAGGTCCTCAATCCGTTTTATGTATTTCAAATCTTCTCTGTGATCCTTTGGTTCGTCTATAATTATTATTATTATGCTGTTGTGATATTACTTATGTCAGCATTTGGAATAACTATGTCAATCCTTCAAACTAAAAAGGTTTGTGTAATTGCACTTCTGATACTTTTGTAACAATATGACAAATTGTTTTTTTTTTTTGTTTAATTAAGAATCAAGATGCACTTTATAGCACAGTTCAAAATTCGGATTGTGCTCAAGTATTAACCGAAAATGGAGAAGTCAAAGATTTGAAGACTCAATACCTCGTACCAGGTGATATTATTGAAATACCATCAACGGGTTGTACTTTACAATGCGACGCTGTTCTACTCTCAGGAAATTGTATTCTAGATGAATCCATGCTAACAGGTACCTACTTATATAAAAAAATCAATTTTTCTTAAGTTACGTTTTTAGTAACCAATTTAGCCTTTTGCTTATTGTTATTTTAGGTGAAAGTGTTCCGGTAACAAAAACTCCGTTACCAATTAAGCGTGATTTGATATTTGAAAAAAAAGAACACAGTCGACATACGTTGTTTTGTGGCACAAAAGTCATCCAGACTCGATATATTGGTTCGGAAAAGGTATTGGCAATTGTCATCAATACGGGAAATATCACTGCCAAAGGCGAATTGATTCGATCGATTCTGTATCCACCACCGGTGGATTATAAATTCGAACAGGATTCGTATAAATTTATTGCGCTACTTGGTCTGATAGCATTTATTGGTTTTTTCTATACACTCATCACTAAGGTATGAATATTATTTATGAGATTTACGATATTGAAACATCACGTAAACCGACCTTATTTATTTAAGATTTTACGCGGTGTAGATCCTTCCAAAATAGCTGTGGAATCATTGGATTTGATAACAATTGTTGTACCGCCGGCTCTTCCGGCTGCCATGACTGTTGGTCGTTTCTATGCCCAACAGCGCCTTGAGAAGAAAAATATATTTTGTATATCCCCACGGTCGATTAATGTCTCTGGAAGTATCGATTGCGTTTGTTTTGATAAGGTTTGTTATTTTATTGATGTTTTTCTATATATTTTTTTTTTAATTTTAAAATCTTTTTAATCCTTCCCTTAAAATAGACTGGAACTCTTACCGAAGATGGTCTGGATATGTGGGGCGTGGTACCGAAATCACAAACGAATTATTTTCAAATCGCTCTTAAGCAAATCGAACGATTGCCTGTTGATCATTTTCTATTTGGTATGGTTACCTGTCATTCGATAACCATAATAAATGGTGAGAAAAAAGGTGATCCTTTGGATTTGAAAATGTTTGAATCGACTGGATGGATATTGGAAGATGCCAATGTGCCCGATGACAATAAGTATGATTTACTATTCCCTACAATTGTGCGGCAGCCTAAATCAAGTAAGTGTTTTTTATTAGTAAACATTGTTAAATCGTTTAAAAAAGATAGAACGTTAATATTTGGAGGCTTAAGCCTCAACTACATAAGCCAAAAAAGTGAAAAAGTGCAAAAGTGAAAATTTTTAAATTGATTTTGTGATAGTTTTTCTGACTAGAAAACTTATAAAAATGATGAAGAAAGCTTAAATTTTGGTTTAAAAACAAATTTGTGTATTCTTTTTCACAAAACAACGGCGCTAGCGGTAAAAAAAATATTTTTACTTTTGTACTTCAGTACTTTTTGGCTTATGTAGTTAAGCCTTTACTGTCATAAATGAACGAATAATAGCTTTGTGATATTACAAATAGACGACAAGTCATGTATAGGTATAATGAACAGTGTTTAGTTCAGTGCATCATTGAACTCCTTGTATTTGTTTAGTTCCGTTACTACAATTACAGCTCTATATTCATTTTGGCAATTTTTTTTGTCATTCTCATTACAATATCCAATAAATTTAATTCAATAAAAAACAATTTTTCTATATATTACAGACCGAGTGAGCGCGGATAGCATCGAAGAGGACATCCCTGATTTCCATAAAGGATCCGTCGATGACCTACTAGCTGATGTAGGTGGATCAAATGATATTGGTATTGTGCGAGAATTTCCCTTTTCGTCAGCTTTGCAACGAATGTCTGTGATCACACGTCGCCTAACCGATAATCATTTCAATGTCTATTGCAAAGGTTCTCCAGAAATGGTACACACCCTGTCCAATCCATCAACCATACCAGACAATTATTTCACCCAATTGGACATTTATGCCCAACAAGGTTTCCGTATAATAGCTTTAGCTTATAAGCCATTGGAAAAGAAAATGTCATATCCGAAAGTGCAGAAAATCGGTCGAGATAAAATCGAATGCGATTTAGAATTTTTGGGTTTTGTCATACTCGAGAATCGTTTGAAGCCAGATACCACAGATGTCATAAAATGTTTAACGTTAGCAAATATTCGAACAATCATGGTAACAGGTGATAATATTCTTACAGCTTTAAGTGTGGCAAAAGATTGTGGCATAGTGGGAAAGAAACAAAGCGTTATAACAGTCAATATACGAACGGATCCGGAAAATCCAAATAGACACGAGCTCTATTATAATTTGATTGGAGCTGTCACACCTAGCGAGCCTGTGCAAAATGGTAACGGTGATATTTGTTCCCTCAATACACACAGCAGCAGTATTGCCAGTTTGGAAACTTGTGATACGTGGACGCACAGAGATGTTGAATTAGGTTTGACAGATCGGACACCAACTATCGAAGCTAATGGAAAATCGGTCTTCGATGAGAATAAAATGTTTCCCGATTTGCCTAGCAATAATTATCGCTTTGCCATGGTTGGCAAAACATGGGCCATAGTTCGTGAGTATTTCCCCGAATACGTACAAAAATTTGTAACACGTGGCGCCATCTTTGCTCGCATGTCACCCGATCAAAAGCAATCGCTTATTATGGAATTGCAAGAAATAAATTATTATGTGGCCATGTGCGGCGATGGTGCGAACGACTGTGGTGCCCTCAAAGTAGCTCACACTGGCATCTCCCTATCCGAGGCAGAATCGTCGATTGCATCACCTTTTACATCACGCAATCCAACAATTGCATGCGTACCAAGTGTCATTCGAGAAGGTCGGGCCGCTCTTGTTACATCGTTTGGAGTTTTCAAATTTATGGCTGCCTATTCGCTGGTGCAGTTTATATCTGTCTTGATTCTTTATTCGATTGATACCAATCTAACGGACAAACAATTTTTATATATTGATCTTGGACTTATATCGATTTTTGCCTTCTTTTTTGGTAGAACCCATGCGTACGATGGACCTCTTGTCAAACAACCACCACTCAATTCGCTCATATCAATTACACCCATGGCTTCCATAATTCTCCATTTACTTGTGGCATGTGCCTTTCAGGTAGGAGGTTGGTCCTATTTACTAAATCAAAGCTGGTTTCACAAACCTGTTCCTGGTCATCCGGAATGCTTGGAAAATTATACAATTTTTGTCATATCGTGCTTCCAATATATTATTTTGGCATTTGTATTCTCCAAAGGCGCCCCCTATCGAAAGTCAATCATATCGAATATACCATTTTGTTTAAGTATACTCATCAATCTGGCCTTTGTCATCTTTTTAACTCTTTATCCAACAAAGTGGCTAAGCGATCAGTTCGAGCTTGAAATGCCACCTGATCAGAGTTTTCGCTATACGTTAGTCATATATGGAGCCTTGAATTTTACTGTCAGTTTACTACTCGAAGCTGTCGTTATTGAGTACCTGTTATTTAAGAAAATACGCCATCGATTCAATAATATCGAAAAATCTCACCGCAAATATTTGACAATCGAAAATGAGCTAAGAAGAAATACAAAATGGCCGCCACTTTCTGATTTTACTAACGTCATTTCGAATGAATATGACAAACCATCACCTACTTCATATGCTGAAATCAGTGCTGAACATCAAATTGACATGAAAGCACCCGAAAATAGTGTACTGAATAGTTTCTTTGATGTCAAAATTGTGGAAAATCATAATCAACAACAAGATGCTGATAATATGAGTTTATCTGATATTTATTCGGAATCATTTTATGAATCGGCCATTAACGAAGAAACAATATTTGATGAATTCTCATCTGAAAACGATGGTAGTCTTGCTCACGCTAGCAGTCAACAAAGTAATATGGAAACAAATTCGTCTTCAAATAATATACGATATCTTAACAATATTCATTCGACGTTGGCATTGCCTTCCTCACAGAGTTCATCTCCATTGCCTACGATACCTCTACCTCCGCCACCGCCGCCACCACAATCAGTTTTCAATAATTCTACTTCGAAAACGCTCCATCTTTACAACCATAATAAATTATTCAATTCGAATACGAATACAATTCCATCAGCTATGGTGTCAATTCCGATGGCAGCGCCACCGCCAGTGTCTTTCAATAATATTGATTATCATCAAAATTCTGGTTCGTCATCATCTGTTAACAAAAATAATAATTCAGCATCAGTAATTCAGCCTGAGTCATACTTGGCAAATATTGAATTTAAGAAATCATTTCGAGGGGAAAGCTGAAATCTGCTGCCACGCAAATTTGCGGATTTCATACGTTGTATTATTTATTTGTTATAATTTATGTATATGTAATTTAAAGTATATATATATATGTATAGAATTGTGTTTTTTTCCTTTTCTTTCTTTTTCTATAAAACAAAAACATAAATGAAATAGAAATATAATTCCAGTTAATCATAACTATTAAAATTATCAATATATTATTAATATTATTATAATTATTGTTGCGTGTGTAAAAAAAAAAAAACAAATAATTACCTACAAATGTGTTATACGAAATTATCTTAAAAGAATTATTAGTTTTTATGTAGGCAAAAATCTTATACAGAAATTATATGTGGGAAAAAATTTAAACTAAGCAAAAAAAAAATAAAAATATATTTGTACTTAATATTTTATTATTATTTTATATTCGCAATGTTTTTTTGTTTAGTAAAAAAATTATTAATAAATCTTAAATAAATTTTTCTTTTGTTAAAAGAAAATAAAATACGCTAGTATTTTACTGGAAAAAATGCAAAAATTAAATTTCTAAATTTGCTATTTTGCTAAAAAAAAAAAATATTGAAACGAATATACACTAAAATTGGCGTATTTTTTTGAAAATTAATGTGCTATGCTGGCGGTAGGTTAAACTAAAACCGTCAGCCTTACGTGTAATACGTTCCGTGTCATACATTACGTGTCACACTTAACGTTGTAATTGATGTTTGCACATTCTAAACGTGAGTCCTTCCACTCAGACATTTTTTTTTATTTATCGCCCGAACACAAAAAACAAGAGACCTTGTATATTATAGCGCTGAACAACTGCGGGAACGTACGTACTCCTACATCTGCAAGCCGTTTGATTCTTCTCATTTTTTATTTTTTCTGTCCGAATACAATGAAAGCAATTAGCCACAATTAGTTTACATTTCTGAAATCTCACAAATGTTCCTCCGTCAAAAATTGAGCAAGCGAATTTTTATGTTCCTCAGTATTTGCTATCATATACCTGAAATAATCTGCCGCGTAATACCTACTGTATGTAAAATCCTTAAGATCGGGAAGATCTCCGATCTCAGAAGTGTATCAGTGCAGTATTTTACGGATATAAATAGTTAAAATTCGCTTATAATTAACGCAATCTGAAACACTGTCTTTTCCCTTAATTTTTTCTAAAAATCAAATTCATATTATAAGAAACTCGTACATAAGAAAAATGAGGTTAATTAGTTAGTATTTTAGTCTTTTTTTTATTCTGCACTAATTTCAAGACTCAAAATGTATGCATATACGAAATTTACTTCATTAACCTTCGCCAAAACAGTGACATTTCATTTGGTGTATTATTGCTAGTTTTTTTTGTTTTTCTGTTTTATATAAAAAAAAATAAATCAGTGTGTTTTTTTTTAATAAAAAGAAATTTTGTTTTTTTATATTCGTTGTTTGCATTTAACAAAAATTCGGATATAAAAGCCCTTCCACACTATCCCACTGAGTATTAATACATGTCAAAAAAGTGGGTAACAAATCATGTATAATAGTGTGGAAACAAAATATGACTGCTCATCTTACACACCATGATTTTCAAGCCTTCACGATTTGACATGTGTTAATACATGAGAATTTTTAGAAACGGTTCTAATTCTATCACACATTTCATCACATTTTTATTAAGGTTAAATTAAACTGTTGTGTGTGGTAAAAAAATGAAAGGGCATTTCTCTCCCACAAATTTGAAAGTAGCATGGAATTCTTTCCCACTTTCAATTCGACATGTATTAATACTCAGTGGGATAGTGTGGAAGGGCTTTAAGAAAGAAAATTCTGGAATTTTCAAAGCTTCTTATATCCGTGTTGTACATGTAGTGATAAATATAAGCTGATAAGTTAAGGTCAATTTGTACCACTATATTTTCAATACTAAAGCGATGCAGTGTCAACCTGTGTCCGCACTTTGCGATTTATATGCTTTTTAACTTTGATAGTATTGCATACTACTGCTTCAGCTGCATAATTGTGTCTGGGCAGTTGATTTAAAATCGAAAATAAACGCACAAACTGATTTTTTTTGTTTTGTTTTTATGATTTTTTTTTTTTTCAATAACTTGAACAATAGTATCAACCATGTGCCTCAAGTTGCTACGACTGTATTTATATAAAATCGATTACAATGCAATAATATAAAATTATTTTTTCTTTTTAAATATTTATGTTGTTTTATGTTTAACAAAAAATAATTTAAGGATAAATATGAAATGATATAGAGGAAAACAATAGGTATCTCCATTCTTATTTTTTTATTAAAAAAAATGCTGGGTATAGTAAAAATAAAATTAAAAAAAGAAAACTAATCGAAATGAAAATCCTATAGTAGTTTTATTATATATACGTATATATAAGTATGTATATATTATTATTAATTCTTTCAAATTGTAAGAAAGATAAACAAAACATAATCATTTACATAAATGTTAAATTATTTTATATACATTTTTTTGTTGATTATTATAATTTATCATTTTTATTGAATGTCAATTTTTGATGATATTTTTATTATTATTATGACGTATTTGTATGTACATATAAATTTTTTTATATGTAGCTACCTATTTCTATTTTTTTGTTTTAATTTTCTTTGAAGCAAAAACAAAAAACAAGTAAATTTATTTATAAAAACTAATAAAAGAATTAACTTCAAACTTTTAACTTCTATATTATTATTTTTTTAAATATAAAGATAGTTTAGCTGAATTATTGTTGTAGAAAGCAGAATTCACAGTGTACTGAAAAAAAAAAACAAAATATTAGTCAAGTTTAAAAACAAAAAAAAAATAAATTAAACAAAAAAGAAAATTGATAAATAATTTACATACATCACCAAGATACAAGAATTTTTGTTTATTCTATCAAAATAAAAAAAAAACACAATAAATAATCTTGCGATATGAAGTGTTTTCCTTTTTTTTATCAGCCTTATTGTGAGTTTCACCAGAACAACATTCCACCCGGAAAATTTGATATTTCACTTTTCGCCTATTGTGAGTTTCACCCGAAATTTTGTGTTAAAAAAATTCCCCTTATTGTGAACAATCATTTCGGGCGGAATGTGATGTTATTGACATTCCCCCCACCCGTTTTTTTAAGACCAAAAATAATGGTACCTGCCATATAAATTTTTTTTACCAAAAAACGAAAATCTTATTTTTCTCAAAAACGTGCCCACAACTTTTATTTTAAAAAAATCAGTAATTTTTCTTACAAAAAAGTAACTATTTTATGAAAAAAAAATTCCGAAAAATGGTACCTCCCATAGGACCATTTTTTTGATTTTCGATTTTCTCAAAAACAGTTCAACGGATACTGATCAATTTTTTATTGAGAATGTTTGAAAAAGTTTTTTATACCAAAATTTTTTGTCGATTTTTAAAAGTTTCAAAAATTTTTTGAAAACTTAATAGTTCGCAAGCGACTCGGTCAATTTTCATTAAACTTGGCACCCAGCAGTTTCTTAACATTATCTAGTAGATTTTATATACAAATTATTCTTATAATCAAAAATAACGGTACCTCCCACACAAATGTTTAAAAACCGGTATTGAAAATCTCATTTATCTCAAAAACGACTCCTACGATTTTGATTAGAATTTTTGTGTGAACTAATATCTGTAAGATCTACCATATTATTGGAAAAAAAAATGTCTATGGCTTTAAAGTAGTATCTCTCATAGAACCATTTTTTTGATTTTCGACTACTCATTATCAGTTGAACTGATTTTAATGAATTTTGCACAAAAGCTTCAAATAAGTTCTAATAATATTGCATACCAAAAATTTCAAAAAATTTAATTATTGATTTTTAAAAAAAATTTCAAAATTATTTTTTGAAAATTTTATATTTCGAAAATGGTGTCAAAATAATTTCAGAGGTTGTTTAATCAATTTATGTTTAATTACATATTTTTTTTTTTACAATTTTTCAGTCTAAACTGTAAGTTCCATGCATATTTGCAACCCGGTGCTATATTGTTCATAAATAATTATGTACCTACTAGCATAAAACTACCTTAACGCAGGTGGTATACAATATATTTATTTATTTGAAACAAGCTAATTAATATCTAGCGAACAATATTTTTCTTAAAACTATACATTATAAAGTCTTTTTAAAAACGGTATTTGAAACATCAGAAGTATTTATTAATAATTTATGGTTGACGTTATACAATTTCAACATATTATTAAATGGTGAACTTTCTTCGTAGTTGGTACGATAGTGCGTTATATAAATAGGGTCAGGTAGACCTCTTAGATATAGGCTCCCATAACTAATTTATTTCCTTTATAAGATAAATATTATAGTTTTTGTATTATTAAAACTTTAAAAACACAGTGTGATCGCACATAAGAGCAAGTTCGTGCGACCCAGTCATGCACATATTTTTTTCTATGAGTATAATCTATAAATATTTTATAGGAGGCAAATGCGCACGAGATCAACCATTCCATATAAACCTCAATTTTTAAAATCATACAAGTATTTTCCGACTTACATAATATATAGGAATTTGTGCAGCTCAATCATAAATTTTTCATACTTTTCTACAATAAGGACTTATAATTTTATAGGTAATTGGTAAAAAGATGAACCCACAATCACCGCTGCAGAGGAAAACCATGGGTTCCTCTCATTTTGAGTCGGAAAACTTAAGAGCAATTTTCTCGTTTTCGTTTCCTTTTCGACATATAACGGTTTTTATGATTTTTTGTCTCGTTTCCTTAACTGGCTCTAACTTTACCAAACTGCAACCGTTTTTTGATTCTTGTTTTAAATTTAAACAAGAACAGTTAGCAATATTTGCTCACCCTACAGTTTTTTTCTATGCGGATAACGGTTTTCCCGAAATTCATTATCAAACCCATTTTGTTGGCATTTCTTAGTTGTTGTTTTTTTACTTTGGTATCATTTTACTCATGATTAAGTATCATTTTTCTTTCTTTTTTATTATATTCACTTAAACACTTCATTTCTGATGTTCAAGAAAGAATTTCTGAAGTTTTGAGCCATTTCGGCGACTTTTTTCAAACATAAAATTTTATGTATGTATTATAAGAAGAAAGAGATGACACGACGAGAGATGTTAACAAGCGTCATTCATGAAGTAACATTGGTTGTGAACACTGAACAGTCGCTTTGCTCGCTATTGATTGGCATAATTAATAATAAAATAAGATATTGATTGACAATAAATATTGTTTGTTCTTCTCATTATTTAAACTTTATAGATTCAGAAGTGGGATAGAATCCAAAAAGAAAGTTAAGTGAACACAGTTTCATACTAAAAACGTATGTATATAAGAAAAAAATAAAATTATAAAGAAGAAATTAACCCAGAGCCCGCAGTATCGTATAAGTGATAGTAGTAATTTCTGTTCGTGTTTTGTGTTGATGTCTTATCATCTTAGACATCGCGGTACATTTGTGATTTTGGTCAACAAAATAATAAATGTCTTGTCGAGTGTTTCGGATTGTTCAGTCATTGAAAGCGGCATAAAATTTCATAAATGTTACAAAGAATATGCCAACCATATTTAAGTAACGGTAAAGTATTTTCGGTATACAGAAATGTACTTTTGTTGTCTCTATCACAAGCGGCGTGATCATGCAGTCGGTAGTATATAAGAAATGTTGTTTCTTGTTGTCTCTATCGTAAAAATAAAAAAAAAAAAAGAAGGAAAAGAAAAAGAAAAAGAAAAAGAAAAGAGGGATTATACATTTTCGGTACACGAAAAGGTATATTATTGTTGTCCCTCTTATGTATAAAGCTTTTCTGTGGTTTTTCTTGAAGTTTGAAAGTTTGAATTACACAAATACTGCGTGAGACAAATACTGCGTGATTAAAAAAAAATAGAACCGACGAAAAGAACAAATTATTGTAACGATCTTTGTTGTGGATGAAGACATGTTCTCTAGGAATGTTTTGTGTGCTCTGGGTTAGATAAATAAATAAAAAAAAAAAAAAGTTTATGGAAATTATTTTTTTATAATTTGTTGTTTGTTTGTTTTATGCACATGGGTATAGGGTGATATGTTATCAGTTCAAAAGGAACAAGAGTTATAATTTTAGGTTACCTATGTTCAAGGGTTTTAACTTGAAACATTATAGGAATAAATAAACATCTAACCATTGTTTTTTTTGTTTTCTTTTTTGGGTAATTAAAGATATACGATGGAAAATATGACAGCTGAGCAGCTCAAAATTGAGCTGAAGAACAGAAACCTGTCTACTCAAGGCACAAAAAGGATTCTCTTCAACAGACTTGTTCAGTTCGACAAGAAACAAAGAGATGTCCAAATAATACGTCAAGAATCATAGAGTCAAGATCAGAATAATTCTTCAGAATTAAATCCAGTCCCGAACTCAGGAATTGTAACCCAAACACTTGAGAACCATCAGCGTGAGCAATCATTGGCTTCATCAGATATCATTACAGTAGATAATGATTCCCTTGGAGCCAGAGAATGGGAGATAATTCGAAGGGAAAAAGATCTCATTGAACTTGAGCGTACCATGATAAGAAAAGAGCGGGAGTTGGAGGAGGGAATCAGGAGGTTGGAGAATAGGCAGGCATCTAGAAGGGTTAATTGTAGTATTAAAGAGATTTCGGATGTTTTACCAATATTTTCACCGGGGGACATTACCTCAGTTACAGCGGAATGTTGGATTAAACGGGTAGAAGCTCTTATGAAAATCTATGAATGGGACGAAAGGGCACTCTTAATGGCCGCTGCCTCTAAGATGCATGGTCCTGCCCGCTTCTGGTGGGATAGTTCCCAGGAAACAACTGCAACTTGGGAACAACTGGCTTCTGGGTTAAGAATTAATTTTCCCCATCAAAATAGTGAAGTCGATATACATCAGCAGCTGATAAAAAAAAATAAGAAAGCCTACTGAGTCGATGGAAAGTTACTGTTTTGAAATGAACATGCTAGGAAAAAGAATCCAACTGTCTGACAAGACCATTATACAATATATCCTGACAGGTCTCAATGATGCTCAGATGAGTTCTAATCTGGCAGCAGGAAGCTTCAGAGATGTTACAGAATTAATTGAGAAGGTAAAGTGGCTTGACAGCATTCGGGAAAATTTACGGCTTGAGACAAACAACACCATGAAACCTAGCAATTCACAAAGGCAGGTAACAAATGCGCGCTCAAATTGGCAGCCACAAAGAACATTGCAAGGGAAATTGAATTCAGTCACGTGCTATAATTGTAACCAAACTGGTCATTATGCGAGACAATGCACCCAAACTAGAAAAATGCAATGGAAGAATAGTCGTGATCATGAGAATAGTGTACGCCAACCAAATAACGATAGAGAAGGCAATACTCAAGAGAAAAAATATCGAGTGAACATGATACACGATGAGTCACCAAAAGACTGTTACCACAAAATCGTAACGATTAACAGCATAAAATATGTCGCATTGTTGGACTCGGGAAGTGAATGCACCATGGTGACCGAAACAGTCGCGAACAATATAGATACTGAGATGAGAAACTGCAATACATCGCTTCAAGGGTTTGGTGGTGGAAAATACAAGGCCATAGGTGAGATCACATGCTCACTTCAAATAGATCATTCAAAATTTATGGTATGTGCCATTGTTGTGGGCAATGAATGCCTCGACGAACCTGTACTGATCGGCAAAGACGTTTTGAACAGCCCTGCATGCGAACTTCAAAAACAAGGAAGCAACTTGATGGTACGAAGAACAGTCGTTGAAGAGGAAACATCACTGGGATCAGATGCCGTTACCGAAAAGGCCAATATGAGAAGTCGAAACGAGATTACAGCTAACAATATACATGCAAGCGAATATTGTCACGTGAGTACCTTGTTAACCTTACTAAACAAATACCGTATATGTTTTGCGATGACCCAAAACGAATTGGGTCGTACTCATTTGACTGAAATGGAAATTATAGTCACGAAACCGCAACCGATTGTCCACCAACCATACAAAGTCCCGTACGCCAAAAGACAAACTCTAACTTCCATGGTAAATGAACTTATTGCAAACGGCATAGTACAAGAGTCACATTCAGATTACGCATCGCCAGTTGTTTTGGTGAAGAAAAAGAACGGAGAGGACAGAATGTGTGTTGACTTTCGGAGCCTCAATAATGTTACTCAAAAAATCAAGTTTCCGATTCCGTTGATGGAGGAGCAACTTAACAACTTAGTGGGATTCAAATATTACACTGTTCTCGATTTGGCATCCGGATACTACCAAATCCCTATAAAAAAAGAACATACTCACCTTACATCATTTATTACTCCTGACGGATTGTTTGAATTCGTAACAATGCCATTTGGATTAGTGAACGCGCCAGCAGTATATCAGAAACTGATGAATAATGTCACACAGAAGATGAGACCAGACACCATTGTATGTTACATGGACGACATCGTGATTCCCACGAAAACTGTTGAAGATGGGATGCAGAAACTGGAAAAGTTTTTATTAATTCTGAAGGAAGCGAATCTAACTTTAAACTTAGAGAAATGTAGTTTCTTCCAAACAGAAATTGAGTTCTTGGGGCATATCGTTCGAAATGGAACTATACAACCAGGAAGTGCTTAGACTGATGCTGTGACCAAATTTGAAAAGCCGAAAAACGAACACGAAGTTCGGCAATTTATTGGTCTTACGAGTTTCTTTCGCAAGTTCATCAAAGATTACTCCCTGATAGCATCACCTTTAACTAATTTAACAAAACCAGATTCACCATTTGTTTGGGGTGAGAAGGAGCAGAAATCGTTTGAGAAATTGAAGAACTCGTTGACAAGTCAGCCCCTATTAGCACTATACAACCCAAACGCAGAACATGAGTTGCACACTGACGCCAGTTCCAAAGGGATAGCTGGAGTTTTGCTACAAAAAGAAGATAAAACAACACGCCCAGTGGCTTACTTCAGTCGGAAGACTTCAAAAGAGGAATCTAAGTACCACAGTTACGAGCTCGAAACACTGGCAGTGGTAGAATCAACAGATAGGTTCAGACAATACCTCTTGGGGAAACATTTCATCTTGGTGACAGACTGTGAAGCTTTAAAAACTGCAACAAAAAAGAAAGAGCTAATTTCAAGAATTGCCCGATGGTGGTTGCGTATGCAGGAATTCGATTACGAGGTCACACATCGGCCGGGAAAAAGGATGGCCCATGTTGATTCTCTTTCGCGCCATCCGGTTGAAGAACCTAAAGAACCTGCAGTTGTCGACATGGCTGTTCTCAGAGTCACAGTTAATGAAAATGATTGGCTCTATTCATTGCAACTTCAAGATGAAGAAATAAAAAATATCGTTGTAATTCTTCAAAAATGTCCGGCAACTGAAAATGAAAAACAAATACATAACGATTATGTACTCCAACATGGACGAGTCTATCGCTTAGTCGATGGCGAATTGAGGCTCTTTGTACCGAAAGGGGTACGAAACAGAGTGTTGAGAAATAGCCATGATCTCGTTGGGCATTTTTCTGAAAATAAGACATTAAATCATCTCAAGGCAAGATATTGGTTTCCAAGAATGGCTCAATTCGTGAAGAAATACTTAAGGGCATGCGTCGAATGTGCATACAACATAAGAGAGGTCCAACCAAGAGGGGAATTACATTTGATT
This sequence comes from Epistrophe grossulariae, assembly GCA_929447395.1. Lineage (NCBI taxonomy): Eukaryota > Metazoa > Arthropoda > Insecta > Diptera > Syrphidae > Epistrophe > Epistrophe grossulariae. The sequence goes on from OV839570.1 coordinate 5,567,988, forward strand.
GAGAAAATAAAAATCCCATTTGACACCGTACATATCGATCATCAACTAAATCAACTAAAGGTAACACTCACCTATTAGTAGTAGTTGACGCCTTCACGAAGTTCGCGTGCCTTAAGTCTGTCCAGAACACCCAAGCGAAACCAACCATCAACTTCCTAACGGAATTATTCTTCACATTTGGTTCACCGCGACGTATTATATCCGACAGAGGGACTGCCTTCACTGCCAAGATTTTTGAGGATTTCATCAGCAGTCATGTTATAACGCACGTCTTGAACGCAACAAAGACTCCTCGTGCTAACGGACGAGATTAGAAAAGAAGGAGCTGATCAAATATTAAAAACACAAAGTACGCAAAAACAAAATCACAATGCGAAACATCGCAGAGCAAAAAAATACAGTGTGGGAGAATTAGTGATGTCGTTGAACGATGGCATCCCTGCGACAGGTACATCAAGGAAGTTGGAATCACGTTATAGAGGACCTTACATTATAACAGCGGTCCTCCCACACGATCGATACCAGGTTGCTGATATGCCATTTGCTCCACGAAACCGAAAGCCGTATTCCGGAATCTGGTCGGCAGAGCGCTGGATAGACCTGGATATTGATTTCGACGAGGGCGACGAAGGGGTCAGAATGGCCGAACTATAAGAAGAAAGAGATGACACGAGCGTCATTCATGAAGTAACATTGGTTGTGAACAACCAATTGGTTGTGAACAACGCTTTTCTCGCTATTGATTGGCATAATTAATAATAAAATAAAATATTGATTGATAATAAATATTGTTTGTTCTTCTCATTATTTAAACTTTATAGTATTTTTTTTTAATTTCGATATTAAGGAGATTGAAGCTTGTGGTTAACGGACCAGCATGTTTTATATACTAAAAATGACGGTTGATTAGTCAAGATTATAATAATGTATAAATTTTGAAAATCTGTTGGAAAATGAAAATGCCCATTTTGTCAAAAACTCACCTTTTTTTTCTTTCCAAGCCCCTAAACCATTTTTTTCGTATCCCTATAAATATTTTGTATTGGGAAAATGCGCACGGGATCAACCATTCCATAGAAAATTTTGAAGATCCGGAAGAGCCGACATCGAATAAATATTTTTTTTTTTTCAATTTTTCGGGGGAAGAGCCTACATAAAAATAAGTGCTTTTATGTACATAAATTCATAAACATCAAACATTTGCTTTGTTCCGATGCTGATGCGCAACACAGCTGATGGTGATGCAATACATCAGCAAATACGCATCATGAATTTTCTCGATTCGGTTTTGCTTGAAGATTGCGCATTATTTGATGCAAGTTTGCAATAGCGAACACTTTACTCTTAAACTGATGCTGGGTTTGATGGCTTTATGAATGTTTGACGCAAGTGATCGTGAATCATCTCTGCAACGAGGTGTTTGTGAATTTACACTTTTTTTTTATAATGCGGGAAGAGCCGACATCAAAGAAAATGCTTTTTTTCAATTATTTGGGAAGAGCCGACATAAAAGATAGTTGATTTTTTCAATGTTGCGAGAATGGAATTCGATTTTTTTTTTTTCAACTATTTTTGAAAACTTTATGAAATTTTTTTTAAATATTCTTATGTTTTTGAGAATTGTGAAGAGAAGATATCAGGGGCCGAATTACGGCATCAGTGACTGAACGACATGTGAGGGAAATTTCATACAAAATATCGATAATATTCGATATTTGGTATGAAATTTCCCTCAAGTGTCGTTCAGTCACTGATGCCGTAATTCGGTCCCAGTTTTTACTCGCCCTACAACTTTGTTTTATGCGGATAACGGTTTTCACGCAATTTATTACCAAACCTATACTTCATATTTTTTTTCAAACATAAAATCTTAACGTTTGTTACGGTTTTGATAACAGTCTCTAGATCACCAATTGCTTTGACGCTTAGTTCGGATTTCGAATTGGTTTTTGGTGCGAAATAAACCCCATACAAACACTTTTTTAGTCCCTTTAACTCAATAAAGGAGGAAGTGTCGATGACCCAAAGTCAGTTAAAGGGTCTCCTTACTCGTCCTAGAATAAATAAAATTACAAGAAATTACTAAAAAATATTTTATGACAGTATTGTTGCCTTTTTTGTATATTTGTATTGTCTTTTTCAAACAAAAGTTTTGTTTTCTTTATAATAATATAATATTTAAGTTTTTTTTTAACTTTATGGTAAGTGTTTTAAAATCCCTCCTCTTTTTGCGTTTAATTTAAAATTGTTTTACAACATAAATTTGGTAATAGTGTATTCACATTATGTAACGCGTTGCTGTTTTATTTTTCGATTTTCTTTTATTTAATTATTATAATTGTTTTCTCTGCAATTAAGTAAAAATATTGTCATAGAAAAAAAATATTTTATTTCGATGAAATCTTTTTTTAGGCTTTTGGTGAAATCTCTTCTAGTTTTTTTCGTCTTTTGAGCAAACTATTATCAGAATTATCAAGAGGTTTGATATGCGTCTGCAAAAATATAAGAAGCAAAATGTTTTATAGAACAAAGAAATTATATGTATTATGAAAAACTTACCTGGTCATAATCAACTCTCATTGTTGCCAATGATCGTGTCATTTCTTCCTGAACCTCAGGCCATGTATCCTCACCTTCTTTTAACACACGTCCCGTGTGCAATGGTGTTTGTGGCACTTGAGTATATTGTGCTATCCAATTGTTACGCATTACTTGAATGATGTTCAATCGTTGACTAGGATCAACATTCAGCATACCTTTGATAAGGTCTTTGGCCGCTTGGCTAACATTTCTCCATTCGGGATCGGGAAAATCATATTGACCAGTGCGTATGCGTGATCGCATTCCAGGTGATATGGCTTCACCGTGATTACTATAGAATGGTGGAAAACCACAAAGCAGAATGTACATAATAACGCCAAGTGACCAGATGTCACAGCTTTTGTCGTATTTTTCTGGCCCCAAGACTTCAGGTGCTAAATTAACAAATCAAAAATTTACTTTTTCAAATATGAAACCTCAGGAATTGAAAAAAAACATACCAACATAATACGGTGTATAACAAGGTGTTTGTAATGTGTCTTTAATCAATGTTTCTTTAGCAAAACCAAAATCAGTTAATTTAAGGATTGCATTTGGAGCAGGCGTTGTATAAAGAAGGTTTTCTGGTTTTAAGTCTCTATGTGCAATGTCCTTGCTATGTAAATAATGTACTGCTACGCAAATATCATGCATTACTTGTGCAGCTTCTAAAATTGAGAAAAACAAAAGAGATAAAAAAAGAAATAAAATTAATTATCACTTTTTGTGATAGAATTTATTCAATTTAATTTTTGTGGTACTGTGATTTTAATCCTTTTTAGTGACGTAATATAGATTGTAGGTCTGGTCGAACACACCTTTTTTTGCATTTGACCAAAAATTCAAAAAGCTACTAGTTCACCTGAAAAGTTCATGATAATTACCTCTTTCGGTAAATGCTCCATCACGCTTGTCTTGTATTCGCTGAAATAATTCGCCACCTTCCATACTGGATTGATAAAAATCAAAAGTTTTATTATTAAAAAAAAAAATTACTTTCAAAGCACCCACACAAAAGTGATTCGTAACATAACTATAACTCCAGAATCGCATACAACTTTTGAAAATGGAATTCGAAAAAACATCGATGAGGTTAGTGTAATTTTTATTGATTGAATACCTAATCATACTTATATGTAGAATGTAATTGGTATACACAACATCAGCAGCGTAGCTACATTCGAGCAATCAGGGACATTACTCCAGGAACGTTAGTGTTAAGGGGGGTAAATTAAAAAAATAATCTACTGTGGATAAACTTTTGTCAAGTTTATGAAGTTCGCGCAAAGAAGGAAGGGACATTTTAGGGCTGAAAAATAAAAAAATCGCGCGTAAGCAGCTAATTACTATCACCCCGATTACAGCATCCAATGAATGAGCTACGGAGGGAGTCAGTTCCAATTTTGACATTTTTATTATTAGCTTAATATCAAGATTGAGTCCGATTACCTCCGCAGCTCATTCATCGGATTCTATAATTCGGTGTACCTATATCTTTACTTCCTGAACACAATACAGAAAACGTCAAAGCTTGTCAGAGAAACAAATACAAAATAAAAAAAAACGAAAATTAAGAAAATGGTTATATTTAGAAAGATAATTCATTACAAATTTCTCTTGAGGTGGAGTGATTGGATGATATAGGTATGTAAATCCATTTTAAGTGGAAGTGAACTTCGAAATGCATTTCTGTAATATATATTTTTTTAGCTTTTGTCACCGACATTTTGGTGGAAATTCCAAATTGAAGTAACTAGTATTTTTGCTAGCTCCCACAAGCATGTTCATTCAGTATCCTTCCAACTCCAATGCCCCCTTCCGACAAAAATCTACATACGCCCCTGAGTCCCTTTTTCAAGAAAGAAGTTTGGAATTTTTTGAATCAGCCACCATCACAAGATGCTAGATGAATCATAAGATATATTTTAATAATTTTGCCTCATTTTGTATTGTTTATTTAAGATTTAAATTGATGATGCGCACATGACACTCGTTCCCCATTTATATACATATGTACATTCATCATTACTTATCATTAATTTTTTAGTTTAATGTCATAATTTTAAAGTTTTAATTCTTACCATTCCATGACAACGAGCAGGCATTTATTTCCACTATATGTATTCTCATAGACATCTATTATATTAACTATATGACGGCAGCCACTTCCTCGCCAGTGCAAGTCAACTTCACGTCTTGCTTTCGGATTATCCAAAAGTACCTTTAAACAGTAGGCACATCAAATTAAAGCAAACTGCAAACAAAACAAATCAAACTCACTTTCAATGCATATTTTTGTTGGGTTTTTCGATTACTGCATTGTACCACTTTGCCATTTATGCCCAATCCCAAAACCGTATTTGAAATTTCATAATCATCAACAAGAAGTGTGGTTTTGGGAACTCGATTATTAACAATACTAGTAGTTGTAGATCTTAACATGTTTTTTTTTTCTTCTGCAAGGAAATGTAATAAAACAGTTTTTCTCTTAATTAGAACACAAATTTCACACAAAAAAATATTAATCGCTTCTTGGATTTAGGATGCATTAAGTACTTATAGTTTGTCCTATAAATTTTGATTAGTGGGGAACACTATAACACTGGAAGAACTGAATTATCAAAGATCATCAACACCAACCGATGAAGCAGTTTTTTGTATTTTCATTTAAGTGGAAAACAGAGAAAAAAGCAAGTTAAAATGTAGTAAAATAAGTAGTTTTATGAATATTAAAAATATTTACATGGATGAATTAATGATTGCTTGGAACATTTTAAGTTAATTGTTGTTTAATTTGCTAAAAAGTTGTGTGAAAAATAGTATTCAACGTAAAAAACAATACAGGTAGGTGGGAAATAATGTTTATGATGATGACGTATAATTTGAGTAAGGGTGAGAAGAGTTGTTGGGAATACTTTGAATATATCCATACTGCTATCTTTTTACTGATAAAACAAAAAAAAATATAAAAAAAATGAGAAAATGTCACATTACCTAATTAGTTATTCGTATTTTTTTAAATTTGTATTATTTTTTTTTTTGCAAATGCAACAAAGTAAGATAGAATTTCAGTGCAAATATATTTCTTTTTTAACCAATTTTCCGTACGATTTTTTTTTATTTCCTCTACTTGTAATTTTCATCAATTTTACGGAACTAAAGTTTTAGCAGAGAATATTAGTTAAGTTTTCTTTTAATTTAATTTTCACAAACCATAACCAGTTGTGGGCTCGACGGCGTACAGAGACACGGTAATTTGTTATTTGTCTGTCGCTATCGCCAGTTGGGACGGTTTCGGTTGGACGGTGGCGAGTTTTTTTATTTTATATCTATATATGTATATATATATATACATATATACATACACAAAAATAAATAGTTATTCATTTTCTTTCTTTCTTTCTTTCTTGTCAGTTGTATATATTGGACTCACTCATAAAACCCGCAAATCTTTTCATTTCAGTGCAGGTGAAAAAGAAAAGTGAGTGAATGTGCTTCGTCGTCGCACATGCAAAGTGACAGGACAGCGTTGCCAGGATATCAAAATAAATGATCTAACATAATACAACATGCGTAAAAACATCAATTTTTTCGTATAATTTAATAAATTAATAATACACTGACATATATTTTGAATAAAACTTAACTGATAATGTACTGATTAATGTTGTATTTATTAGTTTACATAAGTTAACGTAAAGAAACCACAAAATATTAAAGGAAATTAATGAAAACAAAGATTTGAAAACCTGAGAAAAAATTAAATAACTTCGGCCACACAGCGAATTAAGGCAAACGGACTGATAAATAATAAGGGTATTCATGCAACGTCGGAAAAGCATCGTAAACGTGTTAAACGTCTTAAAGTTTACGACGTCGTAAACGAACTGTCAAAATTTGTATGGGAAATCTTTTCAAACAAATCTTAAACTTTAAGACACAAATTTGTGTGTTAAACGAAGATGGTAAACATCGTTAACATGGTAAACGGGCATATCGAGGAAAAATGAGGTTTTTTTCAAAATAGTGTGAGTTAAGCCTCAACTACATAAGCCAAAAAAGTGAAAAAGTGCAAAAGTGAAAATTTTTAAATTGATTTTGTGATAGTTTTTCTGACTAGAAAACTAAAAACAAATGATGCAGAAAGCTTAAATTTTGGTTTAAAAAACAATTTGTATACACTTTTTTACGAATCAACTGCGCTAGAAGGAAAAAAATATTTTTACTTTAGAACTTTTGCAAAAAATGGCCAATGTAGTTGAGGCTTTATACTGCGTTTTCATTGAGCCAAATGAGGTAATTTCGTTCAAAATTTCCAAATTCGATTCCAAGTTATATCATTTCCCATACAAATTCACATTTCGAAATGAGGTAATTTCAACCAAATTTGCACGAAATTAGGTTGGAAATAACTTAAAAACCTTATGAACACACCCAAGTGGAATGCATCCGCAGTGGAAACCCAGAAGAAACATTGAAAATGTCAAAATTTGATGTATAAGACCCTGTTTAGATTATGACTGCTCACTACGTAGTGACGGCATTTTGTAGGTGAAATCGGTGAGGTAGAAAGGGAGGCCACAGTCAGGAAGAAAACATAAAGATTGTAGTGAGCAGTCATGTTTCATATCCGACATGTTCCATTTAATGCCATTTTTTTTATTTTTGGCATGTTCGTTGAAGGGTAAGGTAGATGAGAATAAAAATTAAAAATGTGTAATTAATCAAGCTTAGACGCAAAAAATGCTTTTTGAATTGGTGGATTGATAACAGCAAAGATGCTGAAGCAGATTTAATTATTAAAATTGCAATTTCTGCTATATTTTGCAACTACTTATTTATTTAATATTAAACTCATGGTTCATGGTGCTCAGAATCAAATGTTTCAATTCAGAGATATTCCATCAGAGTTCGGCGATACTCATGACTGAGAAATTTCGAGTGTAGACACGACATGACTATTCACTACGTAGTGAGCATGTCACAATCTAAACAGGGTCTAAGAAACAGAAACAGAAAGAGAACACAAGAAAAAGAAGCTATTAACTACCAAATCAAATTCAAAATGAAGTTATCTGTCAAACGAAATTAGCAAATTTGCAATGAAAACACCTTTTCTGAAATTTACGAAATTATCTCATTTCGGCTCCAATGAAAACGTAGTATTAAGGCTTAACTACATAAGCCAAAAAGTACTGAAGTACAAAAGTAAAAATATTTTTTTTACCGCTAGCACCGTTGTTTTGTGAAAAAGAATACACAAATTTGTTTTTAAACCAAAATTTAAGCTTTCTGCATCATTTTTATAAGTTTTCTAGTCAGAAAAACTATCACAAAATCAATTTAAAAATTTTCACTTTTGCACTTTTTCACTTTTTTGGCTTATGTAGTTGAGGCTTTACACAAACACAAATACATTCATACATGCACTTATGTGTTGATCACAACAATAAACATACTTACCATCATTTTCGCCAAATAATCAAGAATATAGGTCATTGAAAGCAATTTGTTCATATAATTATATAAATTTACTTTTTTGGCTTATTTTGTGCATTTTTAAATTGCGGATGAGAAATTTTACGAATGTTAAAATTAAACTAAATATTTTAAGCTGTTTGACGTTTAACGAACAGCTGATTTGTTTACCATATCGTGTACCACATTTACGCAAAATGTTTTTTGGTGCGTTCATGAAACGTGTATCGGAAACTTTACGATTTTACGACATCGTAAAGTTTAAGACGTTGCATGAATACCCTTATTGTATATGATATAAAGGTCGTTCTTATTGGAGCTAGGCCAAATTTGCCCATTGTCCTTTTCTCATTTCGTTCGACAGATAATTTTATTTTGAATTTGTTTTGGCAGTTAATAGCTTCTTTTTGTTGTGTTCTCTTTCTGTTTTCTATGTTCCCAATGAGTTTCCACTAGACGCTGTTTAGATTGGGAAGATTGAGGCCGGTATCACGGTAGATCCTAGGCAAGAGAAGGGTGGGGTGAGGATTCTCACGAGGCAAGAAGAAAATATAAAATGTATTTTGAGGCGCTGAAAGTTTCAAATGTGATTATGATGACACTCACCAGTCCGGACTCAATCTTCCCAATCTAAACAGGGTCCTACGGATAGAATCCACAAAGTTTTTACGTAATTTCCAACCAAGTTTTGTGCAAATTTGGTTGAAATTACCTCATTTCGAAATGTGAATTTGTATGGGAAATGAGATAATTTGGAATCGAATTTGGAAATTTTCAACGAAATTACCTAATTTACCCCAATGAAAACGTAGTAAGAGGATATAATACATGGAGTGCTCGTTTCCATTCCAAATTGAAGCTTTCATTGAGGGTGCTATTCAACTTTCAGTCAATTCATAAGGTTTTGTTTATAACGCGTGTAAACCTACCGTTTAGGCTTAACTACATAAGCCAAAAAGTACTGAAGTACAAAAGTAAAAATATTTTTTTTACCTCTAGCACCGTTGTTTTGTGAAAAAGAATACACAAATTTGTTTTTAAACCAAAATTTAAGCTTTCTGCATCATTTTTATAAGTTTTCCAGTCAGAAACACTATCCTAAAATGAGTTTGAAAATTTTCACTTTTTTACTTTTTCACTTTTTGGCTTATGTAGTTAAGCCTTTTGCCTGTCTGTGGATGCCGCTTGATTTTAACATTCATTTTTTGCAAAGTCACCTTTCACACGATAAAACAAGTTGTAGTAGATTTTTTTTACGTTTTCTTTTACAGGGCTATTCTGGTGTTGTGAGAGCTCACAAGTACAAGCCCTTGTGAGGTTGATTTCTTGTGAGGTTGCTGTGATTCGATAACATTTTCCGTATTCTGCGATAGCCCAGAGGACAGAGGATACATTTTTTTCAACAGTTAACATGTTGATTGGTTATAAAATGTTTTTTCAGATAAGAAAAAACAAGTGTCTTAAATTGTATTTCAAATGCCAAATTTGTGTGTTGTGACGCTCTGAAAAAGATCACAATTTTGATAGTTTTTGTGAGGCTCACAGTTGTGAGGGTGCTGGCAGATTACGAAAACCTCACAAAATCAAGTCACCTCTCCTTGTGAGGTTCTTGTGACTTGTGATGTATCAGTGAGGTTTGGCAGAATAGGGCTGTTAAGGTGATTTAAAAATTCATTTAATTGCTATCTGATTTCACGCGTAAAATTATATTCTCGAAAATGTTCTCTCGATTCTCGAATATGGTACTCAGCGGAATAGAGGGAATAGGTGTGTTCGATTTGTACAATTATTGGCCCTATGAATATTTAACAAGAATAATTTGTAATCTACTAGATTTGAGGATTATACTACGTTTTCATCGAAAATTAATTTTGTTGAGATTTTAAATTCTATATTGTGTTTTCACCGCATAAAAACATTAAAAAAATAAATTGACTTTGACAGTTCATTTTAATAGGTGTGTTCTTTTGGGGCTTGCAAAGTACTTTTTAGTACTACTTTAGAATGGATTGCTTTAATTTTTCTAAAAGAAAAATTTACAGGGCTATTCTGGCGTTGTGAGGGCTCACAACTCACAAGTCACAAGCCTAATTGTGAGGTTGATTTCTTGTGAGGTTGTTGTGAGGTTCTCAAAAGGAGATCACAATTTCGATAGGTTTTGTGAGGCTCACAATAGTGAGGGTACGAAAACCTCACAAAATCGATTTCACCTTTCCTTGTGAGGTTGTTGTGACTTGTGAGGTATCAGTGAATAGGGCTGTTAACCTCTGAATGTATTTATACAAATACAAGTTTCTAATGTAAGCACGATGAGACTCACTATCATATAGTACCTATATTATATAGAGAACCGACTCGACTTCCCTTGCCTAAAACACCCGCAAATTTTATTTGAGCAAGGTAAGAGAAAACTCTTAAATTCCCTGTCCGTGAATACCCAAACCCAAAATCCGTAATTAATTTGAAGACAATTGGATACAGACATAAGGCCCTACCAATAACGAAATTTAGGGACGACTTAAATATTTAAGTAAAATAGACCATAAAGCTAGGACCGCACTCGGCGGAACTGCACTTCAGAGGATCTGAACTTCACGACTTATTTGTATGAAATTGTATGAGCTATATCGCACTAAGCGACAACTGCACTTCACGGCGCGACACTATGCTATATTGGTAATCTGACCAACTGTGTCGCGACGTGAAGTTTCGTTCAGTTTCGTGCGAAAGTGTGCACGGTGTCGCTGAAGTGCAGTTCCGCCTAGTGCGGTTCTACCTTAATGGTATATACTCTATATAACAAACCAAATATCAAATGACTTAAATATTTAAGTAGACCTTAAATAATGAATATTTCATGGTAGCCCAACTAACAATTTAACTTGTGTAAGGTCCATTTTTTTGAATTCGATAAGCTATAGCTAGCATATACATTTTATGAGGCTTTATTATGAAAGTCAACCATTTTATAAATTATGTTTTTAATAGTAACTTCTTTAATGCCTTTTAAAAGTTGGTACACAGGTTCTATAAAAGGCTTGTATACTAAAGCCTGTACAAGGCCTCCCAAATTGTTTCAATGAAAGTGAAGCTTCTATAGAGCTTTCAACTGAAAGAAATTAACAACATTTTCTGTATGGCTTGCTTTAAAAAACTTTATAAATATCTTAATACTGCTCATAATTATACAGATGTCAACAGAAAGTGTAAGTACATTTTGTATAGGGCTTACTAATAAAATAATTATATCAAATTTGACAAATTCACCGCTTTTCATTTAGATTAGAAATATGTAGTCCAAAAAGGGAAATTTTTTTTCTCACATTATAAGAAAAACTAAATACCAATAGGGTAAATCATCTAAGCCTTTACAGACAATAGTTAATTCGTGGAAAAAGTTTAAAAGATCAGGATCGCCTATTTGGTTCATAGGAATATTTTCTGGAACAAATAAGTGTACTGACTTGGAATAAAATGTTAACAGCAAACTTATGGAAATGATTGCCTTCTTTAGTGAACTATTTTACCTTTGTGTAGCAACTATTAATAGAGGCAATTTATTTGGATTAAAAAGCGTCCATTTTGGTTTGCTATTGGCTTCTGTAAGATAAGATATAAAGCTTTTATAAAATGTTAATAGCAAATTCTACAACCATTACAACAAGCGTCCATTTTGTTTTGCTATTGGCTTCTGTAAGATGAGATATATAGTTTTTATAAAATGTTAATAGCAACTTCTACAACCATTACAACAGCGTCAACCATTACAAAATATGTCGCTGTAGCAGATACGTGAAGTATCAACTAATAAACATTTTAACATCCATCTCCTGTATTGCAAATTAGCCTGGTGGGTAGCGTGCTGGGTCTTTGATTGGAAGGACGCGAGTTCAAATCTCGGAGAAACCATGTAAGTAAAAGTGAAGTTTTTTTAAAATTAATTTAAATTCTATACATTTCAGAAAAAGAAAAAAGCTATTTCAAACCCTAATATGAAGAAACAAATTCAGATAAATAAATAAACTAAAAATTTGAAAGGACGCATTTTTTTTTTCAATTATACAACTTCATTGCTTGGCATAAGGCCTTAATGGAAAATTTAATGTGAGCTATTGCTTTCATAGCAGGGCAATGACTTTCTTAAGTTTATCATTATAAGACCTTATTACACTGTTCGTTGGAGACTATATACTTGCATAGCACTTGTGATGAAGTGTCTTAAGGAACTTCTATAATGTGCGCCAAAATGGTTTGCATAGGGCCTTCTTCTATTACTATACAAGCCAGAAAATAGCTTGCATTGAACCTACAACAAGCTAAATTCTTAGTTGGGAGGGACACATATAAAACATGTGATGTATGGTTCATTTTGTATAGTCCATATCATTATGGTTAATTTTACTTGAATATTTAAGTCGTCTTTAAATTTGGTTATTGGTAAGGCCCATAATCTCACACATTCTCTAGATAATAGCCGCGTTTAATTATCTACGGGTCTGGGTCGGGGTTATGTTTTAACACGTAATAGGCGTGGTTTTTTCCAAGCCCGAAGGAAATTGGATGAAAAAAACGATTCGGGGCTAAATAATTTACATGTTAAATGCAACAACAACTAACCCCCAATGGGTTTAGCTAAACCCAGATAATTTACGGGGATTAACTTTAGCACGGAGAAAAACTGTATTACCGGCGGGAATTACATACTTGTTATTAGCCGTGTTTTTTTGCAAGCCCGGGGGGAATTGGATGAAAAAAACGACGTCGGTGCTAAACAATTAACATGTTAAATGCAACAACAACTAATCCCGGAGAATTCTCAGGGTTTAACTTAAGCGCACCGAAAAACTGTGTTACTGGCATGAATAGCATACATGTTATCGATAGTTTGTATGAAAACTCCATGTTTTTTACTGTCATGGCGTCGCTAATCCCTGCCTTCGTTTTTTTCAACCAACTCCCCCCGGGCTTGCAAAAAAACACGCCTATTGATAGTTTGTATAGAAACTCCATTTTTTTTTCTGTAATGGCGTCGCTAATCCCTGATATCGTTTTTTTTCAACCACTTTCCTCCGGGATTGGAAAAAAACACACCTAATACAAAAACAAATTTGGATCTAGGTTTCTATCGGGGTTTGCTTTATGGAACCAGAAATAAGTTCTTACTCTAAAGGTAGAACCACACTAGGCGGAACTACACTTCAGCGACACCGTGCGCACTTTCGCACGAAACTGAACGAAACTTCACGTCGCGACACAGTTGGTCAGATTACCAACTTTGTCGCATAGTGTCGCGTCGTGAAGTGCAGTTGTCGCTTAGTGCGATATAGCTCATACAACTTCCTACAAATAAGTCGTGGAGTTCAGTTCCGCTGAAATGCAGTTCCGCTGAAATGCAGTTCCGCCGAGTGCGGTCCTAGCTTAACGGGTAGACGGCTTTTCAATCGGTAGAGAGTACAAACTGCAGTGCGAGGAAAAAAGGAAATTATCTGCATGAAAAATAAACAAACATAAGACAAAAAGAGATGAGCATACACCAGTGTTTTCATCAGGATCCGTATCGTTTTATTATATATGGGTGAACCATATGGGTTATTGGCGATAATAAAACGCGGCTAATATATTTAGGGCCAGTTGTACAAATATTTAAACCGTGGTTCAGCAATTTTTATCCACCGATTTCGGCGGATTAATTGAGTTTCAACAGTAGTTTACTGTTCAAGTGTGTGATAATAACCAATTACATACTTGAACCAGCGTTGAACTTTAGTTAATCCGCCGAAATCGGTGAGTTAAAATCTTGAACCGAGGCTGAACCACTATTGTACAACTGGCCCTTACTCTATGCTCATTATAGTCCGGACTCAAGCTTGAAGCTTCCCAATATTAACAGGGTCAAAGATAATCATGTCGATTATGGAATCCGCAAAACTGGATCCGCAGTGATTCGCAATACAAATATTCATGTCGCTTATGGAATACGCAATACTGGATCCGCAGTGATTCTCAGAACAGTGTTCTCTTATCTTTCTTTCTTTAAACGACACTGGATCCAGAATTGCGGATTCCATAATCGCCATGATTCTCTTTACCTATTTGTCTTGAAAAGATAAAATTATGAAAATTAAAACAAATCATACGAGTTTTGTTCCATTTTTCAAAGTTTCTCGAACACTTTAATCGATGCGATAGTTACGTAGAAGGTAGAAATAGATGTTGAAAAGCTTTTACGATACGAATTTACGTCGCAAAGCTTACGATTTGTTAGAAAAGATTTTGACGAATCGTAACCTGTCATGAAGTTGACGATGGTTTTCCGATGCCGCAAAAATATCTGATGGAGCTAGGGTGTAACGAATTCCCTATAAATTTCCAAACTCACCCCAACTACCGCGATCCATAAAATTTCCTATACTCTTCTACTACTTTTTCATATATTTTTTATTTTCTTTCATAAAAAAACAGGCGCGGTGTAAAGATGGTATAGAGTTTGTGAATTGTGTTGGTTCACTGAAGTGCTTGAATAAGAAACTGATAAGAATTTTTTTTTAAATTTTAAATTCAAATTTATTTAAACAAAAAAATACTTATACCTAAGGTAGTTTAATTTAGTTCAATATTTTGTTTTTATTTTTTGTTGTGATTTGGTTTGAGCTTGGTGGCTCTTATGCAAATTTTCCGTCTCTTGTATATTGTCTCGTTTGTGCCGTCTGTGGATGATGTTTTTTGCATTTGTATTTGTTTTCTTTTTTTCTATAATACAATTGAATTTAAAAGGAATATATTTAGGTAGGTACTCAAATAGTGCACTCGCTGTTTTTATTTTTTTAGGCAAATTTTAAATTGCGTTGATTTTGTTATTTTGTGTGTGTGTGTTGTGAGATGAAGGCAAAGGAAAAAAGTGTTCGTGCCGAAAATAAACATTGATTTCGATTTTTGCTTTCAATCGATTTAAATTTTGTGTTCTCAAAATATAAAAGGAAACATAACAACTAACAGTGGTTTTTTTTTTAATAGTGTTTACTTTTACTGTATAATTTTCTTTGCTAGCACTCTGGGACTTTGGGAAATACTCTCGATTGTAGGTAGTATATCTTCCCTCGTTGTCGTTTGTAGTTGTTGCCTAAGTTGTTGGTTCATTACTTTTTACGTTTGCACTACTTCTGCTGCTGCTACACGAAACACGACCCTCGTCCCTCGTTATATCGTCTTTGTTGTGTCGTTTGTTGGTCCTCTCAATCTCAATAAAAATACAAAAAAAAAATTAGTGATACTGAACGCCATGATACTCTTGCTGGTAATCGCGTAGTGCAATTCCAGATAAATTGAAAACAAATTTGTTTTCTTTTTTTTTGTCTGTCTGTTTGTTTTTTCCTATTTTGATTTTTGTTACTATTGTAACCTATAAGTTTTTTTTTCAAAAGGAGCAATAAACTTGTGTTTACCTAGTTTGCCTTTTGACAATTAATGCCATCATTAAGTGAAGTTAAAAGTTCAAATTATTACGAAAATAACTAAAACAATGAAGTTTCTTCGATATTTTTTAAGTTTGGTATAAAGTTAGTTTCCATATTGTCCCGCTACTAGAGAACCTGGGCTTAACTCGAAGGAAGAACAAAATAACAACTCGAAAACAGGTGAGAGTCTACTTTTATGGTTTTGTAAAATAGGTATAAGGAATATAAAATATAGCCGCAATGTTTGATTGAGTCGCCCAGCCGTTTCTCGCGGAAGGAAAGCAAAATTGGAAATTCTTTTATTTTAGTTTTTAAAATGTTTGACGAGAACTCTTTAGAAGGGTGCAGCATAGTTTTTTATTATTTATTTGTTTAAATAAATGCAAAGACAAGGGTGGTTGTTTGCTTAATATAGTCTTCATTATAAAAAAAGGGCTAAACAAAAATACCTACTAGGTATAATAAACTTACCTATAGAAATAGATAGTTACCCTCCTTTGCCTACAATCATCATCATCGTCATCCTCTTCATGTTGTTGGTTGGATATGGGGGATAGACGTGTTTTCCGTAAGTATTAAGAGTTGGTCACGTACACCACATACAGGGTGCAAAATGAGCATGGAATTGACTTCGGGATATACCCAACTCTATAAACCTACAGCTATATTTTTATATAATTATTTGTTGTTGCTGTGGTTGCATTAGTAAAAGATTTATTCCATCGATTGTCTTTGTTGCAAGATTTTTTTTTCTAAAAATAATCAAAATAAAACTTTATACCTAGCTAAATTTCATAAAAATAAATTAAAGTTTAATCCTTCAAAAATAAGAGGAAAGTTATATACAAATAGAAAAGTGTAGGAGGGTACCCTCCTAAACCTCTCTTTATTCTTTCAAAATCAAAAATAATACATAATTTTAATTTTTGTTAAAATTATTTTCTAAAAAAAAGCGAATTTGATCACAATTTTGTATACCTATACATAATATTGACAGGTAGGTATCTTTCAAATTATTTA
The DNA here is from genome assembly GCA_929447395.1 of Epistrophe grossulariae. Lineage (NCBI taxonomy): Eukaryota > Metazoa > Arthropoda > Insecta > Diptera > Syrphidae > Epistrophe > Epistrophe grossulariae. The sequence goes on from OV839570.1 coordinate 5,584,520, forward strand.
ATATTTCTTTTGCTGAGAAAGTTGCATGCTTTCATATTTTTTCAATTCCAATATTGGACTTAGAAGACAAAAAAAAAAGAGATCAAGTTGTGCAAAAATAAATTAAAACAAGATTTAAAAAAATAAAAATAATCGAAGTAGATATTTTTCTTAACCAACCATAAGTACCTACAAAAGGGGTTGATTGTGCAATATATTTTTTTTACTTCACAACGATTTTGTTTTATTATTTTTTTGCGTTACACAAATTTAGACATTTTGTCTCTTTAATCCATCTGAAAATTCTTAGATGATAAGTAAAAATAATTAGGTATACATACATATGTAGTTTTTCAGAAAATGAGATTATTATAGTTTGAGTAATTTGAACAAATCAATGATTTTGTACCTATCTTTTTTTTTATTTCTATTGGAAGCAGTTGTTTTTGATATTTATCGAAAGGACAAAAACGCTGAATCTAACCCAAACCAAAATCAAAATATTTTGTGACAGGCTCATAATATTCCCGAACCCAGAGTATAAAATGGACTTTGACAGTAAAAAAAAAATTAATAATGGGTTTTTATCTTCGTCTTATGTCACGGCTAAAGAAATCGATTTTTTTCTTTTCGAAAAATCGCGTTTAACATTTAAAAAAAATTATAGGTCATTAAAAATATTCAGATACACATCACGCCTTTTGTTTTCAAGCTCAAACTTTTTCAAAACTGTGTTTTTCAAATTTGTTGTCATATGGTTCATGTCAATTTTCTAAGATATTCTATAACTCTAATAGGTTTTTAGCAAGTAGATTTTTGTGCAGAGGTTAAGACCAACGGGTATACTTTTTATCAGAGTTCGGGAACAATTGATTGCATTCCTGATGTAAGTCGGTACGAATGGAGGAGGTCTACAACCTATTATTAGTTAGTCTCGAGATATAGTCAATTCAAACAAACAACAAATTCTTTTATAATATAAAAATGTTTTATTTTTTATTTCAAAGCAAATATTGCTTCTCTTTATTTTCTTCAGAAATCGTGAATAATTTATATTGACAAAAACAAAAAAAAAACAAAAAATGAATGAAGAAAAAATAATTTATTTGTAAGAGATCGCAATACAAAACAAAGTTTGGCAAAAACAACAAACAAAAATGGCCTCACTCAACGAAACTAGCAGAATTTCAACAAATCCGAACTGTTCACCACCACAATTGACATCTCGTCCACCTGCATCAGCCTACTCAATTCAATGGCCACCAACAGCTATAGCTCCTTCGCCAGCCGATAGTCCACCACCGTCAACGGTGGGTAGTCCAGCAAAAGGCCACGAGTCCTTGGGAGGAGGTGGGGTAGGACATAATAATCGCAATAGAGCCTATCAGCATCACCCACACAGTTCTTCAACATTTTCACAAAACAAAAACCAGGAGTATGAATTTTTAAAGCCACCCGAGTGTCCGATATTTCGGCCGAACGAAGACGAATTCAAAAATCCCCTCACTTATATAAGCAAGATACGTCCTATTGCTGAGCGTTATGGCATTGCGAAGATTTTGCCACCAAAAACTTGGACACCACCGTTTACCGTAGACGTAGATAAACTAAAGTTTACTCCTCGGGTTCAGCGATTAAATGAACTGGAGGCTAAAACTCGTGTCAAGTTGAATTTTCTCGACCAAATTGCAAAGTTTTGGGAACTCCAAGGATCCTCGCTTAAGATTCCAATGGTCGAACGAAAGGCTCTGGATTTGTATTCATTACATCGAATTGTTCAAGAAGAAGGAGGCCTTGAGCAGGCAACTAAGGAGCGCAAGTGGTCAAAGGTAGCACATCGCATGCAATATCCACCGGGAAAGAGCATTGGAGCCATACTTAAAGGTCACTACGAAAGGATTCTGCATCCCTTCGATATCTACACATCAGGGAAGGTTATTGATATTAAATTGGAATCGGAGAGTGAAGACAAAGACTATAAGCCGCACGGTATTGTATCGCGCCAACAAATAACTCCACCTAACGAAACAACGGCTCGGCGGTCAAAGCGATTTGCCAATATGAACGCCAGCAAAGAGTCAGCTTGTGGTTTGGGCACAATTTCGGCAAATATTAAGCCAGAAATTGAAGATGACAAGAAGACGATGAAGTCTTTAGGCGGAGTAGCACGAACTGGTCGAGGAAGATTTATAAGGCCGGCCACTCCAGCTCTGTTAATGCACAACGATCCTCTGGCCAAGTACATTTGTCACATCTGCAATCGAGGTGATGTGGAGGAAGCGATGTTGCTCTGCGATGGATGCGATGACAGTTATCACACATTCTGCCTGCTCCCGCCGTTGCATGATATTCCCAAAGGAGACTGGCGTTGTCCCCGATGTGTGGTTGAAGAAGTTAGTAAGCCGACAGAGGCTTTTGGCTTCGAACAGGCTCAACGGGAATACACTTTACAGCAATTTGGCGAGATGGCTGATCAATTTAAAGCCGACTACTTCCACCGGCCGGTGCACTTGGTGCCGACAGATTTAGTGGAGCGCGAATTTTGGCGCATTGTGTCGTCCATTGATGAAGATGTTACTGTAGAATATGGAGCGGATTTACACACAATGGACCATGGTTCGGGATTTCCAACGAAGAGTTCGTTATTCTTACTGCCGGGTGATCAAGAATACGCTGAATCCAGTTGGAATTTGAATAATCTTCCTCTACTGGAGGATTCGATCTTAGGTCACATAAACGCTGATATAAGTGGCATGAAAGTTCCATGGATGTATGTGGGAATGTGCTTTGCCACCTTCTGTTGGCATAACGAAGACCACTGGTCCTACTCGATCAATTATCTGCATTGGGGGGAACCAAAAACTTGGTACGGTGTGCCTGGCAGTAAAGCTGAAACATTTGAAAAAACAATGAAGAGTGCCGCTCCAGAGCTTTTTGCCTCGCAGCCCGATCTCTTGCATCAGCTGGTCACGATCATGAATCCAAATATCTTGATGAATAATGATGTGCCGGTTTATCGCACAGACCAGCATGCTGGAGAGTTTGTTATAACTTTCCCTCGTGCTTATCATGCTGGTTTCAATCAAGGTTACAATTTCGCTGAAGCGGTTAACTTTGCCCCTGCCGACTGGCTGAAAATGGGAAGGGATTGCATAAATCACTATTCGATGCTGCGTCGATTTTGTGTCTTCTCACACGATGAACTTGTCTGCAAAATGGCACTCGAACCGGATAAACTTAATTTTGCCATTGCCACGGCATGCTATATCGACATGGTTAAAATGGTAGATTCAGAGAAAAAGCTGAGAAAGAGCTTGCTCGAGTGGGGTGTCACCAAGGCGGAGCGTGAAGCCTTCGAGCTGATACCCGACGATGAACGCCAGTGTGAAGTTTGCAAAACCACCTGCTTTCTTTCGGCGGTAGCGTGTAAGTGTACCAAACAAATCGTCTGTCTTCGTCACTACTCGGAACTGTGTGAATGCAAGCCGGAGAATCATTCATTGCAATATCGCTACACTCTCGATGAGATGCCTTTGATGCTAAAGAAACTCCAAGTTAAGGCGCATAGCTTTGAGCTTTGGCTAAATAAGTGCCGCGATGTCATCGACCCACCCAAACCTGGCAGTAAAATAACCCTCGAGGATCTACAAGAGTTGGTGCAAGAAGCCGATCGGAAGAAATACCCCAGTTCGCTATTGATAGATCGCCTAAACTCAGCAGTGCTGGAAGCTGAGAAATGCGTGACAGTAATTCAACAACTAGACATAAACAAAGTTCGTACACGCACTCGTCATTCCAACGATTCCACAAAATACAAACTGACGATGGATGAGCTGGAGCTTTTTGTCGAAGAAATCGATAATCTTTGCTGTGTCATCAAAGAGGGTCAGAGTGTTCGGGAGTTATTGGATTTTGGTAAAAGTTTTGTTACATCCGCCGATGCATTACTGGCCAAAAAAATCAACAAAGTTGAAGAGAAAGCGATCGAGAAACTAATCGATGAAGGCCAATTGTTGTGCATCGAGTTGCACGAGTTGAAAAATCTTCGCATACGATTCGATCAAGTTGTGTGGTATAATAAATCACGTCGCTATCGCAACTCCAGTTCGAAACTGCAAATAGCGGATGTAAATCGCTTCATCCAAGACGGCCAGAAACTTATCCCTGATCCGGTATTAGAAAAAGAAATCGGAACACTTCAGGGAATTGTGCTGTCAGCCGAAGCATGGGAGAAAGCAGCGAAGTCCTGCTTTCAAACGACCACGCAAAGCGATTTGCCAGAAATTGAACTCATTCTGGAGGCAGCCGAAAAGATTTCGATAGATCTGCCTTCGAAGCCGGCCCTGAAAGAGGCTCTGAAAAAATCCCGAGATTGGCTTGTTGCCGTGGAGAATTTGCAAAAGAATGAGCACTATCCTTATTATCATACCCTCGAGGCGGTAGTCAGTCGCGGGCTAAATATACCGCTGAAACTGGAAGAGTTGGATCGCATGAAGAAACACCTCGATGCAGCACGCGAATGGAAAGAGAAAACGGCTAAGGCATTCCTTCGCAAACACACCCGATTCACCTTGCTCGAAGTTTTATCGCCACGTACAAGTGCCCTTATGACAGGTAACACTACCCAGTGCAATCTCCCTAAACGAATCCCCCCCGAAGAGCAATTCACCGAAGATCTAAGTCCTGCCCAGATGGTAGATGCATTCAAAAAGGCTGAAGAAAAAGAAATCAGTGAAATGCGTGAGTTAAGACGTTTCAATTTAAAAACAACATATAATCCAGCTGTTGAGAGGAAATACTGCTTCTGCAAGGGTAAATATTCAGGGCAGATGTACTTATGTCAGTTGTGTGCCGATTGGTTTCACAAGGAATGTGTGCCGAAAGTTCATTGGAAGGATGGTTTGATTGTCACGCAGAACGGTCAACCAGTTATGACTTGTAAATACTTGTGTCCATCTTGCATGAGGTCACGTCGACCCCGATTGGAGGCGATTCTATCGCTGTTAGTATCACTGCAACGGCTACCAATACGATTGCCCGAAGGTGAGGCCTTACAATGTTTGACTGAGCGTGCAATGAATTGGCAAGATCGGGCACGTCAAGCCTTTGTAATCGAAGATGTTGCTGCTGGTTTAGCGTATTTAAACAGTTTCCGTCAAAAAAAGGGAGATATTACTAAAAATGAACCTTCGACGGAAGAGAAAAAAGCGACGACAATGAAGTTGCTTGATGGTGGTGGTGAGCAAGCTACCGATGGCGATCTCACCGAATCGGACTTGGCAAATGATGACAGTTGCGGGGAAGAGTATTCCAATATCATTTTTCCACGCAGCGAAGGCGAAGAGGAACAACAACAACAGGCGGACATCGATAAGGAATCGATTTTAATGGCATCGGTTTTAGGAGGTGAAGAATTACAAACTAATGATCTTCTAACTTCCGATAGTAATCTTTTGGAAGCTAACAAAACAATAACTCCGGGAGGAAGGTTCGTTGAGAAATGTTTGTACGAATTTTGGATGAAAACTCAAATGAGTTGAATTGACTTTGACATATAATAATTGTCTCAAAAAAATCTGTTGTTATCGAGACAACTTAATTTAGGTTTAATTTCTGTAAGAAAACAACGCAATTGAGTTGTCATCCATAATACGCACAGTTATTTTATTTTCATTCTTTTTAAATATATTCGTTTGAATAGTGAAATTGAACATGCGTATTCAGTTCCGTCTTTAACCGGCCAATCTGAAATAACACCAAACAGCAATAATAATAGCAAAGTACGCACCCCCTCGCCACCTATTCCTGTTGAGTTAAAAAAATCCACACTAGAAGTTCTTGAAGGCCTAATGTTGGAAGGTGATTTACTGGAAGTATCATTGGATGAAACAAATCACATATGGAAACTTTTGAATTTAGCTAAGTCACAAAATACTGACACTGCTACTATAACACCTATTCCACAATCCACAAATAATACAAATGTAAGAGAAAAAAAAAATTTACGAAAAGGTACTATATTTAATTTAATTTTTGTAGCAAAAGAAGCGAGAATCAAAAGAATTTGGTGGGCAATCAGCAACGGCAAGAGCATTCAAAAAACGCCAAATGCTTGATGGAACACCAACAACTCCACCAGTTAAAAGATTATGGAAAGGTAAGTATTATATAGTTAATAATTATAATTATCTATATTGAATTATGTAGTTTAAGAAGATCGTTTTTTTTTTTGTACGTTAGCTAATGATAGATTTACACGACTGACAAATTGTGTCAGAATTATCAAGCTCAATCTTTCTAGTACTACGTAATTTGCAATATACCAGTATATAATAGAAAAAAAATATGAACTGTAAGAAAAAAAATATTGCCAAATCCTGCCAGAAAATATATTAATGTAGTTATTTATAAAAACAAATTTTTGAAACTCATTTATTTTGTATATCTTATTTTCCATTTATAGGAACGGAAAGCAATCGTAAAACAATAGGAAAACGTGATAAGAAAATCAAAGAGAGCGCTTCAGTAGCTGCCATAATTGCTGGAGGCGAAATATCGGACAAAGTGGCCGATTCTGAAATAGCAAATGGCAGCAATGTTAAACTATCACCGTCATCATCAGCATCAACAGCCATAGGCAATGTTCGAAAACGCAAACGTGCCGGTGGTGGCGGTAAATCATCAGCTAGACATGATATGTCAATTATGAATACTACATCAGATGACGATGAAGAATGTCGTGCTCAAAATTGTCACAAACCTTCAGGTAAAGTTTAATTCTATTATTCACCTTTTCTTTCAATGAATCATTTGACTTTATGCGATATACTGAAGCCGAAATATTTTCAGCTCAGCTTTTGTTAGTCATAAAGGGTTTTTTGTGGTTATTTGTAGAAAATTAAAATTGCTAGTAAATTAGTATTTTAAAGTTAGATGAGCTTTTTTCCTAATGTAAAAAAAGTGTGTTAAGACCAGAAAAAAAGAATTATCTTGAACTAACTGCAACCTTTAAATTGTTTAAACAAACAAAAATTAAGAGATCTGGAAAATGTTCTTTTTTTCAGATTTTTGGTAGAGTTTCTTTATTCTCTAATCTTAACAGTACTACCGCAATTTCTCCAACGCCAAATCGCCATTATTTGCATCATTTTTTTACCTAGTTACCTAATTGTTATAAAAATGATCACAAGTGGAAGTGGGTTAAATTTTAAACATTATACTAACATTGTATAAATAATGTACTGACACCATTTTTAAAATAATAAAAATACACATATGTATAGTTCCTGAGCATTAAAGCTCCATTATTTGTCTTCGATTGAATGAGTGTTATTAAGGCATTGATTTTATCTATTAATTGTCCAGTTCTTTGGCAAATAAAATTCGACATTATGTCCCAGAACACAGATTTTTTTTGGGAAATGTTCAGTTATTTTTGTTTGTGTTATTGTTTGTACTAAATCTGCATCAAGGCATGTTTTCTCAAATGAATCATAAATCTTCTTAAGTGGACCTTAGCTTTTTTTATGTTGCTCTTAAATTTTTAACGATTCAATTTAGAAAACTTAAAGCAATTAATTATCCTCAATATATTTTTTATTTTTTATCTTCCTCTATAGGTCGCGAAGTAGATTGGGTGCAATGTGATGGAGGTTGTAATGAATGGTTCCATATGTTCTGTGTTGGATTAGATCGAAAACAAATAAAGCCAGATGATGATTATATTTGTAAACGCTGCATGAAATCCAATGCAGAAAATAATCCTTCTGTATCTACTGTTGTAAATGCAAGTAATCAACAGCAACAGCCTCCTTCGATTATTGAAGCTTCCATATCATCGTTTGTTGAAAATTCAAATAGTCTCGATACCATCTCACCATTAGCCGATCTAACTCTTGTTCAAACAACATCAGTTATAACAACAACTCTTTCATCAACCCTTTCACCAACAAGTACAAAAGCTCACAAAGATAATGTGAGTTAAATATTTTATTATTTTTATTTTATTTTTTCAAATGAAAAAAAAAATGGCAAAGAAGAATTATACTAGGCTGAATTAAAAAAACAAAAAAAAAACCCACGATCAACACGCATTGAGGTATAATAAATTATTGTATTTTAATTTAATAATATTATTTAAGTCGTTTATAATATAGCAACAAAAATAATAAACCACTAAATATTAAAGTGGTCGTAATATAATTGAATGTAGAAAATACACATACATCCCTATACATTTAACAAAAAAAAACACCAACACAGGTGTAAAGTATTACAATACAAAAAAACTGAAATGAAATTATTACGAAAAATTGTATATTTAGTTTAATATATTACATATATTTAATTTTTGTTTAAAAAAATAATGAACTCAAAAAATACAAACAAAAATATGTATGTATGTAGTATGTATGTAGTATGTATGTACATCATACGAGTGGTGAATGTGCATTCAATTGACTTGGAATGAATTTTCAAACAAAAAAGCTTAGTAAAAATTTTATAATTTTGAGGATAAACACCCGTCGTCTCTAGTAAAAGTGTTTGATATAGAAAACCACGTCCAATAATTATTCTCGACGTTTTTGTTTGTTCAACCAGAAGACGTCTGGTTTGGTTTCAATTCTGATATCAGAACGGATAACTATTAATGACTTCTGAATGACCAATCGGAAACGCCATATATGAATAAATAATCAATCAATTGATAAAAATGGTGGTATTTTGATTTTCAATTGATAAGTTTTACTATTATTGTGAATGTCGAAAAAAAATTGAAACGATTATGGTTGGATATTTGCTATGGCACTTCAGTTTTTGCAATTGAATTTTTTTACGCTAGGTTTCCTCTAGTCATAAAAATTTTTAATTGGAAAATTGACAAATGACGATACTGATTATCTGGAACCAGAAGATTTTTGATGCCCTAAATTCGAATTGAAAATGATTCCATAATGTACGTTTTTGGAGATATTAGCTGTATTTTTTTTATAATACCAAAATAAACAAAGTAATATGGGTGGTTAGACTTTTTTTTTAATAAAAAACTTATTTTATGATGGGTTATAGAATTTACAAATATAATTACTTAAACGTTCCTATAATGTAGGTGCTGGTACCCACATCTCTTTGTCCAACTAATACAAATATTTCAAAAATTCTTCAGTAGAGTAATCATTGATATTAATTATATTTTATAATATTCATTAAATTAATTTAACAATAATAGTGCGGGAGCTGATGACATATTTTAGTCAGTCATAGAAGCATGGCTAATTTTTGGTTATATGGTTAATTTGGTGTTCTAATAGAGGTTAGTGAAAGTCAGCTGCGGTGGGTTTGGATACAGCACCCCCCAAACATATACAAAAAAAAAGATGGTTGGTGATTTTAGCAAAGCGGATGGTATTATAGTTCATACATTATATTATACAAAAAACATTGTCAGCTGGCTGTAGGAGGGTGGAAAGTTTGTCAGCTGACGCGACGCATTGAAAATGCACGTGGACTATTTTTATTTCTTCTTTGTAAGTAGTTAGTAAATTATTCAAAATCAAAGAAATGATTTTACCAATTTTAAAATTGCTGAGGCAAAAAAGAATGGTTATGCTGAAAATCAAATATCTCAAGGCTGGGTGAATTGATTTACTTTATTTTATTACGTAATTAAAGGTTGATATTTTTTATAAAAAATAAATTATAATCAAAACTCTATCCGGCAAGTATTTTACGAGAAATTAATAATTGTTGATCTTTATCATCGCCAAAACAGTGCATAGTTGCCACCCGACTGGAAAGTCAGGGAAAATCAGGGAAAGTCAGGGAACGCGAATTTGGTCAGGGATAGTCAGGGAATTTCGAAAGTGGTCAGGGAAAACTTTTTGAGCACTGAATTTTTTTGTACAGTGAAAAAAATTTAATATTTTGTTGAACTCAGGGACCCTACTCTGTATTTCGTTTCGAAAATCAATTCTATTCGAAAGTGCTTTTTCGTCCCGCTTTTGAATTGGAACTTTGTAAAACTTTCGAAGGGCAAAAAATAGTATCAATACTTTATTCACTTACGGATTTACGGATTATTTTTTTTCAGGTTGCGAAATTTTTGATTAATTAAAAGCTCGCCTAGCTTGTATTGAAATATTTTTTTTTTTTGTAAATCTTGGAAAATGTATTTGAAAATGCGGTAAATAAATAATCAGAAAGAAAAAGTTAAATTGTTTGAGAATTGAATTTAAGTTATAGTACGAGAGCCAGCAACGTCGACAAAAAAAGCATTTCAACAGTCATGAATTTTTAATATTTCACTATCTCAAGTTAAATTTTAAAAGTCTGACTGGTTGCGTTGCGTTTTTCTGAACGCGTCACTTTTGAAATGGTGAAAAATTGATTTATAAAGTCATTTCAACAATCTTGGCTCCTTCTTCATTCCGTTCTATAAACTGTTTGCCATATCAATTAACAGGTCATGTAGGTGTCAGACGTTTGAAAATACATCTGGCAAGCTATTTTTTAATAAAAAAAAAAATGGAATTTGAAGTTTTAATTCAGAAAAAAATTATTAAAAAATAACGGTAACACTTACAATATTACTATAACTTTTTGAAATCTATTCTTTAATTATCTTAATTACCATATTGAAATGAAAAGTTTTTTAACATTAATTTTTAAACTCGGAACTATTTTTTTTTTTTTTTAAATGTATGTTATTAAGTTCCTTTTCATCTTTAAGTATTCAATACTATTATCCATTTTTATTCGATCATTAAAAACTAGATGGTTAAGGGCCAGTTTGTTCACAGCTGATCATCTTTAATCAAGGATTATTGCACTGGTAAATCATCGAATGTGCATGGAAATCAAATTTTTTTTTCAAGGAATCCATAATTTAAGTTGTTAATCATGGAAATCGCTTATCAACCGATTTTGGTTGATTAGCACCATTTAGTTAGAAGCTGTAGAAGTCATTGTTCAAATTTAATCCACTGTGAAGAAACTGGTCCTAAATGTCTTCTATTATTTGAGCAAATTTTTTTGAAATTTTTTGATGACGTCACAAAAAAATTGGTTCTGCTGACTTTTTGTCTGCTAACTTGAGAGACATGGCACATATATTATGTATGCATGTATTTATCGTTAAAAGAGTTAAGAGTTACTATTTTAAGTTTTTTTTTTAAATTTGGTCAGGGAAAACTTTAAAATTGGTCAGGGAGAGTCAGGGAAAGTCATGGGAAATTTATTTTGAAAAATAGTGGCAACTATGCAGTGTTCTTTGGGCTCTTATCTTGCGAACCAAAGGATGATGGGCAAATTGGAAGTTAGACCAACAGAAATGAAATGTATACCAAATGAAAGGTTGTTTTGTGCATATCATTTTTCACTAAAGGGACATAACCCAAAACTACTGGAGAACATAGAATGAGCCAATCGAATAGCCGCATATATACCCGAAATTAGTTGCTTATACATAGACTTAAACCTGATTTACATTGTGTGCGCAAGTATTTTAACCGTGTTTATGTATATTTCCAATGCGTCAGCTGACAAACTTTCCATCCGCTTACAGCCAGCTGAAACTTTTTTTTTGTATAAATTAATGTATGAACTATAATACCACCAAATTTCAGCTTTGCTAAAATCACCAACCATTTTTATTTTACATGTTTGGGGGGTGCTGTATCCAAACCCACCCATGGTGCCGCAGCTGACTTTCACTAACCTCTATTATAACACCAAATTAACCATATAACCAAAAATTAGCCCTGCTTCTATTGGTCACCAAAATCTTCCATCAGCTCCCAGACTATAAATTCATTTAATTTTTAAATAAATTAAAAAAAATAAATATCACCAATCCCCCAATTATATTTTATGTTTGGTTAAATTTGATTAAATTGGGGTGCCAGCATGTAACTTGATACAATCGAGTTTAGTCGCTAGAATCGAGCATAGGCAGTTCCTAATTTTGTTCAATCGAATCGAATGCATTAGACCGAGCTAAATTAGGAACTGCCTATGCTCGATTGTACCAATGAACTCGATTGCATCAAAGTGACGTGCTAGACCTCCTGATGATATGGAATTCTTTATGAATCGTTTTCTCATTTTCGACTCACTTCGATTGTTTCAATCATCCAATAGCCAAAAGGACATTAACGGTTTTTTTTGTCATTGAATTAAAATAGAAATACTTTAAAGTTCTTAATTTTGTTGCAAGTTTAACTAAGCCTTTTTTTGTGTCCCTATTGTAAAATCAACCATAATAGTAATTTCGATTCATTATAGGTTTTAGAAGTTCCAATGTGTAAGACACATATTATGGAGTTCTATTTATTTAAAAAAAAATATCATTTGCATTATTTTGATCTCATTACAAAAAAGAAATACAATGAAAAAATTATGAAAATAAAATAAAAGTTATCCTTTCTTGGTATTCTAATTAGTAAACAAATAAAGGAACAAAAATTGTAAATAAAAAAAAAAATCAAATATATATTTTGAAAGTTTTTCGATAAAAAAAGCATACAAAAATAAAAATAACCCACAAGCACTTTCTTAAATTAAAAATAATTGAATTTTATTCGTTGATTCAAATAATGTTAAATTAAGTTTTATCAAATAAGTACATAAATATAAATAATTTTTCTTTGCAAATAACTTCTAAAATATTAGTTATATATATAAATATATAGAGCTTTGCAAAACGTTTGATATACAAAACAAATGAACAAATAACAAAAACAAAAACGAAAGAAAAAAATATTTATAGAAAAATTAAATATTTCGTTTAAAATATATATATACATTTTATATAATATAAATAAAAATAGTAATTAGAAATACAATTAATTATATAAACTGTATTGTATAAGTAGTTTTTAATAAGGAATTCAATATGTCTTTTGAAAATTATAATTAAAGTAAAAAAAATATTAGGTATATGACGACATAATAAATTAATTTTATTTTATTTTTTAAAATAAACAATTTAATCAAAATGATTTCTTCGTGTGTTGTTATACCAGCTATTTTTTTTTCTCTTTTCGTTTTTTGCCAATTATCTCCCGACTCTTAAAACGGAAAATAAAAACTTTTGACGATTGTACTCTCAGCGTAGGTAGGTATATATAAATCCTAGCCGAAGTCTCTTTGGATACAGAAAGGATATTGAAACAACTAACCACAACTTAACACCAACGTACATACCTGAACTTCGCTAAACCTACTTTGTTCTCTGGGACTGATCTCCTATTTGGAACAAAAAGATCAGTCGTCACAAGTCCATACATTTTGTTCTATCGCAGAAACAAGATGCTCGAAGAAAATTATCTGTGATAGCAACTGCAAAATGTTTCTAGAATTTCACGAAGAATTCGGTGCTTTTATTCTTAATAGAAGGTGGCTTCAATTATAGAAACGGTGAGTTTATCTTTGTCAGTAGCAAGGGTTCTTCTATTATCGATTTCTGCTTGCCATCATATGGATTCGCTCATAGTTTTAACAATTGTTGGATTAAAAAATAGCAAAGCTCCTAGTACTTAATCGTAAAGCTGAATAGTACAAGTTATAAACAGCTGTATTTTGGGCTCGTATCAAGTACCAAATGCCAGTTTTTTTACATTGGGTTAAGTCTTTACCATGATTTTCACAGGTACTTATTAAATGACACTAACACAACTCAACAAAAGAAAAAAAAAATCTTCTCCTAACTATTCACTATTTACCAAAATGAATAAATAATATTAATATTCATTTAAAAGTTTGCTTTTGTAATGGTTCAATAAACGTTTTCTTGATTTTTGCCTTTGAAATTAGTATATTAGCCCAGTAGGAATAAATATTTGACCTGGGAAAAATTTTATTGTTCACTTTTCTTTCACAATTCGTTAGAGGGGGTTATTAGGACCTAGTTCTTCGGGAAAATTCGCACTGGAGCTTAAAGCGCCATCTTGGAATTTTCTTAAAAGAAAAATTTGAAATAGAAAAAATGATTTAGAAACAACTGCAACTCTTACAGTGTCATGATATATCTTTTTTAAAAGTCAGACATCCATTCTTTAATTCTGTTTTTAAATAAAATTATTTTAGTGAATACTTTTTAAAAATTTAATTTTCAAACTCAAAATTTTGAAAACAAAATGAAGAATTTGGAAATTAATTTTTTTTTTTCAAAATTTTGCATTATTAAGTAGTATTTTTCTATAATCTATTTATATATTAAAATACGCTAAGCATTTTCTTGTAGTTCCTTTTTAATATACTTAAACCGAACGAAAGAGATAAAAAAATATACCATTTGAAAGGTAATTTTAAATAGAAGTGCCAACTACATTCGTGTAAAAATAGACATGTGAAATCATAGACGTTTTGTATGTGAAACAAAACGTCTACAATAACAAATCTTAAATGCTTATATCTTTGGATCAAATGGTCGGATTTTCGAAATTCAAAATTAAAATTAAAGCCAGAATGTACCAGCTACAAAAAAATTCAAAACCTTTTAAAATTTCATACTAAAAACGTTTAACAAATATTTTGAGAATAAATTTCATCGAGGCAAACGTAAGAGAAAGAGGAATACACAAAAAAAATCAGCCCGAAAAATATTTCACCTTAAAATTTTTTGTTCCCCCGGAATTTTAAAAGCTATTCAGCCCTATTGTGAATTTCACCCGAAAAATATTTCACCTTAAAATTTTTTGTTCCCCCGGAATTTTAAAAGCTATTGTGAGTTTCGCCCGAGCAAAATTTCGTTCGCCTGTTGGATTCATGAAATGTTCACGATGATTCACCAATACGATGAAAAAATTTCGCAAATTGAGTTCGCATCGGGAAAAACATTGCTATATGTAGGTATGCACGTTTGTGGTAGGTATTCTTCATTCATAATAATTGTTAAGGTGCTGTCATGGTTGGTTCAGTTGGCTATAACTTTTGTTCTAATAGTAGGATCGTTAAGGTTGGGGCCTTAAAATTTAGGTAGAATGTCACGTTATATTCAGAGTAACATAAAAGTATGTGTGAAAAAATGTTTTTAATTAAAAATTGAATGGAAACAAAAATTTAATTAAAGAGTATTTTCATGCACGTGTGCTTCACCGTATATAAAAAAATACAGATGGTCGAATTTCAACCATAGGCGATACTAGTAATAAATTTATTTCAATAATTAAAGATACAAAAATAATTGAAAATCTGTTTGTTGTAATTAAAAAAAATAAAAATTTAAATCATAGTTTTAAAAATAACCTGTTAAAACGTTATCCTGGCTACAAAAGCAAACTTTTCTATCAAATACATATATTTGTTTTTCGGGTGGCTATATATATTTAATACCCTTTTTTCAAAGACAAAATTCATGTTGACTTGTGTGAAATATTAAAACTTTAAAAACACAGTGTGATAAGAGCAAGTTCGTGCGCCCAGTCGTGCACATATTTTAAATATGTAACAGAATTATTAACAATTTATGTTAAGTTACTCTCTACCATGGAATTTAGATTAAACAAATTATTGGTAGGTTTATTATTATTGAGAAATTTATTATTTAATAATTACTGACTAAAATTTGGTCGGTTCACATGTCAAGTTTTCAAAACGTTTCGAATTGTGCGTAATAAAAAGAAAGCTTGCCAAGTAAACCCACCAAATTTTAGTCAGTAATTATTAAATACATAATAAATTTTACGTATAACTTGGAGTTGTTTCAATATTACACTACTTAAAATATTTGATATGTAAAATAAAGTTAGAACTTGGCATACTTTTAGATCTCACTACTTTTCACGGCTGAGTTGTTACATAGATTTTTATACAAAAGAACTTGGCTATTTTTTAATATTTATTTTTTTGTTCTGATATCTTTTTGCAAAGATATTTATTTGTTGCCAGGTCAAAACCTCGTAAGATACCAACATATACCATTCTACAACAATCAGAAGTGCTTTATATAATTAAAATAAAAATTCTGTGAAAGTGGGCGGATATCAGGCCCCCTGAATGGAAGACCTTAAATATTCTATGTTTGCTTTTGTATGAACTTCAAGCTCCACCGCTATACCAATTTTCATTATTCTAGAGCAATCGGAAGTGCTTTATTTAATTGATCATAATTCTGAGAATGTGGGCGGATACCACGCCTCTGAACGTAAAACCTGATATATAAAATTATTTTCTTTCTATGCACTTCAACCTACTGCTCTACCAAATTTCATCATTCTACAGCAATTGGAAGTGCTCCTTCAAACCCTACCGCTCTACCAAATTTCATCATTCTTCAGCAATTGAAAGTGCTCCATTCGATTGATCGCAATTCTGAGAAACTAGGCGGACACCACGCCTCTTGAATGGAAAACCTCAAATATTAAATTTTTTCCTTTGTATACACATCAAATTCTACCGCTTTACCAAATTTCATCATTCTACAAATATCGAAAGTGCTCCATTTAATTTTTCGCATTTCTGAGAAAGTAGACGTATACCACACCCCCCTGAATTGCAATCCTCAGATATTCGATTTTTTTTTCTTTGTATGCACCACAAGACCTATCGCTGTGCGTAATTAGAAGATTCTGCGGTGTCGGGAAGTGCTCCATAATTTTGATGATCTGTCAGTGAGTGAGTGAGTGAGTGAGTCAGTCAGTCAGTTACGGTTTTCGCGATTTTTGAAGTCCTCTATCTCGGGAGCCACTTATGTTACGGGATTGAAATTTGGTGAGGCGTCTGTGTTTGGCAAGCTTACAAAATATTCCGAATTCGAAGTTCCTGACTTTATTGGTACTGAAGTTAGAGGGGGTCGAAAATCGCCTCAGTTTGTTTCTGTAAAAAGGGTGTACTGCCAGAACTTCGCTGGGTACTACCGTGCCCTTTGATAAAGATAATATATATTATTAATAAATTTTAGAAAATTGTGAGCCAGTTGAACCTTAAGTACTTCACTGAAAGCGAAACAGCGCCCCCTATCACGGTTTCACGCATTACAATGCATTAGGTAGGTATAGAAACAAGCATTCGATATAATATAAATGATCTAAGTACTTTTCTTGGATTATCGTCTACTTTTAATTTTAACTTTTTTGTAGTAGGTACCTATGTATATAGGTATCGCAGAAAACATTTTACATCCCCTTTTCCAAAATGTATTCCAAATTACACCCAAACTGATCCCCTTAAACATCAAACAAAAAAATGTTTGTCCTAAATGCGATGTTTGTCCAAAATTTTGTAACATTTCAATTTACTAGGAAGGTACCTCTTATCTTCGTTTAGAAAAATCCCAGACAAAATTTGTCCTGGGAAAAAAATTTTATGAGAAATAAAATTTTTCCCGAACTGCGTACTAGGGAAAAGCATCAGGGAGACAGCACTGACTTGCCACGGCATCGAAATCGAAAGTGGACATAAACCAAGATGGAAAAAAAAAAATACAAATGAGGAATGAAACGTAACCAAAATATCATCAGAGATATGTTTATATAGAAAAAAACAGATAAGGTTACATTTTGCCATTACCACCCAGCAAATAGGTATTTAGGTGAATGTTCACTTAACACTCAACAAAAATGAAGAATATCATTCGATAAATATTCATTTTCAGTGAATGAAGTCTGAAAATAATAAAAAGCCTATCATATTATTTACCGAAGGGAAAAGACGGTTTCTGCGAAATTGTTTTCAGGATAAAAATGGTTGTGATTCGATTCTCCTTCATTGTGGGTGAAGAAAAGTGAACGTACACAAGTAATCCTTCAGAGAAGTAAATAGGGTGCATTCACTTTCATTCATAAAAAATGAAGGAAAGTGAATGTTCTTTTCATTTCTTTTCGAAAAACTATAACGGGCCTTGTAGTGACCAAATTTCAGACAAAAATTATGCAAAGACATAATTCGTCACTTCAATTCAGTTTTTCAATATTGGACACTACTTGGCCAACTTGAAAACATAATAACCAAGGCCAATATTCGAAGCAGTATTTTTTATGATAGTAATAATTTAAGTGAACAAAACCTTTGATCATCATGAATATCATTTCTAAATCGATTTGAATCCAAACTCCTGTGTAACGATACTTCACTTATGAATCATTTAAATAAACTTTCATACGAAATATCGAACATCATCGATATTTTGTATGAAATTTCCCTCACGTGTCGTTCAGTCACTGATGCCGTAATTCGGCCCCTGATAAATTGAGGTCATTTACGAATCATTTAAAGATTCATAGGTATGTGTTTCTTTTCCCAGGAATTTGGACCCAAATCGATTAAGAAATGAATTCAGATTCGAAGGTTTTGTTCACTTATGTCAATCATTTATGAAACAGTTGTGAAGGAAAATGTTTGCTGGGCAATTTTGCAACTACCTACCTACATGTGTTTCGAAAATCAACAGCAATAACAATATTTGAAAAAAAAATTTTCATCTGTTTCTGTAGTATATTAAAGGGGGCTATCCTAGTTCAATCAATACCATAATATATCGAAATGTATTATTGTTGTTTTTTTATTCTATATGGCAGCCATTATATTAAAACATTGAGGAGAAAAATAGAAAGAGCAAACACATTTATTTGATGCAAACCTTTTCTCTTTTTCCTTTAAGTATATAACAGCAGGTGATTGTGATGAAAAATAGGGGTTAATCGTTAATTTGTTGTGCATAAGCCGGGGAACGGAAAGCGAAGCTGAAAACGGATTCAGAATATGGATGTCGAGGCGGCGCAGATGTTTTGCCTTTTCTATGGAAGAACCTTAACGGTTTTTTTTTGTCATGTTTTATGACAAATAATGGGTACAATATGGCAGCAAATATGGGAATAGGCTTGTAAATTCCTGAACAAAAATTATTAGGTATGTTCGAAAACACGGACAAATACAGTTGATAAAGAGCGAGGACAAAATTGAGATATTGAAAGTCGTGTCATCATTTATTTTATTTCTCGCTTTATCTATAATCTAACTGAACTTTACAACTTACAAATATCTATCTATACCTAGTCAACATTTGCGCTCGATTAGGTAGGTACACATTAATAAGCAACCGGAATATGTTTTTCTTCTATTGTCAGGTTTGTTGTTATATATCCGTTGTTGTAAGAGACGGAAATAGGGATTAGGTATTTATTTTTTTTTATTTCATTGTTTCGAAAAGGTTGCCACTTTGGTAGGTACCTAGGTATTAAAGTGGTTTAACTAAGACATTTACAGTCGTATTTATAAAAGTTGTATTCAAATAAAGCATATTTTCAACTGTTTCGGACTATCAAGACTCTGCCAAAAAACTAATAAATACCTAGGGTAAAGGCACTAGTATCAGGACACCTAACATATTTCCTCCCTTTGGTCTCAATTTTATTTTCATACCTATTACCTATGAAGATTTATGAACAAAAATAATGGTTTTTCTAAAAGTTTAGATATGTTGATAATATTACATTTAAATAACTTACTAATTTTACTATTGCATAATTTATACAATTTTTTTGAAAAAAGTTCGATTTGCGCTAGTTCCCGGACAACAAAATTTAGTGTCACATTTATTTTAGTATCCGGACGCACTAGTTTTGTATGAAGTTTGAGTGAAATATAATATGCAAAAATTGACTTTTCGTTAACTTAACATAGGGAATTATTATGTAAATACAGTGTGTTCAGTAAAGGTATCTAGGTACCCTGATTTCTGAGCCCCAAACCTGCTCAGGGTAGTCAAATACATACCTACCAAGTAGGTATACCAATTGATAAACTATCAAACTTATCAATTGATAGAAATATGTAGATAGTGGTCAATTGACAAATTTTATTTTTATTAAGAATAGGTATTAAACAATCGTAACGATTATAAGTACCTAAATACTTATTTGATTTAAAATTTCACATAGGTATTTCAGTTGAGATTTTAAGTTTGTTTTTGCTTAAAGGGTCTTTAGAATTGACTTAAAATTCCCCCGTTTTTCATAGAAAACCTTTTAAGTAAGCGTATTTAAAGAAAAATATTGTTAGAATTTAAATCACAACTTATTGGCTTTTCTGAGTGATAAAACGCTTGTTCTCACTCTTTATGAATGAAATCATGTTAACACTAATTTTTTTGTTACTCAAATCGTCATTTTAATCGTTCTCTTAGATCTGAGAAACTGAAAGGGCGCATAACTTTTAAATTATATTCTTAATTTACTTTGCATATATTTTTGTAATACATAAAGGACTGTATTTTGATTGTTATTTGAGGCTAGTATTTATGAATGATAAACTTAATTTTTCGAAATAAACGACAAAGTGTCCAGACACTAGCACTGTCCGGATACTAATGCCTTTACCCTCCCCCTGCTAAATTATTACTTTGAATTGCACTTGATACCTACTTCATAAGCTTTGATTGAGTTTAGAATTAAGCCCACTCTTATCGGAAATATTTTATATTTGGTGAGTAGGTACCTACCTATCAATGAGTTTTTTTTTTCGAATATCTCAAGTTGGCGAACACTACAAAAATCATTTTACTTTCGTTATTTTATCGTTTTTCTTTCTATGCAATACAAATATTTCAGAACGTTCCCTATGCAATTTCACAAATGTACTACCTACCTACTCACTATTTCACTGTTAAAATGCCGTCATATTATTCACTCGGTACATCCAGATTAAACCTTAAATCCGGATGTATTTAGGTACATCGAATTTATATAATTTAAATCCGAATTTAAGTTTTAATATGAATGAATCCAGTGAATAATGTGGGAGTAACAAGAAGTTAAAGCAAGAAGGAAGGAAACACTTCTCTAAAATAATACAACCATAACACGGTATTACGACTAAGTAGCTAGTCGTACTGCGCGAATGAGGATTGTGGAATGCTTAACTTAGCTCTAGTTGTTTCTCACCTCACATTGTTGTACAATATTCAGAAATCCAAGTCAATCTTTTTAAAAATACATACCTATTACCTACCTAGGTAGGTACTCCATTTAAATATTACCCTATTTTCTTAAATCTCGCGCTGTTTATGGTATTAAGGGTAGTCTACCCTTGAGTGCGCAGCGCACATACATAATATGTATACATATTTAATATAACAACAAAAATTTGGACTGAATTTATACCAAATCGTCACGTTACAGCTACTTGATTTCGCAGTTAAAAACCTGCCTACCAAGTTAAATCGAAATCGATATAGGTCATTCTCGAGATAATTTTCAAAGTAAATACATACCTAGGTACGTACCTGTCTATTAAAATTTATAATTGTAGGTACCTATGCATAAAAATTAATATCGTAAATAAACAACAGAATGTCCCCCAATTAAAATAAATAGAATGAACCAAAACAAAAAGTTATCAAACAGATATGTATCAAACTACCTAAAAATCTTAATGTTTAAATTTGATATTTTTATTTACTTAAATTACCCCTCTTTCAGTTAAATAAAAAATATCCCCTCTTTTAGTTAAAATAAAAAATATATTTTAATATAAGTACCTACATGAAACAGTACCAACTTGAAAGTTGTTTAAGTCAGATAAGAAGAGAAAAAATACATAAATACACTTCCCTGTCAAAAATATTGGCCTTTTACTGCATTCACCCAATTTCAATACTACGACAAATAAAATAAATAAAATCTTTTTCTCCAACTTGCGAAACGATTTCTCTTAGAGTGGGAACGCTAATTTTTCAATTTGTAAATAAACAAAACTGAGACAACCTTATAAACATCTTTATTCTTTATTAATTTTCTACTTACATTATAGGCAGCAAAAAAAAATGGAAGAACGCCGCTTTACTTCATACCATACCATATTGTCAATGTATTTATTTAGGATGGCTATGCGCTAGAGGGAGACCAAAAGACTAAAACTTTCATTCGAGAGCCAAAACCAACGAGAAAAGACATCATTAAACGAAAAAGAAAAAACGAACACAATCATATAGACATCGAATCGCCTTCATCATACCAAAAGTGTCCGCGCTTGTACATTTCGCATTGAGAATTCTGTGCCTGGCTTATGTTCGTCGTCGTCATTTTTATATTGAAAGTTTTAACTTGTATATTTGAAGAAATACGGATAGTGAGTTGTTTAGAAAAACCAAAATTTAATAGTGTTTTTTTATTATACACAAAGAAAATAATCGTTTTTTAAATGTTAATTGATGGAAAACAAAATATATATTAACTACCTCTTGTTGAATAATAAAAAAAATATTAAATAGAAAAAAAATAACCTAAATGTGTAAACTTAAAGACTTGTAAAAAATAGTTAAATATATATACAAACAAAATATTTTTATACAAACACAATACAAATTGTGAGAAGTGCATAAATTAAATAGAAAACCCAAGAAAAAATTCACCAGGTTAGTTCAATTTCAAGTGCATAATTATTATTTTTTAAATATAAAATATGAGGCGTTTTTTTGTGTATATAATTTACTTGTAGTTATAACGGATGGGTGAAGTTGCAAGTTAGTAAACTATACTCATCCAGCCAACAATTCCGTTCCTTTACTCTTCACATACGTCGTTTTCAGTGTATATGCTGGTTGCAGGTTTGAAGTTGGCTCGAACTATGTTTCGACCCCTTGTATATCTGCGTTGAGCTGAAATAGGATTCGTTCGGGGAGTAGAGTCGAAAGGTCCGTTCAAACACTCAATTTGTCAGATTTTCAAAGGTTGGGATAAAAAATAAATGAAACTGGAAAAATACAAAAATGGGTGTCGTGAACAATTCTTTAAAATTAGGCGTTTTTCTTTTTTGTTAGCTTAATTTGTGTTTTCAATCAGAGATAGTTCGGAGCGCGCTATGGTTATGAGTTCAGAAGAAAATGGAGTAAAACGCAAACGTAAATAATCTTGGTTGACGTATTTATTTGACAGCTCCTGCATACGAGCATTTGTACGTGTGTGTTAATATTATACCTATACATTGTTTTGTTACCTATTCAGCCTTATTGTGAGTTTCGCCCGAACAACATTCCACCCGGAAAATTTGGCATTTCACTTTTCGTCTATTGTGAGTTTCACCCGAAATTTTGTGTTCAAAAAATTCCCCTTATTGTCAGCATTTATTTCGTTCGGGCGAAACTAACAATAGCTTCTAAAATTCCGGGGAACAAAAAATTTTAAGGTGAAATATTTTTCGGGTGAAACTCACAATAAGTCTCCTTTCACACGAGGAAACTGAGTTTCCAGAAACTTTCAGTTTATTGGTGAGAAGGGCAAGATGTAAGAGGGGAAAATGAAATTTCCCCGGTCAACAATTGGAGGAGATTTTTTTGACATTCCTCTTCACATACACAGTAGTGTTCAACCAAGCTACTCTATAAAGAAACTACAGAAAATTTCCAGGATGTTGTCGTGTGAAAGGTACAAGAGATATTTAAGGAAATTAAAAGAAAACGTCAAAAAAATCTCTGGGAACTTGTTTCCTCGTTTGAAAGGGGACTAAGGCTGATTAAAGGTCTGTTCGCGTACTAGTCCGATACTGCCAGATTCTACCAGTTTTATTTTTTTTATATGAACTTTACAGTCTTATGGCTAAAAATGTTAGAAATGGGTAGGTTTGGGAAGTAAAAGAACGAGGTATTTGTATGTTAAATAGGGCCTAGTGTTTTGTGTTATTTTAATTGTAAAATAAATTATAGTGGCGACGTCATTCTTGGTTTACACTTTCTTTTCCGACTGACATCAAATGTATTTTGGAAAGATGGCTATCGTTTTGCTTGCCTGCCAAAATACCTTACGAGAGTCCTCACCCCACCCTTCTCTTGCCTACGAACTGCCATGATACCGGCCTCAATCTTCCCAATCTAAGCAGCGTCTATCTTGTCAAAGTTGGTCTTTCGATAATACCTATCTACTAAAAAGGTAAAATCGTCATTTGCTGATTTTACCTTGAATAAAATGTTAAAAAATAGTAGGTATGATGTTAGACTCGTTGAAAATACATATCTACACAAAATGCTTTAACATCGTACAAAATTTTAATTTACCACCATGGTAAATTAAAAAATAAACCATTTGCTGATCAGTGGCAACTCTGTTTTGTGTGTCAAACACAGTTAAAGCGAAAACAACAACAATTTCCAATTTTATTTAATTCGCATTAAAAATGGCCGACTGATTATAGAGCATTTTGTCAAATTTCTTCTACCGTTTTGTTTTAACAGTCAACCTAATAACAGAAAAACTGGAATTTTCTTGCAAATTTGAAGTGTTTCTTCTTCGTCTTTACGATAAATTACTAAACATTTTCCAAGAAAGAAAAATAAAACTGTGCTACTTTCATTAACGACAGACGATCTATTCCCGCGAAATGCCGCATATACCTAGGTCCTAGCTATGTAAGTAACATATTTGAAGGTATAGATGTATATGTAGGTATGGGTTTTTGCTCTACGCGATAGAGTAGTATCTTCGTATTTTTTTTTTTGTATATTTCGAATGCAAGGGATTTGAATTTCGGAGTTCGGTTAAACTTTATAAAACCCTCTATAGTGGATTTCTTCAGTTTTTCGTTACCTAAAAATTTTAAAATTAAAAAAAGCATCCATTCGAGTTTATTATATTTTTTTTGATTAATCAATTGCCTTTATCTAAATAATAATAATGATGCATTATACCACATAACGTAGAATTTTGTTTTGTCAAATTAAATACATATTCCAATTTGTTTTTATTTTTGTTTTCTCATTCTAGATAGCTACTTAAAAATTATTCAAGAACAAAAGATAAGAATTTTCTTTTCAAATTTTAAAATTATCATCTATTCATCATCAATTTTCAAGACAGAGTAAGAATATAACCCCAGGAAATATTAATTAATATACAACACAAGAGAGTTCCCATTATTTGTGTGGTGGGTACATAAAGAAACCCATAGGGTTGCAAAAAAAGAAACGGACAAAAAACAGCTTGCTTTAAAAGCAACAGCAGCAGCCAGCGACACACCGAAGGAAAAAATAGTAACAACAAAAACCCAGCCGCAGAGAGCTACAACCAACTAAGAAAAAAAAAAAAAAACAACAAAATAAAAACCTCACTAGTGAAAAAGAGAAAACCTTATCGACCTTATTTTTCTGTATTGGCAGAAGGTGAATAAAGTATACATAGGATTTTGTATTTTCACAGGCATTCTTTGTACATACACATACACTTCGACTTTGGCCGTTTCGATGAATTTGACGTTGTCCATTGAATGTAAAAATATAAAATACGACTAGTTGGGTTTATAGGTAGTAGTAGAAAGAAGAAAAAATAAAAAACCAACCGTTGTTTTTTGTTGTATTATTTTTTTATCCACCAATTTTCGTGTTGCTGCCTGAGAGAAGCATTTAATTTTCCCCTAAATTATATTCAATTCAATAAAATTAAATATAGAAAAATTGACAATAAAATACGAAAAAGGATATTACAAATAAAAAAAAATCTAAATTTTAATTTCGATAAAAAGTGTAAACCAACAACAACAAAATGACGTCTGGCAAGGATACCGCGTCGTTTTTCGCACATGGTAACACAAAACAATTTGAGTTTTGTTATAAATTATATCCACAAGTCCTTAAACTTAAAGCTGAAAAACGCAACAAAAAGCCAGAAGAACTTATTCGACTTGATCATTGGTAAGTGTTCTTTCTTTAAATTCTTCTTTATTTTATTTATTACTAATAACAAAAAAAAAGTGAACCAAAAGTGAAATTTTTTCTGGAGTACCCACCTAACTACAGAGTTTTGTTTTTTATTCGAGTAGCTAATATCTGACGCGCAAACACTGCTATTTTTTTTTTGATCCTTTGCTTTGCTCAATGCCCAAGTTGGTGGTTGACATTCGCTCCGCTAATCAAGTTGGTCGTTAACGAAGTTTGATAGTATTCGGCTTCAAGATATTATTTTTTTTAGGATATTTGATGTTTTCAATAGTTACTAATGAGCAAAATAAATTGAAAGGCAAAGAAAAATTGAATGCAAGAGTTGCTTATAGGTGGATGCAAATATAAGCCTTACGCTTTTTCATACTTTTCAAGAAAAGTGTTTTGTTTCAAATCTCGTTTCTAGAAATTGGATTTAAAATTTTGACACAACTTTAAATTACGATTATAGCGAAGAAGAAACGAAAATCCACCAATAATATTTTTCGGACCTATACATAATTTTAAATCGAAAACCCAAAACTGTGGTTGGTATTATTTCTTTGCATGGAATTATTTAGACAAATACCATTGCTCGCTACGTGCAGGTAAGTTGGTAACCTGTGAGTATGTGTCATAATATTTCGTTCGAATTTTGAAAATTTATCCAAAAAATATTTGCATTCACCTGCAAAATATTTTGGCATGCGAGAATTTTTGCATATCGTTTCATTTTTTACAGGAGAAATGTAAAGGGTTTAAAGAAAAATTCCCTTCAAACACTAACGCCCGTATTATTCACTTGGTACATCCAGATTGAAACTTGAATCCGGATGTATTTACATTGAGTTTGTATAGTTTACATCTGGATTTAAATTATAATCTGGATGTACGAGTGAATAATATGGGCGAAAGTTTGGGTCTCGAATTTATTGTGCCAAAAAGAATACAAAACTTTCCACAAACGAAGTTAGAAGTCTAAGCATTTCTGTTCTATTCGAAAATCGATTTGTTGTTCCCAAATCTAAGAAAAATGTATGTTATGTTTTGTAAAATATTTCTTTGTCGATATTTCGAACACTAGTGAGTTGCGAACTCTAGCCGGATTGAAATTTCATTTTAAACTGAACACTCTTATTTTCTTGTCAAATATTTGGTTTTAAAACATTTTTTAAAATTGAAGGTACCAAAATGATCTCCCAAAAACTATCAAACAACGGGGGAAAGACGCACACATGGTCCATGAAGAACTTGTTCAAACAATGAAATGGAAGCAAGCGGTAATTTGTATATTAAAAAGATGTCAAAATTTTCTTGAAACTTATTTTTATTTTTGTAGCGTGGTAAATTTTATCCACAACTTTCATATTTGGTCAAAGTTAACACACCTCGTGCAGTTATGCAAGAGACTAAAAAAGCATTTAGAAAACTACCAAACCTAGAACAAGCTATAACAGCTTTATCAAATTTAAAAGGTGTTGGCACTACAATGGCCTCGGCATTATTAGCAGCTGCTGCACCAGATAGTGCGCCATTTATGGCCGATGAATGCCTAATGGCAATTCCAGAAATCGAAGGTATTGATTATACAACAAAAGAATACCTTAATTTTGTACAACACATTCAAACGACGGTACAGCGATTAAATTCAGAAAGAGATAGTAACTCATCGTGGTCCCCGCATAGGTGAATTCAATTTGAAAATAGAAAGTTTTTTTTGTTATATACAAATTTATTTTATTTTGCAGAGTTGAATTGGCTTTGTGGGCACATTATGTTGCATCTGATCTAGATCCAAATTTACTCGATGAAATGCCAGATGGTACAAATTTAGCCAAGGTCCTATCATTGAATGGCACCACGTCCACAGTTACATCAACAACAACAGACAATGAAGCCGATGAGAACTCAGTATCAAATGATTCCGTTTCACAGGAACGCATCGATAATACAACACAAACGACAACCAATACAGATGACGGAACAACACCACCGTCAAATCAATTCGAACCATCTGATGAAAGCAACTTGGAACCTCCATCGGCACCAGCTAATGGGAAAAATAATGGAAATGGTAAAATTTTAAAAATAAATATATTTTATTAAATTGCATAATATTTAATTGAATGTCCAACTTTTCTTTGACGAACAGGTGTTATTGATAGTTTGGATGAAAGCAGTTCCAGATCAGAAGACAGCATGGAAAAACCAATAACACCTATGATTGCAAATGATGAGACAAATGACAGTGACACAACACTGAGCAGTGGCAAAAGGTATGTTGTATTTTTGTAACAAAAAATATATATTGTGAGTACCGACACTCATGGTTAAGATGTGTAAACACCAATGTTCGTCCAAGTGCTGAAGTTTCATTATTGAATGTACCCAATTTCAATGTAATATGTGACACGTAACTTATTACACGTTTATCCAACCGCCAACATAGATATTCAGCCCTATTCTGCTATTCACGTGGATCGTATATTCGATTCACCCATTCGATTCCCTTTCACACTGCCTTTGCATTCTGCTATCCATCGGGTGAACTACATTATCCCAAACCAATTTGACATTCACGTTAACAGCTGTTCATGTCAAAATCTTGGATAAATTGTTTTGATTTTAATTTTTAATTTGAATCATCTTCGTAATTAAATTTGGAAATGGACAGTATTGGACTTTTTTTCCAATTGTAAACAGAGGAATAAGAGAATCATCGAACAGAGAGCTACGGAGAAATGTTAGAAAACCGAAAAAAAATATTATGGAACTGCCGGACGAAACGTAGGTTCATTTATTTTTATTTTGAAATAATAATAAACCAATTATTTCAAAATCATAGGTTTACCAAAAACTTTCGGTTAAATAAAAGAGCATTTCTGTATGTATTGGAGATTGTTGAATCGAATCTTCCACCTCCGCAGCGAAATGATTCAATTTCAAGAAAAGAAAAATTCATTGCAGAAATTACTGCCGTAAATTGGTCTTTGTTTGTCGTTCTACCCCTAAAAATGTTAATAATCTATTATTTACAAACAAGTATTCTAAATTAATCATAATAAATTAGTTTTTACTTACATTTTACTAACAACCAACCAGACAGACAACCCATTCAATGAAAAATCCGCTACATTTCATATGCGGATTTGAATTGTATAGAATGAATGCGTTCACGTGAATAGCAGAATACCGCGCAGTATTACCGACGTTACCGACTTTAACACAGATTCACTTCGAATGAATAGCAGAATAGTGATGAGTGAAAATTATAGAAAAATTCCCCCCGATGAATAGCAGAATAGGGCTGATTATTTACACATCCAAAATAGACAAAGGAGGAGAATATAATGGTATTGGCTTCAGCTTTTATCGCTCAAAACCATAACGCCAAATCATCGTATTTTTTGGTGATGTGATATTGAGTTTGAGTTTGCGGGTTATAACATAACTATCGTGTTGAATACCGCAAGGTTCTCTCGCCCGAGGTCAAAATTCTAAAAATGTCAACGTCCAAATTATTAATGACAATCGACTAAAATGGCATAATTTTCAATACCACTACGTGTTTTATTTAAAAGAAAAGTTACTAAATTTATATCCCTTTTCTAAAAATAAACAATTAATATTAATCAAGCGTTTACCTTAACTTATTTTCCGATTTTCGACTTTTCAAGTGTTTTTATATGTAAAATTTTCCAAAATACGCGTAGCTTATAATATAAAAATTAATAAATTTATCGATTTAAGAATAAAAATATTCGACCTTCCATAATTATTTAGAAAATCGAATTTAAAAGTAATTAACTACCCAAGCGGATACAGGTTATCGATAAAGTTGTTGTGTTTTAAAATTATTTAAATTTTATTTTAACAGTATGTCTTATTTTCATTTTTCGCCTCCTTTCAGATCTCTACACTGTGAAAGCTCGGAGGATCAGAACAGTCAGCCCGAAATAAAAAAGATAC
This sequence comes from Epistrophe grossulariae, assembly GCA_929447395.1. Taxonomy (NCBI): domain Eukaryota; kingdom Metazoa; phylum Arthropoda; class Insecta; order Diptera; family Syrphidae; genus Epistrophe; species Epistrophe grossulariae. The sequence continues at coordinate 5,614,089 of OV839570.1, forward strand.
GAAGTGATTAAATTTTGCATTAAAAAAATAAAAAATTAACTAAACAAAAAAAACAATAAAATTCATGATCATATATGAGAGTGCTGAGTGCATATAAACACACGTCTTTCATCACCAAGCAAGTAAAACAAATTAGAATTAAAAAAAAATATATAAACTTAAACTACTGATACCACACTGCAGCGAAATAACGTCTACTTTTTTTTTAAATGTTTTCGTTTGGCAAAAAAAATGTATTTTCCATCTTTTAAATTCCATATTAATTAAAAAAAAATACAAAAAAAACATATTTTTTAGTACGTAATCGAAAGTTTATTATACTTCACAAGCAGGATGAGAAAAAGAAAAGATTCCAATAACAAACAAAAATTATTCAACAATATTAAGTTGACAACGAGAAAGATAGAAACCAATGAAACAAAACAAAAGATGAAGAAGAAAAAAACAAGAAACTGCTAAAATTACTTAAAAATCATTAAACACTAAATAAAACAAAAACTAAATTAAGATACAAAAAAAAAAAACAAGTTATAGTAACAATAATAACACCAGAAGCGGAATCTACGAATATTATTTTTAAATTATTTATTAGTCAAATACATCTTAACAATGATATCAAATTTATATTTAAAAAAAAATTAAGAAAAAAGTAACATTCGGCAGATGTTTGCTGTATAACAAATTAAGATTATACAGTCTTATAATATTTTGAAAAGAAAACAAACAAAGACGATGTAGGATAAATATATACATATATATATAATAATTTTTTTCTATTTAAGTTAAAACCCACACACAAAAAAAAAAAAACAAAAAAAAACAAGAAATTAAACATAGGAAATTGTATTTCACACACACACATACACAATTGTATTCTTTGTCCCTAGCGAGGAATTTGAATCCAACTCAAGAAAATAAAAAAAAAACGTCATTTTATGTATGTCCTTTTTTGTCTCTTTTTTTTTAAATTTTAATTATTTTATATTAAAAAAACAAAAGCTATAATTCTATTAAAAAAATGTACACAGTCTACATTGGAAAATTGCATCTTGGTTGTTGTATTTTTTTTGTGCGAAGACATAGAAAGATAAATAGGTAAGTTTATGACTCAGATATGCTTAGAAATACAGCCATTTCTTTTGAACATCAGAAATGAAGTGTTAAATGAAGAAAATACATCTTTCCCAGTATCAAATAAAACATATATTAAAAAGTATACTTAGAATTTAAATAAAGTATGTATAGACAATTGTTAGGTAGGTATATAATATTTGTTGTTATAACTGTCCTTATAACTCGGCAAAATGATCGTCCCGATCATTATGACTATTATGGTATAAGGAATGGAATACTACATTTTATAACTTTACAAAACTTAAACATTTGGGGTTATCGGGAACTTCTTTTCCCTTGGATTTTTTCCCATATTGAAAAAATTGTTATCGGGAACTTTTCGAAGTTGGGAAAAAAATTCCTAGGGAAAAATACCTATCGGGAACTCTTTTGTTATGGGAAATATTGTGTTTTTTTCTGTCTGAATATTTCTTCGTTATTTAGTTGTCGGAATTCAAAACGGAACAAACAATGTAAGCAGTTCTCAACAAAAAAAATATAAAAATATAATTAAAAATTAATTTTGTAAGGTCGAATTCATCAAATAGCAAACAAATTCAAGTTTTAATCAGTCTTATGGAAAAAAACCGAGATTTTGCAAATGGATTCACAACAAATCGACCAAAAGAAGATCTTGTAAAATTTTGGAAAGAAGTGGAAAAAGAACTGAATAGTTTGGGACCACCAACAAAATCTATTTCTGAATGGAAAAAGGTGGTGATATGTTAATTGATTACCATGATGTTTTTCTTTAAAAAAAAATAATTTAAAGTATGGCTTGATAAAAAAAAATTCGTGAAGAAGAAAATGTCGGGAAACATGAGACAGAAAAAAGCAACTGGTGGAGGCCCAAACAAAGAATATAAATTCAGTCCGTTAGAGGAAACTCATAAGAATTTGTGCCTTAGAAGAATCGGTGGAAGGATGTCCAGATTCTTCAACTTTTGGGCTCCCTTCATGTAGCAAAAAGAGAAAGACAGACGGTTGTCGAAATCCAATCATCGATAATGGAAATTGTCCTATTTTATCATCAGGCAGCCGTTCTGTTGAAGTGTTAAAAGACAAATCCTTCGACGAGAACGTTCTTTTTGATATGATCATGAATTCAACTGAACCGGAGGAACAGAACGTTGAAAAGAATGATTCGCAGATACACATTGAAAACAAAACTTCAACTCGTCCTACAAAGAAACCACAAACAGGCATAACTTGTGGCGTTGCTTTGGAACGAGAAATTGAAATTCAAAAAGAACTCTGCAATAAGAATGGTGAGGCAGTAGAGTCTATGAAAAGACACCAAAAAGAAATGGAATACCATTTCAAGAAAATATACAGGTCCATTGACAAAATGAGTGAGCTACAGAAGAAGACGTTGGATGAAACCTCTAGGCACAATCATGAAATGGAAGCGATGAGATTGCAGGAAATTAAAGCAAAGATCGACTGCCCTAGCGAGGTATCCGTTCGGAGCGGAAAACTCTCCGAAACGCATACGACGTCGGAGGTTCAAAGTTCATTGGAGATTCCAAAAATGTCACTTCAAAACACACTTGATCGCACTGCAACGCAAAACAACAATGCACGTTCCATAATGTCGGAAAAAGGTTCCGAACGCTGTTCGGAAGAATACCTCGAAGCAAAAATCCTCCGATTCCGCTCCGACAGATACCTCGCTAGCGCAGCGAGTTTCAAAAACGTTTACTTGAAATTGAAGAAGAAAAACTAGAAAAGTTATAATATAACAAACTTAAGTATTTTATTTTAAAGTTCCTTTTTTTTGTGATGAATTTTTCTTTTTGTTTTGAACGTTTTTCTTATGTTAAGGCTTATTTATGAATTCATATATATTTTTTGTTTTGATTATCACTTAAGTACAAAATAAATACATACATATCAAAAATAAATGTATTTTTGTAAGCATAAAGGCTATTTCCTATTTCTCTTCTTATACGCTTTGCTTGACGATTGAGTTCTGAATCGTTTATGTCCAAATCATCAGCTCTATTATTGGTGTCGGTGGAATAGTCTTCATCATCAATAAATGCAGTATTCACATCAACTGGAAAATCGCGTTTAAAATGGATGCATATGTTGTATAAGGCGCAGCAAGTATTCACTATTTTAATTGCTTTTTTTGGAAGGTAGTGCAGCTCTCTTGCACCGAGCAGACACCTCCATCTTCCTTTAAGGACCCCATTCGTCCTTTCAATTATATTTCGGCATAGAGTATGGGCTTCATTGAAACTTGCTTCCGATGAACCTTCTACTGTTCGATGGGGTGTCAATAGCCACGGTTCCAAGGGGTATCCAGCATCACATGTAAAAAGCTTTGTTGAACAAATATAAATAATGTTTTATTAAAAAAATAGTTACCCAATAGCCAAGAATTTCTTTCACCATTTAAATATTTTTCTTCCAGCCAGGATCGCAGTTCACTTACTTTCCAAATAAATGAATCATGACATGCTCCAGGGTGAGAAGCATCTACAAATCTAATTTTCATCTCGTCGTCGCAAACCTTCACGTATGTAGATTAAATTAAATTAAGAAAAAAAAAAAAAAAAACTTACAACTAAAGGCTTAACTACATAAGCCAAAAAGTACTGAAGTACAAAAGTAAAAATATTTTTTTACCGCTAGCGCCGTTGTTTTGTGAAAAAGAATACACAAATTTGTTTTTAAACCAAAATTTAAGCTTTCTGCATCATTTTTATAAGTTTTCCAGTCAGAAACACTATCCTAAAATGAGTGAAAATTTTCACTTTTTTACTTTTTCACTTTTTTGGCTTATGTAGTTAAGCCTTAAGACGTTCAAACTAAAATATCCTTTCCTGTTGTAATATAAGTGTTTGTTCGTTGGTGGGGCAATTATTTTAACGTGAGTGCCGTCTATGCAGCCCACTACCCCAGGTATTTTATGTTTTTCATAAAAGTTTAATTTTGTTCGCCTCTTTTCTTCGTCGCTCATCTGAGTTCTGATAAATGTTGCGCAAATTTTGGTCTCAAAAAAACCCAGCACATTTGTCAGGACTTCCGAAAAAGAAGATTGAGCCAGCCCAACCTCATGAACTTTTCCTACACCCGTCTGGTATCCACCTTCGGCAAAAAAACGCACGCATGCACTAAGCTTGACTATAGGAGGAATGGCTATTGGTTTTTTGGTTTGAGGTAAGAAATTAGACAGCATATCAAGCAAATGTTTAAACAATGGTTTGTTTACTCTATAATAGCGATGGAATCTGTAGAAGAAAAAGATATTTTAGCCTATCACAGAATCCATCGTGGAAAATCTCCGAATGGATTATTCCACTACGAACCCCGAAAAAAAGCATTCACCAAATCCGAATGGAATCGAAAAAAGCAATGCCTCATTAAAAGAATTAATTCTGAATTTCGAAATCAGCTGTCCTATGTCACAGCAATACTTGGAGCTTTTAAAAACAAAAATCCCTCAAACTTTTTAAAAAGTCCCATCTTTTTTCCCTTTTTATTTTACACAAAAAAAGTTGAACATTTGTGTTAAGTATGGCTAGAACTCTTTTGGCGTTTTTCTTTTTTGGCTCTGAGCAAAGCTCTGAGCAGAAGTTGAGCGATCAGAGCAAAGCTCTGAGGAGATTATGATCAGATCCCTCAGATTTAATTATGAAACACACTTGAGCACTGAACATATCATATGCATAGTAATCTGTCAAATTACATAAAAATTGTATGAAGTTGGCTTCGCTGAGCGTTTTGCTTGATTTGCTCGGTCATTTTATTCTGAGCATATAGATCATGCTCCGAGGTAGCTCAGATGGAAAAAAGAAACACGACTTATGTGCTCTGATTTGTCTGAGGTAAAAAAGAAACATAGAATTAATTTTTGACAGCTGGGTGATCTGCTCTGAGGTAAAAAAGAAAAACGCCATTTGTTTTAATAAATGTCGCAAAAAATTCCCATAATCTCAGAGCACTATTACAGCTGTCAAGTTATTGATCGTGAAAAAACTGTGTTGTTGATATTTGTTTATTTATTCAATGTTGTTGCATTTTTTCCAAGAAAATAATATATTCAAATATAAAATAAATTGAAGTTAAAAAAATAAAGTGGTTTCAAATGTACTGAGGAACAAATTTTAATCCGGCTTGTTTTAAAAGTGATGTGTTCTTTGACTTCCTTTGTTTTTTTTTTTTAGCGCAATTGTTTTGTTTCGACTCCATTGCAATGTTTCTCACTGGCGTTGCATTCCATTATTTAAGAGTTTAAGAACTTTTAACAAAATAAAAATTGAATAGTTTGCGTTTGCAACCATTGCAAATTTTAGAATTTGTAAAAAAAAACTATTTTTTTTATGAAACACAATCGTTTACCACTTGGCTACGACAAGAATCAGTTGTCGTAGAAAAGGAAGTCATATTTCCGTTTCATTCGGAATTTGTGATAGCAAATTTCCCGAATTTCGAAATTCTTATGTCGAATTCCTTTCAAAAAAAAATCGAATTTTTTTCCAAAAGAATCGAATTTTGTCTGTCAAAACGAATTTTTCTAGTGTAGCAAGATTCGTTTTGACAGAAAAAATTCGATTCTTTTGAAAAAATATCGATTCTTTTTTTGAAAGGAATTCGACATTAATAGATTTTCCACTACGAATGGATTCTCCAATACAGTTTTCGTGATTCGTAGCAAATTTTCAATTACGATGGAATTTGTGATAGGGCTGATTACAATCATTTTGTTCTTTCAATAAATACTTTTACTTACAGTGGCTGTGGCTTGGATTTGAATGATCTCTTAAACTTCGCCTTATGATTCTTTGTTCACTTCGTTGTTCTTGCTGCATTTCATCCATTAATAATAAAAAGGATATTCTTTGCATTTTTATTTCATGATAAAAACAAACTGTTTTTTCACTAAAAACCGACTGTCAAATTATTCTGAATTATGTTCGAAAATTAATTTATTACTTTCATGTTGGCAAAATTTGTTCCCAAGGAAAAAAAATTCCGTGGGGAATTCCCGATAGTAGGAACTTGTTCCCGGGAAGGGAAAAATTCCTAGCGGAAGCTATTTCCCAAGGAATTCCCGATAAGGCTGATAAGTATGATTTAAAATTATGATGGTAAATTAATTGATTAATATTAAAATTGCAATATTTGTTCATATAAAACCATTGACATTTGGTTCTTCAGCCGCTCTTAAATGTTTCGTGGTTTCTGGTTTGATATGATTTTCTTGGAGATTTTTAACATTTATTTGTCTTGTTATAGGCTTGGTATTAGCGTTAGAGCAAGAAGGAATTGAGTCATTTGATTTAGCTGGATATCTAGATCCCAACCGTTCACATTAGCAACTAGTAATTTGTGATTTTTGCATTCTACAGTAGTTTTTTCTTTTCTGAGAATAAGATTAAGCCATCAGTTACTGGCATCGAGGATGCTTAAAATAAATAAATTTATTAAATTTAATAAAAAATTATAAAAATTGAAATCCAAACCCAAACAGGCCATTCCTAAACGAGTCGAACATTGACCTATTATATAGTAAGTCAATGGAGTCGAACATTCTTGACTAGGTCTTCATGCTTTGTGAGAACAGCCAAAGCGCTGAGTTTCACAAAATTTTATAACTTTTTTCACAGATATGCGTTCAAAATTATGCAGTGGAATTCATACATTTAATTTATTAATAACGTTTTATTTATTCTTGTAAATAAAGTTTTCTAAAATGAAAAAAAAAAAACAAACAGAAATGAATGAAAAAACGAATGAAAAAAAAACAACAAGCACAAAACTGAAGTGTCAAAATGTTTCACCGTGTTTTCCGCTTGTCCTCTGTTAGCGCTAGAAGCGTTTAGTTATCGGTTGAACCATCGTGAAGTTGGCTCCTGGCAGTCCATATATAGTAAGTCAATGTATAAAACGGTGTGCTAAATTATAATGGTATTACTTACTTCTCACACTCAGAATCAAGACTATCACCAATTGAGTTACGCCAATCTGCTCAGAAACGGATATTTGCTCCAAATGTATTACATTTAATTATTCTGAAGCAGAAAAGCGTCGCGCTAGAATTCATTTTTACGAAAAAAGTGGAATACCAGATGTGATAGGGCGTATTGACGGTACACATATCTGATATCAAGATAGCGTCTCCAAGAAAATAACTTCAGCACGCATATTACAATCGTAAAGGATTTTACAGCATAAATGCGATGGTTGTAATTCTCTTGGTGCATAAAATCTTATTTGGTGTTAAGATGGTTAACTATTTCAGGTTTGTGACGATACAATGAGAATTCGTTTTATTAATGCACGGTATCCTGGATCAGCACACGACTAGTTTGTCTGCAATCGGCCCTATCGGTAACCGTCGGAGCGGAATTCTCTTCGATTTCCTACGAATCGGAGACATTTTGCTTCGAGGTAGCTCTCCGATGAGCTGATCGGAAATTCTGTCCGAAGAAATTCAACGCATGCCATTTATATGCGATGAAGTACTTCTAATAGTTGTATTTTTGACAGATACAAACAAAAATTTCTCCGAAGTCCTCCGATAACTTCTTGTTGCGGAACGTGGTGGTGGTGGTTTTTTTAAAGAAATAGTTAATTAAAATGTAAGTAATAAAGAAATAAACTTTATTTACGATAACTTGTGTTATTTATAATGGACTTTTTGTTTTTAGGCATAACGAAAAAACAAGTCCACAGCAAATGAGCGGATGGTGAATCTGTTCAGCGAATATCCCGACATTGCACAAAATTACAAGATAGGTTTACTTACTCCGCGTCAAATAGTTCGCGTATATTGCTTTCGTTTTGCAATGTTCTTCTTTTTTCTTTATTTCGTGCCCTTAGCTCGTTGGATTTGGCGTCCAAAAATAATCCTACACCATCCATTTATTATTGCTTGTATTAAGTCAAATAAATTTATTTATTCATTTTTAGACACTTCTAAAGGCTTAACTACATAAGCCAAAAAGTACTGAAGTACAAAAGTAAAAATATTTTTTTTACCGCTAGCGCCGTTGTTTTGTGAAAAAGAATACACAAATTTGTTTTTAAACCAAAATTTAAGCTTTCTGCATCATTTTTATAAGTTTTCTAGTCAGAAAAACTATCACAAAATCAATTTAAAAATTTTCACTTTTGCACTTTTTCACTTTTTTGGCTTATGTAGTTGAGGCTTAATGGAAACAAAAAATAAATGTTTGCAAATAGGGAGGGGACTTTATTCGATAGTTTTGATTTAAAAATCGATGCATCTAATTACATTTCTTAAAAACGCTAGCGCATTAGAATTGAAAAAATTATTTTTTATAAGAAATAAATTACATTCTCACCGATTTTTCATGGTTTAAAACGCTTATGGTGTTTATTTTATAAAAAAATATCTAAAATATATCGCATTTTTGATATATCGGCTAATTTGCACATCTCTGCCTGAAATTTATATCCATCGCAATGCGTCGTTGCATTTCTGTAAAAATTCTTCCGATGAAAGCTACCTCGAACCGAAATTGAATTTCCGACGAAGGTTGCGTTGCGGAGAAAATTCCGCTCCGATGGTTACCTCGATAGGGCCGATTATGTCCAGTTTGAAGCAAATTTTGGAAGAATGGCATGAAAATGGAACAACGAATACTTGGCTCTTAGGTAAAAATTTGCATGTATTCAAATGCATAATATATAAAAATTTAATCGTATTTTTGAACTATTTCAGGAGATGCTGGATATGCTTTGAAACCATATCTTCTCACTCACACCATTTCGCTACCCCGAAGAAGGATCACCTGAAATTGCGTTCAACAAAAGGCATGCTAAAGCAAGGAACATTGTTGAGCGTACGATTGGAGTTTTAAAAAACAGATGGAGATGCCTACTCAGAGCACGTGAACTACATTATAGCCCACAAAAAGCTACGCAGATAATAAATGTTTGTGTAGCTTTACATAATATTTGCATTGCTAGGAATATTCCTTTGCTGGAAGAATACAGGATCATGGTCATGGTGATGATGAAACTGCACCCTATAACCTGGAACCTGATGGAAATGAAGCTAAAAGAAACAATATTCTTACATATATAAAAAACATATGTATTCTTAAAACTTTACAAAAACTTTTATTTAACTTCACTTTTTATAAGTGAAATAAATGCTTCATTTTATCACAATTAAAAAAAATAGACCACTGAATAAAAAAAAAAAATGTAAGATTATGTATGTATACAGGGTGTCCCGTAAGTCAAAGTCAAGCGGGTAACGGGTCGTAGAGTAGGTTGTACCTGTTCTGGAATAAATAAGAACAAAAATCTATCTCGCTTGGTTAAGTAATAATAGCAATATTTAGAAAAATAGTGAATTCGATACCCTAGACCACATTTTTAGGTACTGCGGTCACAAATTTCCGAATTTTGACGTGTTTATTTTTTTTACGTAACCCTAAATAACCATGCTATTGATTTCAATCACAAATTTAAAAATAAATGTTGTAAGTTTCGTAAGAAAAATAAAGTTTGACTGAGTCATGTTTCAAAAAAAATTTTTAAGCGAACTTTGACACTTCAAATTTAAAAAAAAAATGTACTACACTTCCTTGGCAAGTTTTTAAAAAAATTGGCGCGCTCCATCCAGATTTCAAAATGGTACAAAACTTGCTACTTATTCATTCGTAAAAAGTATTTTTCATTTTTTATTTGCAAAAAACACCTCAGTTCACTTCAATCACTTTTAACAGAGTAATGGTTTTTTGTACTCAAAAATCAATTTTACCAAGGTGTACGTAACATTAACAGAGGCACTCAGCCCTATCACAAATTCCATCGTAATCGAAAATTTGCTACAAATCACGAAAAATGTATTGCAGAATCCATTCGTAGTGGGAAATCTATTAATAATTTCGAAATTCGGGAAATTTGGTATCACAAATTCCGAATGAAATGGAAATATGACGCCCTTTTTTTTCGACAACTGATTCTTGTCGTAGCCAAGTGGTAAACGATTGTGTTTCATTAAAAAATAGTTTTTTTTACAAATTCTAAAATTTGCAATGGTTGCAAACGCAAATTAATCAATTTTTATTTTTATTTTTATAATTGAATACCACGCCATTAAGAAACAATTTACAAAGAAGTATAAACAAAACTATGTTCCTTAAAAAAAAAAACGAGGAATTAAAAGAACACGTCACTTTTAAAACAAGCCGGGCTGAAATTAGTCCTCAGTACATTGGAAACCACTTTTTTTATAACTTCCATTTATTTTTGTGTTGAATCTATTTTCCTGGGAAAAAAATGCTAAAAGATTGAATAAATAAACAAATATCAACTAACAACTATTTCACGATCTCAATCATTTGACAGCTGTAATAGTGCTTAGGGATTTTGGGATTTGTTCTTGCGATATTCATTTAAAAAAAAGTCTAGCCGTACTTAACACAAATATTTAGCTTTTTTGTGTGTAAAATAAAAAGGGAAAAGAGATGAGACTTTTTAAAAAGTTTAAGGGATTTTTTCTTTTAAAAGCTCCAAGTATTGCTTTGACATAGGACAGTTGATTTCGAAATTCAGAATTAATCCTTTTAATGGGGCAATGCTTTTTTCGATTCCATTCGGATTTTGTGAATCCTTTTTTTCGGGATTCGTAGTGGAATAATCCATTCGGGGATTTTCCACGATGGATTCTGAGATAGGCCTGACTATTGGCGTTTTTCTTTTTAGGCTCTGGCAACGCTCTGAGCAGAGGTAGACCGATCAGAGCAAAGCTCTAAGCAGATTATGATCAGAGCCCTCAGATTTAATTATGAAACACACTTGAGCACTGAATGGGCCCTACCAATAATCAAATTTAGTGATGACTTAAATATTTCAGTAAAATGGACCATAATAGAATGGGCTCTAGCTAATAAACCATATATAGTATGACCTTAATATTCAAGTGGACTCTTAATAATGAATCATATATGGAGTGGACTTCAAAAAATTAAACATTCCATGAATGGTGCATTATTTGGGATCACCAGAATTAAGGTTAATTTTACTGAAATATTTAAGTCGTCGCTAAATTTGATTATTAGTAGGGCCCAATATGTCATATGCCTAGTAATCTGTCAAATTACATAAAAATTGTATGAAGTTGGCTTCGCTCAGCGTTTTGCTCGATTTGCTCGGTCATTTTATTCTGAGCATACAGATCATGCTCCGAGCCAGCTCAGACGGAAAAAAGAAACACGACTTATGTGCTCTAATTTGTCTGAGGTAAAAAAGAAACATAGAATTTATTTTTGACAGCTCGGTGATCTGCTCTGAGGTAAAAAAGAAAAACGCCATATAATCAGACATTGTTTGCCGTAAATAAGAGTGAGACAGATTTACATTACATAATATCGTACGCTACGATCTCCGTTCGGTACGGTACGTTTCTTGTATTACTCGCAACTTCTCACAATCGTGCGCTTTTGTGATACCCTGGACTCGATTATTGTTGTAAAAATTGTGTCAGTTATTCAGGCCTATCATAGAATCCATCGTGGAAAATCTCCGAATGGATTATTCCACTACGAACCCCGAAAAAAAGGATTCACAAAATCCGAATGGAATCGAAAAAAGCAATGCCTCATTAAAAGAATTAATAGCCGTGTTTTTTTGCAAGCCCGGGGGGAATTGGATGAAAAAAACGACGTCGGTGCTAAACAATTAACATGTTAAATGCAACAACAACTAATCCCGGAAAATTCTCGGGGTTTAACTTAAGCGCACCGAAAAACTGTGTTACCGGCATGAGTTACATACATGTTATCGATAGTTTGTATGAAAACTCCATGTTTTTTACTGTCATGGCGTCGCTAATCCCCGCTGTCGTTTTTTTGAACCAATTCCCCCCGGGCTTGCAAAAAAACACGCCTAATACTGAATTTCGAAATCAGCTGTCCTATGTCACAGCAATACTTGGAGCTTTTAAAATAAAAAATCCCTTAAACTTTTTAAAAAGTCCCATCTTTTTTCCCTTTTTTTTTACACAAAAAAAGCTGAACATTTGTGTTAAGTATGGCTAGACTCTTTGTTCTAATAAATATCGCAAAAACAAATCCCAAAATCCCTGAGCACTATTACAGCTGTCAAATGATTGAGATCGTGAAAAAAAGTTGTGTTGTTGATATTTGTTTATTTATTCAATGTTTTAGCATTTTTTTCTCAAGAAAATAGATTCAACATAAAAATAAATTGAAGTTATAAATAATGTGGTTTCAAATGTACTGAGGAACTAATTTCAGCCCGGCTTGTTTTAAAAGTGATGTGTTCTTTTAATTCCTGTTTTTTTTTTTTTTAAGGAACATAGTTTTGTTTTGACTTCTTTGTAAATTGTTTCGGCGTGGTATTCAATTATTTTAAGAGTTTTTAACAAAATAAAAATTGATTAATTTGCGTTTGCAACCATTGCAAATTTTAGAATTTGTAAAAAAAACTATTTTTTTTAATGAAATACAATCGTTTACCACTTGGCTACGACAAGAATCAGTTGTCGTAGAAAAAGAAGTCATATTTCCGTTTCATTCGGAATTTGTGATAGCAAATTCCCCGAATTTCGAAATTCTTAATAGATTTTCCACTACGAATGGATTCTGCAATACATTTTTCGTGATTCGTAGCAAATTTTCGATTACGATGGAATTTGTGATAGGGCTGATTATCTAGTAATAGGAACTAAAAAATTCCATATTTTTCGCCAACATTGTTCTGCAGATATCGACTCTGGGAGCGTTTAGTCACGAGGTAGCCAACTTTGTACACGTTGCACATGGTACGGGTGGAAGTAGTTCTGTTTTAAAATTCGATGAGCAATGCTTTTCGGTATTCCAGTGGATCGAAAGGTACCCAAATGTGGGGCGTCACCCATGACCACCGGGTGTTCATCTATGCACACCTATCATACTCGCAAGGACGATTGCCTATAGTACTCGTATGGCGGCTCTGCAGAAGGTAGACCCCAAGGACATAACAACGAAGTAGTTTTAAATTAAATTGAATTGAATGTGATCCCTGCAGCGCTTGATCAGTGCGATTGAAAGATCTACTGGAATACGTGTATACGAAGTTTGCTACCTCGTAACTATACGCTCCCAGTGTTGATATTTGCTGAACAATGTTGGCAAAAATTTGTGAAGTTTTTAGTACCTATTACTAGATAATAACCAACATAATTTCCACAACACTATTCGAGTCCAGGGTATCACAAAAGCGCACGGCAGTGAGAAGTTGCGAGTAAAACAAAAAACGTACCGTACCGAACGTAGATCGTAGCGTACGATATTATGTAATGTAGATCTGTCTCACTCTTATTTACGGCAAACAGTGTCTGATTATAGTGCCTCTGTTAATGTTACGTACACCTTGGTAAAATGGATTTTTGAGTACAAAAAAGCATTATTTTTGGTAAAAGTGATTGAAGTGAACTGAGGTGTTTTTCGCAAATAAAAAATGAAAAATACTTTTTACGAATGAATAAGTAGCCAGAGTTGTACCATTTTGAAATCTAGATGAAGCGCGCCAATTTTTTAAAAAACTTGCCAAGGTAGTTTAGTACATTTTTTTGTTAATATGAAGTGTCAAAGTTCGCTTAAAAATTTTTTTTGAAACATGACTCAGTCAAACTTTATTTTTCTTACGAAACTTGCAATATTTATTTTTAAATTTGTGATTGAAATCAATAGCATGGTTATTTAGGATTACGTAAAAAAAATTAACACGTCAAAATTCGTAAATTTGTGAACACAGTACCTAAAAATGTGGTCTAGGGTATCGAATTCACTATTTTTCTAAATATTGCTATTATTACTTAACCAAGCGAGATAGATTTTTGTTCTTATTTTTTCCAGAACAGGTACAACCTACCCTATCACCCGTTACCCGCTTGACTTTGAGTTACGGGACACCCTGTATACGTACAATAGGCGTGTTTTTTTGCAAGCCCGGGGGTTATTGGACGAAAAAAACGACGGCGGGGCTTAACAATCACCATGTTAAATACAACAACAACTAATCCTCCTGCGGGATTAGCTTAAGCGTACAGAATTCTCGGTGCTAAACTCTTGGACAAGCTAAAAACTGTGCTACCAAATACAACTTTGGTTAAGTTATCGATAAATTGTATAGAAACGTCAAAACCGACGTTAATCAATTTTCGTTTTACAATTTACATAAAAAATAAAAATGTCTGAACACAAAGATCGCGATTCGAAAGGTAAGTTATACCTTTTTATTTGTAAAATATAAAAAATATTCTTGCTGATAAGCTAATTTTGTGTGCTCTTTGTGTAGTGTGTGCTGATGGAAGTATGCAACTACGATCTCTGCAGGACTTTAAACTCATCACCACCATTGAGGTCCCTAACGAGCAATTTGTCTCGGCTGCTTATTGTAAGACACTGGACAGACTATGTGGATGCACTAGAGTGGTTCTCTTATTTTCTATTCGCTGCACTATACCGATAATGAATCTGGCGATGAAACGGTAGATGATGAAAACGCAACGTTTGTGGAAATACGGATTTCTCACAGGGAAGTGGAGGTGCTGGCGATGGAGATTTGTCTGAAACGGATGGCCGAAATGGCTCTCGAGCATCGGGATGCAGTCGTAAACAGCAAAGCGAAGCTCCATCAACAGGTACAACACCAGGTCCTAGTACAAGTGAAAATCAATCATCGAATTCAATTGCATACAAAAGTGATTTATCCCTTGAAGACTTGCGCACCTTATGCGATTTAACGCAGTTTGATGAAGAGTCTGTCTAAAGACCCGACAGCGTACGCGAAATTAAGTGCTTCTCACTTCTATGCATGTCACTATAGGATTTGGGGTAGGTGCTTGCTTCATTGGGATGATTGAAACGGTTCTGAGTTCTTACTTAGGTCCTCTTACGTTATTTAAAATTCATTTTCAATTCTATCAAAAATTAAAAAAAATTTCTATCTAAGAGTAATTCTGTCATGATTTTTGAAAATTGAACAACGGCGGAATTACTTTTAGACAGAAAATTTTTTAAATTTTTGATAGAATTGAAAATGGATTTTGTGTAACGTAAGAGGACCTAAGTAAGAACTCAGAACCGTTTCAATCATCCATTGAAACATTTTCAATTCTATCAAAAATTAAAAAAAATTTCTATCTAAAAGTAATTCCGCCGTTGTTCAATTTTCAAAAATCATGGCAGAATTACTTTTAGATAGAAATTTTTTTTAATTTTTGATAGAATTGGAAATGAATTTTAAATAATGTAAGAGGACCTAAGTAAGAACTCTAAACCGTTTCAATCATCCCAATGAAGCAAGCACCTACCCCAAATCATTTTCGCGTACGCGCTGTCGGGTAGGTATTTAGACAGACTTTTCATCAAACTGCGTTAAATCGCATAAGGTGCGTTTTCTGAAGATTTCAAACTCTTTGTGCTCTTGCAAACCGAGGAAAAAAAAACTAATAAGAATCTACATGCTTCGCATTGAACTTCTTAGGACCACCAGTTATTTTTTTTAGATAAAAAATGATTTTATTTTCTTATAAACATAACATTAAGACATATATTTATGATTTCGTTTTTAGAAATAAATACATTAAATGCAAGGTTGTGTATTATATTTTTTTTTTACATAAATTATAACTTTTTAAGTGCACTTAATTTCGATATATCTTCTTTCGCTTGCCTTTATATTTAGAACCATCAGTAGGTATTATTGATTTTTTAAATATACCTTACAATTTCGAAGCTGTTTTTTTCTATATGAAATTTCTTTGATGGACCATTAGCCATATCTAATAAAGTTTGAGCTGGTTTGAAAGGTGCATTATATAAATCAGAATATGATTGCATTTTGTTGACTAATTTTGATGCTGAATATTGATCAACCTAACGGAATGGACCACCGGTGAATGGTGGGAATCCCAAACCAAATACAGCACCGATATCACCTTCCAATGGGCTATCGAGAATTTCCTCTCCCAAACAGAGAACAGCTTCGTAGATAAATCGAGAAACCATACGCAATTCTATATCTTCAACACTGCTATTGTTTGATGATTTCGAGAGCTTCCTGATTGACCTCTCGACCGTCCTTAGATTTTCATTCGTACAAAAATCATACCTTTCCAGATTTACGACCCATTAATCCAGCTTTAACAAGATCTTGCCTCCACTGAAGCGTTCACCAAAAAGAAATTTAGTAAATGAAGTAGGATAATTTCTATGTTGTCAGAGTGTATACCTTTTATAAATCTACTGCGATATGGGATCCTACATCAATACTAACTTCTTCAGTTAAAGCTACAGCTCCTACGGGGAATCCAAAAGTTTTGCTCATTTTATCCAAGTCCTTTGGACAACACCTTCTTGTAGAAGCCTAAATTTTTGTTACTCAACATTTTTTTTGTACTACTTTTAGACTTTCGAATACACGGCAAAGATAATTAAATTAATTTCTAGTTATTCTTAATAAAATAACCAATTTTCTGGTCAAAATTATTTAAGGAATTATTTTTTTTTTAATTCAAATTCTTCTGTCACTGTCAATCTGTCAGCTGATTTCGAAATGTCACTGCACATTACACGGTGCTGCCAAGTTTTTCATTAAGCCCCGTCGTCGTTTTTTTTCGTCCAATAACCCGCGGGCTTGCAAAAAAACGCCTAATGTATATGTTTTTTTATATTTTAGGCCAGTTTTCGCAATCACAACTGGGGCCGAATTACAGCATCAGTGACTGAACGACACGTGAGGGAAATTTCATACAAAATATCGATAATATTCGATATTTCGTATGAAATTTCCCTCACGTGTCGTTCAGTCACTGATGCCGTAATTCGGCCTCTGGTTTTCTTGAAACTTTCTGTTTTTAGTTGCAAAATTTCTTGCTTTAATTTAAGCTTTATTGTTCTATCATAAGATTTTTTTTTATTACATCCTTATAAAGAGAAAGCTTTTCTATTTTTATTGCCAACAGTTCCTTGTTTGTATCTTTTTGCAAATAATAATTTTTCTTTGCGTATTCCACTCTTGTTTTTACACTTTCCTTAATATCCTGCACTATGGTTTTGATTTCATTGAAAGAAGTTTCCTGGGAGTTTGTTGATTTCTCCATAGCACTAGCCTTTCTTTTCTTGAGAACATTTGTTATTTTTTGTTGATTTTGTTTTTGATGAATTGCTGTTGGATGTCGATTTAATTTTGTCTGGAGTTTCAATGAGGCTTATTATTGATTATATAATATCCATCTCAAATTTTCCTTCTGCCCAGATTCCAAGCTACCAAATTCAACTCCAGGTGGGTCCACGATGGTGTTTATATCCAACATATTGATTACAGCTTCTTCTAATTGGCTGAAAGTACGAAGGTTATTTGGTCCACCACCAGTAGCTTTCTGTTCCGCTTTATTTTGTGACATCTTCTTCTTAACTTTGAATTTAAAATCTGTCCATACCTAATGGAATAAAGGAGCTTAAAGTAGGAACATACATGAATGCATTAAATAAAATTTTCTCTAATAAAACGGCGAAGCGATATTTTACAAAATAAAGAAACGGCGAAACGTTATTTCGCGAAAAAAACAATAATTTGCCAAATATCAAACAACATAACAAAAAAAACTAAACAACAAATTGCTAAATGATTTTTGTGAAATGATTGTAAATAAAAAAAACGCCGAATGTTAATTGCGCAATGATTAAAAAACATAATGAATAAAAACCCAAACGTAAATTTCCAATCGTGGATTACGAATTAAACGAAATATTTAACGACTAAAGCGAAACAAAGAAATGCCAAATGAATTTTGCCAAATAAAATTGGCGTTTTTCTTTTTTGGCTCTGAGCAAAGGTTGAGCGATCAGAGCAAAGCTCTGAGGAGATTATGATCAGATCCCTCAGATTTAATTATGAAACACACTTGAGCACTGAACATGTCATATGCATAGTAATCTGTCAAATTACATTAAAATTGTATGAAGTTGGCTTCGATCAGCGTTTTGCTCGGTCATTTTATTCTGAGCATATAGATCATGCTCCGAGCTAGCTCAGATGGAAAAAAGAAATACGACTTATGTGCTCTGATTTGTCTGAGGTAAAAAAGAAATATAGAATTAATTTTTGACAGCTCGGTGATCTGCTCTGAGGTAAAAAAGGAAAACACCAAATGTAGACTCCTTCTCTTCACATATCTCAAAAACATATAACAACATAAGAATATTAAAACAAAATTACATTGAATTTTTAAAATTAATTGAAATAAAATCAAATTCCATTAATGTCGGCTTTTCCTGCAAAATAAACAAAAGCATTTCTTTATGTCGGCTCTTCCCGCAAAATAGAAAAAAAAACCGTTTTCTCTGATGTCGGCTCTTCCGCTTAAAAAAAACATGGAACAAATTTAAAAAAATTACGATTTAGATCAAACTCCGCTATAAGTCGGAAAATACTGCTTTGATCTTCAAAATTGAGGTTTCTGTAGAACGCATGTATCTAATAAAAAATGTTTACATGTATTCAAACGAAAAAAATGTTTTAGAGGCTTGAAAAGAAAAAAAGGTGATTTTTTGACAAAATAGACATGTTCTAAACGATTTTTAAAATTTTGTACTTCATTGTAATACTACCTTTTCAACGTTCATTATGGTATACACCAGAAATAAAGTTTTTAATGAAAGACTACATATTTCGAAGCCCCTTAACCGTTACGAAAACGTTTTTATTCAAATATTCAAATTTTCTTGAATTTAATTTTTTTGTTTTTATTTTTTTAATAACTTTAATTGTGTTTTTTTAATAAAAAAAAATGTTAAGTATTTTTAAGAGAACAAATTGCGCTTTCACAATAAAAAAGAAAAATGATACTCAATTACGTGTTTTTATGAATAAAATGATATCAAAGTAAAAAAAAAGCAATTTAAATATGCAAAAAAATGGTTTGGTAATAAATTGCGCAAAAACCGTTATCTGAATAGAAAAAAATTGTAAGGTGAGTACATACTGTTAACTGTTCCTGTTTAAAAAATCAAGAATAAGTTGCAGTTTGGCATAGTTAGAGGCAGTTAAAGAAACGAGACAAAATATCATGAAAAACCGTGACAAGTCGAAAAGGAAGCGAAAACGATAAAATTATACCTCTTAAGTTGTACGACTTAAAATAAAACTCAGGAACCCATGGTTTTCGTCAGCGGCAGTGATTGTGGACTTTTTTTTTTTACCAATTACATACAAAGATACTAAGTTCTTATTGAAGATTTAAGTGCGAAAAATTGGAAAATTGACGATTTAGCCGCACAAAATCCGCTATAAGTCGGAAAATACTAGTTTGATTTTCATAATATTAAAGCTAAGTACAGACGATTGTCAGATCTTACAATACTGTCAGTGAAAAAACTGTTCCAAATATCTTACAATCGTCTGAACACACAATTTTGTCTGACAATATTGTCAGACACGTCATTGTCAGACGACAATCTGACAAAAAATTGTCATGTACCTTACAATCGTCTGAACACACAATTTTTATCATTGTCAGTCGATTAGGACATTGTCAGACTCATTGGTCATTGTCAGATGTTTTAGTTGAAAACATCTTACAATTGCTGACAATTTCTTCATTGTTCGAAATGTCAATGAGTTGGTTAAAGAGAGATAAAAAAAATAGCTGACAATAAAATTGGGAAGAAATCTATCAACCGTGTGAACGGACAATTTTTCTTTGTAAGAAATATGTCAATCGTCAGCTAATTGTTAGCTTTTGTCAGACCATTGACAGTTCTGACAATATTGTAAGACAATCGTCTGTACTTAGCTTAATAATAATAATAATCTATGGAATGGTTGACCCCGTTTGCATTTTCCTAGTATAAAATATTTATAGGTTCTTATACGAAAAATATGGTTTAGGGTCTTGGAAAGAAATAAAGGTGTTTTTGTTTATAAAATGGCCATTTCCATTCCCATTTTTCGCCCATGTTCTGCATTCCACTTATTGTGAATTCACATGGCGAAATTGAATTTAGGTGTTCCACAATTCGTTCGAAATGCTAATAGTGAATTCTAATTTCTTACATGAAAATTGATGTTCTGCATTTCGGTTCATTCCGTTTTCTAAACGTTTTCAATCCACATTTTTATGCTTTTTGAAACCGGTGCATTTGCAGATAGTTTTGTATTTCTTGGTACAATATGTAAGCAAACTTTATGTTTTTGTTTATTTATTTATTATTATTTTCGTAGGAAACATAAAAACATACGAATAAAAAAATCATCAGAACCATTCATATTTAGGTAGGTATATTCACGCCGTCGCGTTCGGCAGGTTTTTTCTTACAAAATTGTTCGGCTAATATTTTCTTTCGAGTTCCGCTTTCTTTTTCCCCTTATAAATGCCAATAATATAGAATTAATTTTCATCTTTAGTGTAATTTCACTTT
This sequence comes from Epistrophe grossulariae, assembly GCA_929447395.1. Classification (NCBI taxonomy): domain Eukaryota; kingdom Metazoa; phylum Arthropoda; class Insecta; order Diptera; family Syrphidae; genus Epistrophe; species Epistrophe grossulariae. Next base: position 5,634,623 of record OV839570.1, read on the forward strand.
AAAACACAATTAAAACTGGAGGCACCTTGCATTTTGACATTTCGAACTTATTGCGAAATTTTCGAAAACGAACGAATTGTAGAATATGGAATTTCAATTCATGTGAAATTGAAATGCGATTTCAATTCGATTTCATTCGAAAAGCAGAACATGGGCGTTTAACCGATTTTTGATTATAATCTTGACTAATCAACGGTCATTTTGATTTATAAAACATGCGGTTCCGTTAACCACAAGCTTCAAAAAACAGTTTTAAATCTTCCTTAACTCAAAATTTTACAAAAATCCAGATCGTTAAAATTTTATGAAGCAAATACACCTTCCCAAGCCTTTAAACCGTTAAAAAACTTTTTTATTCAAATTTTCTTGAATTCACTTTTTTTGTTTGCATTTTGTTAATGTATTTTATTTGTAAAAAAAATATGTTTATTTAAATAAGCTTTTAATTTAGCTTTAGCTTAACCCGCCCATCAATGTATGAACCCCTGTTTTTAGGTTTTAGGTTGTAGCTTTACCCTAAATTCCCGACAGAAAAGATCTGTGTGCTTAAAAATAATACTTTGTTGAAATAAAAGACAATATTATTTTGTGTTCTATAAATATATATTTAATTGTTGATATTCTGAAAAGTTAATGAAACTTTTTTTTTGTTCTTTTTATAATGTAAAATTAATAATAAGGGAAGACAAAATTATATTATGACAGTACTTTTTTTAATTCTATAATCTCTTAACACTACATCATTTAAGATTGTTTTTTAATTTCTTTTTTTTTCTAAAATTCACTTCTACACGAAGGTTATATTTAAAGCTTAATATAATATAAAAGAAAAATCTTTACATAAAATGTACTTATATATTCGTAAAAAAAAAGTAATTCTATGTTGAAATGCAAATTCTTGATATATTGAAAATGAAAGAAATCTGATACAGTTTTTTTTTTTTTTGAAACATTTTAACATAAAATAAAAGACATTTCTTGCAAGGCACTTCAAATTTATAAAATTTCTTTCAAATTATCTTATGTTTTTACTCGTGTTTTTTTTTCCATTTATTTTGTGTTGTTTAGATTCATCTCCGCATTGATATTAAAATTAGTTATTCAAGAGATATTAATTAAAAAATCAATAAATTTTATTGTTTTCCAACAGGCTTTCAAAATAAAAAAAATATATATATATAATTTTTTTGACTTAACTTGTCAACAATTTAATTTTTTAAGATATAGAAAATTCAACTTTAAACAAATTGGTTGATCATGTGGATTCTAAGTTCAAATATCATATCAGTGGCTTAGAATGTAAAAACGAACTGGACTGCATTAAAGCAAAATTGTTAAAAGAAACATTCGGGTTGTAAAATTAAAAAAAAAACGGGCCATCAAATAATTGGTGCTAAGAAATGTTTATTGAGAGGCAGTCGCCTACGCAGTACCTACTTAGTAATCTTTTTCAGCGGTGGAAACCGGTAAAAACATACATTTATTAAATTTAAACGTGTTTAACTTTCAATGAAAAACATAGCATTAGAACCGATTTTTTAAAGGTAGGTACTTAAAGTGGAAATATTTAAAGTTAATGCTCAAAAAAGTTAGAAAAGCAATTAGCAATTAAAGTGGGGTATAAAAGATGAGCTTTATAGGTGTCAAAAATATAGAGGTTGTCACGCAGGTTGTGATTTATTTATTTTCGAAAGATCGAACATATCAATATATGTAATGTATAATATTTGTAGGTATGAAAATGTATTTAAAAAAAGGGAATTTTTGAAGTAATTATAGCTTGAGGAGAAGAAATAATAGATATTTTTTAAAAAATATGTTCGTATGGGTGACGATTATAATCTTTACTGTTTACTGAATCATTTGCAAGAAACGATTCTCTTCTAAAAGAGAACTAAGCGATGTTGTCATATCGTTGATGATCATATTTGAACTAGGGTGTGTTGAGCTGGTTACTTTTTGTGTGGTATTTTCGAGCCAGTTCTGGCAGTTTTGTACGTATTCAAGGGTACGCTGGTAGGTGTCTTGCCGCATTCCATTGTTGTTGGCCTCGCTTGGAAGTTGCTGAGGGATAGTTACAGGGAGCTCATGTACGGTCGTTGATGCTTTGATTGTGGTCATATTTGCCGGTGTTGTTGTGGGATTGCCAACGGAAGGATTTACAATGTTGACATCGTTACATGGTGGCGGGATAGATGGGGCGATTGCTGGTGACATCTGGGATTGGCTTATGTCACCACATTGAATTTCCTTGGGTTGTTGCAAAGGCAACGGAAGTTGAACAACTGATGCTGGTGGCGCCTGGAAATGTAGGCCATACATTCGGTTATGGTGTGACAGCGCTGCACCTGGGTGCCTGTGTTGATGTTCGTGGTAATAGGTGCACTTGGCAGCCTTTAGTTCTGACAGGCTCTTCATCGATGAATCGCAGCAGGTATTTGGATTCATACCAGATGATGCAAATTCGGTTAAGCGAGTGTTTATGTGAGTGGAACAGCAACCAGAAGCACTACTATCCGTGTTGTGGAAATAACCGGGGATATGGTTACAAGGAAGTATGCGTTGGTGTTGTATCGTTTGTGGTGGGAGCTGGACCTCCTGTGGATTACAAAATGAAACATTTGTTCGACACATTTGCTGGCAGTTGTGTTGATGGCTTGGATGGTGGATTGGCTGACGTGGATGTTGTTGCTCCTGGTGGTGTTGGTAGTGACTGCACAACGCTTGCGGTGTACAATCCAAACCTGTTGCGTTGTACATTCGTAGAGCAGCATTCGATTGAGATTCTTGTTGTAGCGCATGAGATCTTCCAACTGCTGGTATTTCATGTGGTCTTGGGATCGAACCAACAAAAGTCGATGAACTGCGTGGATAAAATGTCGACGAACGTTGCGGTACCTCGTTTGCTGATGATGATGGTGGTGGGGGTGGTGGTGGAGCTGCTGCTGAGTTTAGAGGCCAGTTGTTGACGTTGAAAGGTTGTGGCTCTTGGGGCTGACATGGTATACATGGAGTACCAGTGCGGTCCCTTTGTTCGACGTTGGGTGAGAACATAGGATCGCCGGGCTTGTCAGCTACCTGATTCAAATATTGCAGCATTTCATCCGGAATGACAAGCTTATTTTCAACCATTTCATCTTCCTCAACTTCGTCCAGGTTAACTTCTTCGTTGGGATGGTGATCCCTCGAGGAACCCGACTGTTTGGATTTGGCACTACCTTTGTGAGTTATGGATTTCATAATCAACGATTGTGACGGTGAGAGTATCATTCCTTCGGTGCTCTTATTTATTGTTGGCTCGGATTGTCTTCGGCGATCCATAGAGGTCTGTGTCGAATCGTTGTTGCTTACATTATGTGTTGGAAGATTTGGTATTGAAAACCGACCATGATGATCATTGGTGCTCGGAAAATTACAAAAACTGTTGCTTTGCAAGCGTTGCAAGTGCGATGATATTAAATGCGAAGAAGGCTGCGGTGGGAGGCTGTTTCCATTTGTGTTTGCAACTGACGTTTGACTAGAACGACGGGAACATCCCGGCGATATTGGATCGTAAAATGATCCTGTATTATAGGAGGGACGCATCGTTGATATAGATGATAGCTGGGATATTTGACTGCTACGCCGGCTGGCATCGATGGAACGCATGCTGCAGTAATATGTGCTCGCATTTGAATTGCTGCTATCTCGACGCAATAGAGGATTCGGTACGTATTGTGAATTCTGCAGCCGAGTTTGCAGATCAGTCATATGAGGATTTTGGGGCAGTGGCAGCTTGGGAATAACAGTGCTGGTCGGTGTACCAGGTTCCATTTTTAAGTCCGTGATTCTCTGGTTCAGTTCTCCAATACCAATATTACAACGTTTCAATTCTGGTATATTGGATAGTGTAGGATTCATTCCTTTTGACTGAAGGCGACTGCGAAAACGATGTCGTGGACTTACCGTTGAAATACCACCTCCTCCGCTGCCACCACCAGCACCACCCCCGATGCCAACCATGGCCCGTAAAACCAGCGGTAACTCAGCTACCTCGAAGTCCTCTTCTTCGTAGGGCCAGGCATTGTGGTCTTCCATTTCCATGATATCCCCACTCACAGGCGTATTTAAGGTCATACATTCGTATTCGTCACCATTGCCCTTAAGCACGTGATGTGAAACGCTCATGGGACTATTTATGGGAGGATGTCCGGGCGAATTCGCTTCTGATTCGGACTTGATACTAGGACTAGATAGACTTGTTGTTTTTCCTGACTGCATGTCATCACTACGTGGACTGGAATCGATTTGGTGATGGCTCGTACCAATTCTGGATCCATCATCATTACCACCTTCACTGGAGGAACCTTTGTGTTTTTTGTTGGCATAGAACTCAGCACCGTGCACAGTTTTGACATGTTTTCTTAACGAACTTGGGTCCGTGTATCTTTTAGTACAGCCTGGAGCTTTGCATATGTATGGCTTCTAAAAATTGAATTAATTCAGAAAGATAAGAATGCGTCACATCAGGAATCGAAACAGTTTGTCCTAATAACTTACCTCATTACTGTGCGTTCGATTTTGATGTTTGGCTCGGTCTGAAGCATTGCTAAAGGCTTTACTGCAACCAGGATACTCGCAGGTATATGGTTTTTCCCCAGTATGCGACCGAAGATGAGTTTTGAGATTTTCCAAACGAGAATATGCTTTGCAGCATCCTTCAAACTTAAAAAAATAGATTAATTAGTATATAAAAGCTCCTGTTTCAAAAACTACATTATTCTTACCGTGCACTTGTGTGGCTTTTCTCCAGTATGCCGACGCATATGCACTACAAGCATGTACTGGGCTTTAAATGGTTTCTCATCGCGAGAACAATCTTCCCAACGACACACAAATGACTTCTTGTTAACCTGGATGTGGTCGTTGTTGATATGTTTGACGAGTTCTTCTCGGGTGGAAAACTCGATGCCACAATCGCGCCAGTGACAATTGGTCTCAATGAAGTCCCCAGGCTCGTCTTTGATGTCAGTTGTGTCAACAATCGGAGCATCGTTTTCGTTGTGATGTGAGGTAAGAATCGATTCACGCTTGCAACGATATCGCCGTGATGCCGCTGACGCTGCTAAGGTATTTGAAGCGCTATCAGCTTCCACCTGTAAAACTCCGCCAGAGGTTGATGACGGCTGTTCAATGTTCTTTGAAGACATTTCTTCAAAGTGCTATTCGAAATGGAGATTAAATTTAAAATCCAGCACTTTCTTCTTACACCTATTTACTTACAATGGATTTTGATAGTGTATTTCCAGTTCCCTGCAAAGAATGATGACCAAGAGAAAACATTCCAGCACCGGCGGAAGCATGATGAGGGGGCATTGGATGAAGGAGTCCAGCTCCAGCTCGTAGTAGATGTGCTTGCAGCTGTTGTAAATGTGGCGTCATACTGCTGTGTATTCCCAAACTAGGACTTATAGCTCCAGCTGACAAATGGCCATACGACCCACTGGTACTGCTGTTTCTTGATCCATTCACAATAGTCGCCAGTGAATTTGGTGAGAATCGTATCATTGAATTGATATCGAACGAATCCGAATATGGCGAAGACGACAAAGCCCTCTTTCGACTGATACTTGCCCGGATACTTCCTGGCCGAGGGCTATTGTGTCTTGAGCCATCTATGCTAAAATGAAAGTCTGAACTGGCCAGCGAACTGGCCGGGTGAATATCACCTAAAGGACCACGTGACCCCAAGTAATCTGAGTTCAGACCGAGCCCTGTTAAATGGAATGATGGCGCAAAATTAGGAAGATAATTATCTAAAGAGAAAATAATATATATATATATAGGTATGTATGTACTCATAGAATTTATGATGATTTCGCGGATCCTCTGGTCGAAGGAAATTAACTTACCGTGAAAGGATGGCGTCGGACTTGCTCTTTGAAGGGAATATAGATGATCCATATAACCGGGAATCCTATAAGCCGGATGGAAATCATGCGGTTGCGGGGGCTGGCTAATTCCAGTTTGTCCAGCACCACCTGCTGACGCTGGCTGTGGAGGCGGTGGTGGAGGTAAAGCTGTGGTCGCTGCTGCTACAGCCGCTGCACGTCTCGATGCCAGATATTGTAATTCTGAATAACTGCAATTATTATATTGGATAAATTGTGATGTTGTATATAGATTGTTAGGTAGTTTTTATTTTTTTTTAAATAATACATATATTTCATATATGTTGAATTGTTATAATATAATTAATTAAAAGTAAAATTAGAACAAATTAACTTATAAACGCTGATCAAAAATTAATTCACGAATTCAAATACCTATTTATTAATAAACAATTAACATACTAATTGACGTTAAAGCCTAGTACGCTGCTTATGCGAAACGAAAAATCCCAAACAAAATTGACACAACGAAATCATAAACGGAAAATTTCGTTCTGCTTTTCGTTTTGCAGTACGCTGTTCGAAGAGCGAAATTCATAATTGTAGCAGATTATTTGGAGAAGTCTCCGCTCCTTTTTCGCACTGAATTAATTATACAGACTATTTATTGTGTGCGGAAAAATGAAATTTGAGTTAGGCTTAAGCCTAGTACGCTGCTGATGCGAAACGAAATTTTTCTGTGATCTCAAAACAGACAACGAAACGCTTGCGAAAACACAACGGAAAATATCCTTGGAGAGTTTCACTAATTCCAAAAACAAAATCAAACATAAACGCAAAAAATCAGAGAAACCCATGATGTAAGAAAATGATAAACAAAAAAAAAACACAAATAAACCCGAATGTCATTTTTCCGCACACAATAAATAGTATGTATAATTAATTCAGTGCGAAAAAGGAACGGAGACTTCTCTAAATAATCTACTACAATTGAACATTTCGCTCTTCGAACAGCGTAGTGCAAAACGAAGAGCAAAACGAAATTTTCCGTTTCTGATTTCGTTGTGTCATTTTTGTATGGGATTTTTCGTTCCACATCAAGCCTAGTACGCTGCTGATGCGAAACGAAAAATCCCATACAAATTTGACACAACGAAATCAGAAACGGAAAATTTCGTTTTGCAGTACGCTGTTCAAAGAGCGAAATTTATAATTGTAGCAGATTATTTGGAGAAGTCTCCGCTCGTTTTTCGCACTAAATTAATTATACAGACTATTTATTGTGGGCGGAAAAATGATATTTGTGTTACTTTTTGTTTATTATTTTCGTACATCATGGGTTTCTCTGATTTTTTGCGTTTAAGCCTAGTACGCAGTTCGGGAAAAATTTTATTTCATACAAATTTTTTCCCAGGACAAATTTTGTCTCGGATTTTTCTTAAGCAATACGCAGTTCAAACGCAAAATCCAAACTTTTTTTTCAAACTGTACATACCAAAGTCTCCACATAATTTTTCCCAGACAAATAATGTTCGAAGCATTATTTTGCTAGACAAATGTTGACGTTTCATGAATATCACGGTTTTTATCAACCAAAAATATTTTTTCGTTTTAACATTTCCAATTTTGACAGGTATTATGTACCAAAAAAACATAAAATATAACATGAAAGAAAGTTACGGGAATAAATTATACAAAATAGCTGTTTTCACACAGTCAGTGGCGTTGCTAATAGGAAAGGGTTCAAGAGGGCCAAATAATAAAGCGGCAACTTTTTTAATTCAAGAAAATATACAAAATTTTCATAGATATAATTTTTAAATGACAACATAAACTCACTGTTAAGGCTGCAAACCCTTTTTTGTACTGATTTTTTTTGTTATTTTAATATTGCAGTGCAGATTTACAAAATTCCAAAAAAATATTTTTACCTACGTTACTGTCCTCATTTGAATTTTTTTTTATCTCTACACCTTCAAAATTTATCTTGAGAAAAAGAATGTAGAGATAAAATTTAGTTTGTCTCGATCTGCGTACTAGGCTTTATGTTTGATTTTGTTTTTGGAATTAGTGAAACTCTCCAAGGATATTTGCCCGTTGTGTTTTCGCAAGCGTTTCGTTGTCTGTTTGGAGATCACAGGAAATTTTCGTTTCGCATCAGCAGCGTACTAGGCTTTAAGTAGAAAACCTTAAAAAAAAAATCTACTACATTCAACAAGAACTCAACTGTCGCCATAGAGTATTATTTAGTTTACACAGTACCTACCTTAGAAGAAGAAATAGAGGAACGGGCATATCGAGATAAAAGTAAGGCTTTTTCATAATAGTGTGATGGCCAGTTGTACAATAGTGGCTCAGCCTCGGTTCAAGATTTTAACTCACCGATTTCGGCGGATTAACTAACGTTCCGTTCAACGCTGGTTCAAGTATGTAATTGGTTATTATCACACACTTGAACAGTAAACCACTGTTGAAACTCAATTAATCCGCCGAAATCGGTGGATAAAAATTGCTAAACCACGGTTTAAATATTTGTGCAACTGGCCCTGAGTTACACAAACACAAATGCATTCACACAGTTAGACAGCAAAAACATGGGGAATTTTCAGCTGTTTTATTGAGGAATGTGTTTTGAGATTTTTAAGTCAAAATTGAAAAAAAGCTTATAAATTAAATAAACAAGTGAAATAAAATAAATTGAAAAAAAAAAAAATATAAAACTACATGCGGTGCTGCGTTAAATCACATTTGCCACCACCAACAAAAGCTAATTCGACCCTGGGCGAGAATTTCAATTTTGACAGACATATCACGTTTCAAAACATATTTGTATTTTCAAAAAATTTGCCTTTTTTACAGCAAAATGCTAAAATATCAATTTTAAAGTATTCTACGATACTGTATTTACATAAAATACATCACGCTAAAAATGACCACGTTAATCCATGTGGAATTTGAGACACAATCAGCCCGTGAAATAAAAAAAATTGTTAACTCCATATTATAAGTAGGTGTTTTGACACAATTTAACACAGCACCGCATGTTGTTTTATATTTTTTTTAATAAAGTATTGGATCTAAGACCCTGTTTAGATTGGGAAGATTGAGTCCGGACTGGTGAGTGCCATCGTGTTTACATTTGAAACCTTGAGGCGCCTCAAAATACATTGAAACAACAACAATTTCAATATTTCACACATTGAAACAACAACAAAGTAGACTCATGAGTCCGGTTTTTATGTTTTCTTCGTGCCTCACGAGATTCCTAACCCCACACTTCTCTTGGCAACGAACTGCCGCGATACCGGCCTAAATCTTCCCAATCTAAACAGCGTCTAAAAGCCCTTCCACACTATTCCACTGAATATTAACACATGTCAAAAAATTCCGAAAGAAATCATGTATAATAAAAACAAAATATGACAGCCCATCTTACACAGCATGATATTCCAGCCTACACGATTTGACTTAATATTATGTTTGGTAACTTTTTTTTCAACAAATTTCCCAAAAACTAGTTTGTTTTCTATGGGTTTTGACAGCAAATTGTGAAAATTTGTGCAAATTCGTAAGAAATTTCACGTTACCAAAAAGACCAATTGTGTTAATACATGAGAATTTGGTTCTAATTCTATCACACATTTCATCACATTTTTATTGAGGTTAAATTAAACTGTTGTGTGTGGTCAAAAAATGAAAAGTAATTTCTCTCCCACAAATTAGGCAGTAGCATGGAATTCTTTCCCACTTTCAATTTGACATGTATTAATACTCAGTGGGGTAGTGAGGAAGGGCTTTAAGGTACAGACATACAGGGAGTGTTCCTTTATTTATTCCGAATATTCGGAATATCTGTAACACCGCTTTTGCATTTCTTTATTCACTAAAATAATCCGGATAAATTTTTCTGTTGTTTCATTATTACTTTCAGAATTATTGGAATGCATTCTTTTTGTTCCCACTCAAGAGGTAGTGTAAATGGAATATTCCCTAGTTTGACAGATAGATTTAATTTTATTCATTGTAAACAAAAACTGTTGTCTTGTCTGCCATTTGCCATTAATGAAAATCAATTAAAACAAATAAAATAGGTAAGCATTTGTGATTATTATTTTTGCGTGAGCGAAAAATTTATTTCCGATTTGCTAAATTAAAATTTGTGTAATTTGTTATCATCGCAACTTTTTGTATTTCCGTAGGTAATTCTTCTGCGTTTCGCTTTTTTTAAAGTCGCGTGTTTTGTAGTGAAAACGTGCGTAGTAGATGAACAATTTGTAGAAAAATTATAGAAAATCAACCAAGTGAAATAATTATTTGTTTTGTTTGTGATATAAAATTTTTCAAAGGTCATCAAGATTTGATAATACACAAAAATTATAAAAATAATTTAGTTTGACATGAAAATAAACAGCTGATAGTTGAATATTCATTCCCTTAAAACCTGTTTCTTTATTTATTCCATTCTGAATATTCTGGATAGATATTTTGCCTTTTCTGTCTTTTCTATTCTTTATCCGGAAAAAATAAAGAAACACACCCACAATTTCTCACAAACTCTGAACTTTAGCATACATAATTTCTCATTTGAGTTTGTAAATAAGATTCATATAAGCTAAGTACAGACGATTGTCAGATCTTACAATTTTGTCAGATCTATCAGTAAAAAATCTGTCCCAAATGTCTTACAATCATCCGAACACACAATTTTGTCTGACAATATTATCAGAAACGTCATTGTCAGGTAATTGTCAGACGACAATCTGACAAAAAATTGTCAGGTATCCTACAATCGTCTGAACACACAATTTTTATGTCAGACGATTAGGACATTGTCAGACTCATTGGTCACTGTCAGATTTTTTCATTGAAAGCATCTTACAATTGCGGACAATTTCTTCATTGTCCGAAATGTCAAGAGATGAACAAAAAATCACGACCTGTGATTCAAAAATCACAATCACTACCTGTGAGCAATTCACATATAACGGGTGATTTTTTAAGAGGTTTAGAACTTTTTTAAAAAAAAAAACACAAAAAATTCGAAAAAATGAATGAAATATTTATTTGAATCGATAGTTTGAACCTTGCAATTTAATGTTTAAAGATAATTTCATGCAAATGTTGACCGCGGCTGCGTCTCAGGTAGCCCATCCGCTGAGTCCAATTTTGGCATACTCTTTCACACATATCGGCCGGTATCTCACGAATGAATGCATGGATGTTGGCTTCCAGTGCGTCAATCGAAGCGGGCTTGTCCCTATAGACATTAGCCTTGACATACCCCCACAAAAAATAGTCTAATGGTATCAAATCGCACGATCTAGGCGGCCAATTGACCGGCCCGAAACGTGAAATTAACTGTTCACCAAACTCGCCTCGCAATTGCGCCATTGTTTCGCGTGCTGTGTGGCATGTGGCACCGTCTTGTTGAAACCACATATCATGCAAGTCAAGAACTTCCATTTCGGGCAAAAAAAAGTTTGTTATCATCGCTCGGTAGCGTTCACCATTGACAGTAACGCTGCGATTCGCATCATCTTTGAAGAAATATGGCCCAATAATGCCGCCGGCCCATAAACCGCACCAAACAGTGGCTTTTTCGGGATGCATTGGTAGCTGTTGCAATGCTTCTGGCTGATCTTCACTCCAAATGCGGCAATTGTGCTTATTTACGTACCCATTCAACCAAAAATGAGCCTCATCGCTGAACACAATTTTTCGATAAAAAAGCGGATCCTCGGCTTGATAGTAAAATTCAATAATTTGCAAGCGTTGTTCATTTGTAAGACGATCCATGGTTAAATTGCAAACCAAACTGAAGCTGTTTGACAGTGACACAAGGTACTAAACACACGTCAGCTGTCAAAACCAGTGTTGCCAAAACCAAACCAGCTAAAAAATCACCCGTTAACCTGTGAGTGCCTTAAATGCGATTGAAAATCACAACTGTAGTAAAATCACAACTCCACAACAAAATCACAACAAACAAAAACGATTCACAAATCACAACGAACGCAAAATGAACTTTGGTCGTGATTACTTTATGAACTGTGCACAAAATCACGACCAGAGAAGTCACAACAATGAGTAAAATGAAATAGAACGAGAACTGTAGTCGTGATTTATTTATTATTTTAGCAACTGAACAAAATCACAAGACAAAGAAAAATTTTATGATTCATGACGACAATGTGAAGAACAGTTTTATTTTTTAAATATTTTAGGACCTAGAAGGTAGGTAGAATAGAACTGAATTGTAAATTGTGATGCCTGGTCGTGATTTTTTACACAAGAACAATTGAGTTTTCTCTTTATTCAAAGGCGCTGGAAAGCTGAAATTTTGTATATTAACTTTTTAAAGCATTAGGTACGTACTTTTGAATCCGCCTCCTGCCACGCCTACTTTTTATTAAAAGTCAGTTTTTTATTTAATCAATGGCGCTAGAAAGCTGAAATTTTGTATATGAACTCTAAAGCATTGGGTAAGTACTTTCGAATCCGCCTCCTACCACGCCCACTTTTTATTAAAATTCAGTTTTCTCTCCATTCAAAGGCGCTAGAAAGCTGAAATATGAATTATTCAAAGCATTTAGTTGATACTTTGGAATCCGCCTCCTGCCACAACTAAGAAAAAAATTTTAGGCCTCCAAAAATATTTTAAAATTACCAATCACAATCACAGGTTAAACTCACAGTAATTCATAAATCACACTCACAGTTATACCTGTGATTGGAAAATCACAGTTTAGCTCATCTCTTTATGTCAATGAAACCCACGGTTGGAGTCGAGTTGGTTAAAGAGATACAAAAAACAATTGTGTTGAAAATTTGCAGTTTTTGCACAACTGAATAAATAAACTTAAAAAGAAAATATGTATAAAGCAACGGGACTCACTTCAATTATATTTTATATCAATTCTTTGTGTTGTGTAGTTTTATTCTATTTATTATTTTAGTTATTATGAATCGAGGAACAAAATATTCGAAGAGAATCAAATACTAATGGGCGCTGGAGATCAGAGAAAACGACGTCGTCAGGAGGCTAAGAGTTCTATCGAAAAACCAATGCCAAAGATTGCTTTATATTTGTATCTATTGTATTGTCTTCCATTTTCCTTTTTTAAGTTTTTTTCAGCACATACAAAATTTCAACACAACCATTTTTTTGTATAGATCTGCAAACCTTTTGAATACAAAATTTTCAAGCTGACAATATTAGCTGCATCTGATCAGGATCAATAAATACAAAAACAACATATAATCCTACTTTTTTTCTGGATCTTTTCATGCTCTAAAATCTAGTACTTTTTTATATATATATATATATATAAGGATATATACCCTGGCTGTCACTGTGATTCGGTTTGTTTTATTGTGGGGTGATCCAGATCAGATCATGTGGATAAAAAAATGCAGCTATTGTCAGATATATTATTGTCCGAAAATTGTCAGACAAGAGCTGACAATCAAATTGTCAGATTTTGCGACAAAATCTACCAACCGTGTGAATGGACAATTTTTCATTGTAAGAAATATGTCAATTCTCAGCTATTGTTAGACCACTGACAGTTCTGACAATCGTCTGTACTTAGCTTTACTATGTAGTTTGTTTTCTTTTTTGGAAAAAAATATTTATTATTTTTTTAACTTAATTACTCTTAAATGCACCTACATAGTTAATTGGGGGAATTAGCTAATTAACACTTCAATTTGTCTTGTTGAAAAAGTTTCCCACTTAACTCACTTAATTCATTTTTCATTTCACTTTAGACCTTTGATTATGGCCCTAGCGAATCAGGGGGTTGCGATTTTAAGTCGGCAGTTGACCAACTATTCCCATCATCTGCAATGATTGAAGTACAGCCTTATAGGTCTTGTCCATGTCGTATGCGTAAGCCAGTGTATCTACATAGTTGGGGTTGATTTAAACGCTAATAAGGTGCCAGATTCCCGGAAACTGTTCTTCAGTCTATTATAGATGTTAATTTGAACTCATATAACAATAAATGCACTACTTAAGTTTGGCTTAAGTTTTAATGGTTTTAAATTTTTATTTACTAACAACTATATAACACCACGCTAAATGATGACTATTAGAAGTTGGTATCTCCCAATATCTAAAGTTGAAAAAAAAATCGAAGAAAAAACAGACAATGGCGCGAAATTTTAAACAGCCTGAAGTTAAGGTATTAGTACTTAACAATTTGCTAACTTTAAAGCTCTTTATACTAAAAAAAAGTTTTAAACATTTTTGAAATAGTATCACACTAAGTATATTTTATTAATAAACTTCAGCTGAACACGCCTAAAAAATGACAGTTCGTGTAAACAACAAGTAAGCAAACATACCATTTTCGCATTTTTAATTGTCAAAGTGACATTTGGAGTTAGTATGATACTAAAAAGATAAAATAGGTATTTGGTGATTTTCACTAATAAAATGTTAAAAAGATAGCGCGATGCTAACACGTTTGGGGCCTAATTACGTAAAACGAAAACGATCGGACGATATCGTTTGACAATACCCATCTCTATCACATCTAAAGAGACAGCTATTTCCAAAACGATATCGTTGGATCGTTTTCGTTTTATGGGATCAAGCCCCTGGAAAATTCTGTTTTTAATCTATAGCATCATATTAAAAATACTTAAACATCTTATTTTCGAGGGTTTGTATAGAGACATTATATGGGTTTTAATTTTCGGTTTTTTTTTAACTCGTATAATTGTGGTTTCTTGGTTATATTTTCCCTTTTAAAATTATCCTTTACGACTTTTTACTTTGGAGTTCAGAAAATAACAACCAGATAAACTCACTCTCACAAGGCCAAAATAACGATGACGAGACAATCAAAACGACGACGATGTTGTCACCAAAAATATACGGCAATTTACGGTAACATGTGCCTTTCTAGAGAACACATTTAACATCATCTTCATCTTCATCTACATCCCAATCCCATCGGCCATCTCTCTCCGTACCCAAAGACGAGAGACGGAGTCATCGTGGTGAACAGCTCAATTCTTCGAAAGCATTTTCTTTTTAATTTTTGTTTTTGTTTTTTTTATTTTTATTATTATTTTCGTTTATACTTTCAACAAGTTAAGGGCAAGTAATGGGTACACACAAAATTAAATTCGATTATCCATGATTGCCGGAAAGACTCTTAAAACAAGACCAGTTTTTCCATAAAAATTGACAAGAAGTGTTGACGGACAACAATTTATAAATCGATAACTTGAAACTGTCAAATTTATATGTTAATTTAAATATTTGTCAATTGTGTAAAATTGTCAGAAAATAGCCAATAAATAGGTCAAATTTTGTCAGACCATATTTCTTTTTTAAATATTTCTTTAAAGGAATAATTTATTTCGCATATTTTGAGATAGGTACTAATGTCATACCCAAATCTGACAGTTAAAATAAAATAATCATGACATACCTATTTGTCATTGTATTTTTATACATATTATTATGAGAATTATGTCAATAAGTCATAGTGAATCGTATAATTCTAGCATAAAAGAAGTTTTTTAAAGGAACATGTTTGTGAAAAAAACCCCCTGGGCTAGGTATGGTACCTATCTAGCTATTTCATTTTAGAAATATGAGCAAGTTCGTACGCACTTAACAGTGCACTTTAATCATTCTACGTTATTATTTTTTTTTGTATGTAAGTTTTATTCTTTCACGTTCTCTGGTATTCATATTCTTTTTTACGAGGAAGAACAAAAAGAGGATTATTTTGCTTACAATCTCAAAGCGACCGAATTGTTTATTGCAACTGTCGGCATGTTATTTCAGTACCTCTCTGTGCATATCTACTTTAGACTTCAGTTTCAGCTTCATTAATCTTAAAAAAAAAAAAAAAAAAAAAACAAGTGACCGAAGGGGGCGACTCCGGCGGGAACAAGAGGACCAAGCTCGGATAGGATGTGAGACTGATTGTGCCCTGGGACTAGTATCTGGATTGGATGCAGAAGTAATCGTTGGAAAACAATAGAATATGGCAGAGTCTGCAAATCAGAAATGTAAAAATAAGACAAATAAAAATCGTTTCTGAAATATCATATGACTATATACGAGATTGAAAACTGAGCAAAAATTTCTAAAGTAGATAATTTTTCAAAATTTGCTGCCAAGAAAATGCGACATGATAATAAGAAACAATTTCTTCATTTAATTAAAAAAAAATTGATTTTTTAAATATTGCACACAGTAAAATAATTAATAACCGAGAGCGTTTTTCGGTGGGTAAAAAAAATGTGTTAATTATTACGAAGTCAAGGGTAAAAATTATATAGTTCACTGTGTTAATTGTAACGTAGTCGACTCGATTAAAATAAAATCGTAAAATCGTAATATTAATTGAAAAACTTGGTTTAAAATCGCAACTTTGAAGATCGTTTATGTTGAAAGAGTAGCTTGCTTGAATCAAATAATAATATTTAGTTAATTTCACACATCTCTGACTTAATTCATTATTGAAACCGAAAAAAACTAACCCAGAAGTAGTTTTATAAAATTTAGTAAACTTTAACCGAATCAGTGTGTAGGTTTACATAGTTTCGAAAAAATTAAATTCGCACTTAAATTAAGCTAACATTTCACCGAAAAATATTAACTTCTTTTATTATTTACTAGAGAGATAGTGGTAAGTGGTGACTGGTGAGTCTGATAATAGATAGGGTTTATCTGATTGCTTGAATAGAGCATATTTTTCCGGAGCAGAAAATAAAATTCAAAATTGTTCGTATTTTCCAGAGGTTTTTAATCCATCGTCATCGTAGCTATCCTTCGATGGAATTTGACAGTTGATGGCTTGACAGATAGGTGACAATATTTTGAGGCATAGAGAATATTTCATTCCAAATGTCAACAAATTTCCCTACAAAAGTATTTTTCGTATTTTTCAAATTTGTAAAAAAAATTCACAAATTTTTTTTCCCATAGGAAAAAAATCAGTTTTGAGGAATTTGTTGAAAAAAAAGTTACCAAACAGGCAAAAATCCAAAATTTAATTTTTTAAGATGTAGATTATATTGAGTTTTCGTAGGAAATTCTAATTAGCATATCTTAAAAAAATATCAATACTATCAAACGGTTCACTTATTCTATAGTAGTATTAAAACGTGCCTCCGTTTCCCAGTAGGAAATTTCATTCTCACTGATAAATTTTGCTGCATTCAACATTGAATTCAAAGGCCACTTCTTCGAAGAAACAGCGAGCACTGATTTAGTTACTGTTAAGTAATGCATAGTTTCACCAGTTCATGGTTTTATGTACATTGTCTGCTTTGTAAATGGGCAAAATGTCGAAACACTTAATAAATGAAGGGATTTACCAGGTACACAAAATTTAAGTGAGTTCAATGTGGACTTAAAAGATCACAACAAAAACATACATTTTAAAAAATAGCCAAGTTCTTTTATATAAAAATCTGTATATGTAACAATTCTCAGCCGTGAAAAGTAGTGAAATCTAAAAGTATGCCAAGTTCTATCTTTATGAAGGTTTAAAATCAAATATTTTAAGAAGAGTTATATTGAAACAACACCAAGTTATGCGAGAAATTTATTATTTAATGATTACTGACTAAATTTTGGTGGTTCACATTGTCAAGTTTTCAAAACGTTTTGAATTTTGAGTAATTAAAAGAAAACTTGCCAAGTGAACCCCCAAATTTGTATAAGGGTCGGTAAAAATCGACCATAATTTGCGTCTTAGAGACGCATTTTGAACTTTTAATTGAATTATATCCATTCGTTCCAACCAAGCAGAAGTATTTTCTAATTTATAAATGAAATATTAATTAGTGATTAAGCAACCCACAATTCCCTAGTGATTTCACTACTAAATTTACATCATAATTTTCATCGAAAATAATAAATATTAAGCTGATCAATAACCACTCAGTAACACTCAATTAGTGATTTCTTTGTTTAATATTCATCATATTTTTCATTGGCAAATATTGAGGTAGTGAAAAAACAAGTCCAAATTATTTAGCGATTTCATAAAAGAATTTTCATCACATTTTTCATCAAAAATTAATGATCTGATGAATAAGCAAGTTAGCAATTTCTTTGTAGAATATTCATCCAAATTTTCATCGGAGTCCTCAGTCCAACTGGTGAATAAGCAACTTCCAAGGAAGTAATGATTTAGTTGTGGAATTTTCATCGAGATTGTTGCATGTGCGCCAATGACATGCAAATGTTAAAATCCTCGATGTATTCCGCTCAAGGAAGAAGCAAGTTATTCACCATTGAATTTTAAGAAATTTCCCACTGTATTACTCTCAAAAGAAGTATTACTTTCAAAAGATGTTCTTTACAGGCCACTTGCAATAACGAGGTTCTAAATAGCAACAAAAATGCTCTCAAACGCAATGAATTAGCTGCAAATGAGCTCGACATTAGCTCTTAATGTGCTTCTATAGCTCCTTATAAAAAAAACGAGTTCTAAGATTAGCTCTGGAAGCGCGTCAATTTTTTAGGCGAGTGTTCCAGGTGGATTTTTCTGAGAAAATAGGTTTTGTATATGTTAATTAATTAATTTTAAACATTTTTTCATCCCAAACCTATTTTCTTAATAAATTCCTGCTGAACACGCCTTTAACAGTGACAATTCATGTGAAAAAAAGGATTAAAACATACCATTTTCACATTTTTAAATGTCAAAGTGACATATGGATTTGTGCATGAGACACAACTTGCTTCTTTTATTTATAATTTCTTTTCATTTATTTTGTACCATACATTTAGGAATTCACGACATTTTACTCCCGGGGAGTCAGGAGAATTTAACAATTGTATACAAAATACAAGGTATTAAAATTTCAAATCGGTTTGTATAGGTATTAAGTTTGAATAAAATTCGTCCATTCGTTTAGGAACTCGTTCAATGAACATCTGGAGCACAAACCTATATATATTTACATAGCAATATAGTATACGTCGTCAGCGCGTGGCATCGATGAACGCCGCCGATATAAAAAAAATCACCTTTTTTTGGCCTTCTCCATGAGCGTTAATACGAACTATTTATAAGCTGAACAAAATACAATTTTTCTGGTTAATTAACCACCTTTTATCAAAATTACTCCGCTATCACGTCATGAGCTTAAACTGGCTGTAAAAGTCCAATGCAACCGCAAAATGTGGTTTTGTTATTGATTACTTACTGCAAGAGTAACGATATATATAATTCTTTTTAAAGGGTTCATCGTTAAAATGTAAGAACATAGGCACCTACAATATTATTATTGTTGACAAAATTGTCTCACATACAAACGCAGCTTCATATACAACAGTCACCGTCGAATAAATGTTTACATGTCACTTTAATTTTTTTTTGTTTTCTTTTTGGCGAAAAATCCGACGGACAGGAATATGATTCAATACTTCAGTAGTTTGTCGTCCATCTGGCGGTAGGGCGCCTAGATAGCAAACAAATGAAGCTCAAGATCATCGACTTAAAACCCTATTTACAAAATGTAGTGCAGTTTGCACCCTTCCTAAGCTATATGGGTGAATTAGCTTATTTGCCAAAACATTTACTTTTTTTTTAAACTACCGTCTTCGTGTTTATTGTATGTATGTATTTACATTTATATTATTATTAATTACACCTTTTTTATATGTTATGAAAATATGAAATATTTATTCAAAATGTAAATTTGTAAATAAGAATTATTATTATGTTAATAAATAAAAAAACAAGTCGAAAGGGTCCTCGATGTCCGTCTTAGGATCTAACTCAAAACTCTAACCGCCATATTATTCACTCGATACATCCGGATTATAAAAACATAAATCCAAAAGTAAATTATACAAATTCAATGTAAAAAACATCCGGATTTAAGTTTAAATCTGGATGTATCGAGTGAATAATATGGGTGTAAGTCAACCATTGTAAATGGTCTTTTCGTTTACCAAAACATTGTCAGTGGTATTTATAAACATTGTTTAACTTAAAACAACCTAAAAAATAAATATTTTTAATTGTTGTGACAAGCACTTTCTTAAAATACCCCTTAAAGTTTAAAATGGTCTTTCAAATCGCTTTCAATAATTTTTTTTTCTTTGTGGCAATTCTGGTCAAGAGAAAAGTCTCACAGGGATTTGTTGGCCCATAGATACATATGTGAGGAAGGGCGATTTCAGAGACCTTATACAGGGTGGCGCAAAAGTCACTACTACCTACCCTATTGGAAGATGCTATAATTATTGCAAATGGCTGTAAATGTCAATTTGACATTTGTGAAGTTAAAAGAAATAGATCAACAAGACATAAATAAATCACTATATACATGTCTCCTAAAGAACGTGGAATGTTTCGATGGATTTTTTCCATCATTTGCAAATATTTTAGCATATTCCGATAGGTTAATGACTTTTGCGCCACCTTGTACAACCACAGCTCGAAATACTAAACAAAAAAAAATAAGTTTGGTAGACTCCCGGTGGGCCGGTCACCTAGCACGTGTATTAACGAACTAAAAAATACCCTTTGTAACGCAATTTATGGTAGACGCAAACGCTGGAAGGATGCAGCATGGACTATAGGACTAGGACTTTCACAACCTTGGGGTACATAACATACGATAACATCGACGATCGGTTCGCATTCGGGATTGGTGGAGAGATTTGTTGAACAATGCCAAGGACCGGAACCCGAATGTAGAGTTGCAATGATGATGTATATTGTTAGTAACCAAATAACTTCAAATTTTAGTGAGCGTAGGCTTTCTTTCAAAGGTTACTGTAGGTATTTTTACAATAAAAAAACCTAAATTGCCTTTGTTATTTTCTGTTGATCCCTTGGTCATCCTTCGATTGCAAACATGCAAGCAAAATAATATATTTAAATAATACATAGGTATCCCTAAGATACCAATTAAAAAAAAAAAAAATTTCTGTCGATATACCTCTTACCTCCTCTGGGAAGAACCATAGAACGTGTACCTATAGGTTATGAAAGTATATTAATGTGTAATATTGCCGCATCGCGCAGTTCAGTTGCGAACAAAGAATATTCTCTGAACCGAACAGCACCGGCACTGAGGTCCTTGTTCGTAATTATAGGGGCCTGTAGTGGCATCGCAGTATGTACATATGTATGTAGATAAGAATTAAGTTTCTTTTTGAAGAGGTCTAATGAAGCTATAATAAATCAAAAGGTTCGGTGTTTGGTGTTCGGTCCGCTCCGGACGGATTTTTTTTGCCGAAGCGAAAGCCACCGACACGAAGTAAAACGACATTTTTTTTTTTTGTGTTTGCTTGGATTCCATGCTGATGGTTGATGGTTTTATTACATTTAGGTATTTTTTTTTTTATATTTATACCTACACATAATTAATATGACTTTTTTTTGTTAATTTTGTTGTTGCTATTGTACATACCTATATAGGTAGCTTCGGAAGTGTTTAATTGCTTGTGTTTTAGGATTTGTATATTCACTTTTTGGCTTAAGATTTCTCATATTAAGAATGTCATTATTTACGACAATCCAATCATACACGTATCTATCGTATATTGAAGGAGAGAACTGAGTGAAAAAAAAAGATAGACTGAGTATTTCTAATTGCATTATGTATGCGGATATACTGATGTGGCCTTCTCTATTATTTTTAGAAAAAAACAAAGTTTTTAAAGAAACAAAAAAGGAGATTAGTGATTCTAAGGTTTAGTTTTTCAGTACCTGAATTAACTCTGAGTTAATCCAGAGTAAGTAAATCCTCCAAATAAATTGAAACCGGGTTAACTCAGAAACAGTTTTTCAATTGTCAAAAATCTATTGAAATTAAAGTAAGAGGCTGTCTAATTGCGCTTTCAATATGTCTATTTGGTAACTTGAAACGTTGTAGGTATACGACGTCATACAACAAGCAGCACAATTTGCTGGCAAATCCAATAGAAGAAAAGTGACAAGTAAAAACTTGAAGTAAGAAGTTGCAATTAACAAATAAATATAGTACCTATTAATTTTGATATTTGTTGTATTAGCAAAATGTCAAAATTGAGTACGATTTCCTCCGCAGTTCATCTATCGGATTCTGTAATTGGGGTGAATAATTTCTGAAGGATCGGGATACTATAAGTGTCATCAAAACAACGTGTTGCGTTCAAACAATATCCCTGTGTGAACAACTCAAACCTATGTTTCTGCACAACGACAATTTAAAGCACAAAAATAACCCTTATTCAAGGTTATATCTGCACCAATCCCTATCAAATTTTGAACTGCCTTTCAAAATGTCATATTTAATAATCTATCAAGAATCTATGGAAGTTTTTAAAAAAATGCCAATTTAGTTTATACAGCCCTGCAGATCTGTAGAGTCTTTCATCGGTGGCCATAATTCAGGCACCGCATTGTTTTTTTCGTTCAAACCTCGCGAAACGAAAAATTTTAATGGCGATAAACTGTTAGAAATTTGTATTTCTCTAAATTGATTTTCAATCATTAATTCATATAGGTACCAGAAAAAAAATATTTTCAAAATAATATATTTTTATATTTTAAAATTTGTTTGCAAAATATGCGCATTATTGTGATCTAACTTTAATAATGTTATATTGAACTCAGACAAAAAATTTACTTTCCAAATTCCAATATGAAACAAAATAATATATTCCATTGCTGTTCGAGAGAAAGTAATGAATTGTGTATGGGTAGATATGTATGAATGAATCTTCACTTTGCTTAATCAACTGGAGTAAAAAGTGCACATACATAGATGAAGCCTTTTTACTTCCACAAAGTTAATTCTCTTAAATTATTGCAGTAGAGTTAAAAGGGTCCTTGCAATCAGAAAGAAACAAAGATAAGAAATCGATGTAGTGCAAAAGCAGTCATTGGAATTGAATATTTATTTAAATCTATTATTTAGATATCAATCATTAAAATACCCATTAAGATTTCTATGAATTATTTTGTATGATGTGACGTGGAATACCTAAGGCCCAACGAAATAAGGCCAAATTTCAAAAATTTTAGCATTATTACAAGATTCTGTTCTTTTAATCACTGAAATATAAGTTTGTAAAAGGAAAAATTTTCTACAAAAGGATTTTAAAATCTAGCATTCTGTTTTTTGAGCTCGCGTACGATTAAGCTATATATGGAATTTGAAATCTAGCACAATAAAATTTGAGATTGTGGCAACACGCCTATACCTACATGGCACATCGTACAACACGTCCAGCTGTATATGCATGAACAGTCAAAATATGTACATATGTTAAGCTAAGTACAGACGATTGTCAGATCTTACAATATTGTCAGAACTGTCAATGGTCGAACAATAGCTAACAATTAGCTGACAATTGACATTTTTCTTACAATAAAAAATTGTCCGTTCAAACGGTTGGTAAATTTCTTCCCAATTTGATTGTCAGCTATTTTTTTATCTCTCTTTAACCAACTCATTGACATTTCGAACAATGAAGAAATTGTTAGCAATTGTAAGATGTTTCCAATTAAAACATCTGACAATGACCAATGAGTCTGACAATGTCCTAATCTACTGACAATGATAAAAATTGTGTGTTCAGACGATTGTAAGATACCTGACATTTTTTTGTCAGATTATCGCCTGACAATGACGTGTCTGACAATATTGTCAGACAAAATTGTGTGTTCAGACGATTGTAAGACATTTGGAACAGTTTTTTCCCTGACAGATCTGACAATATTGTAAAATTTGACAATCGTCTGTGCTTAGCTTTACTGTTGAAGTTGTGGGATGTTGTGAAATGTAGCTGGTGTAGTGGCACAGACACAGGGATTCAAAAATAAATTGACTCGTTGTCACATTCGTGAATCTTTCAAAGATAATATCAATTGATGAAGAGCACTTGAAATATCGGGGATGTTGTTCTGCAGCTTTGAGATTTTTGTCAGTTATCTCTGTATAATCATATTGAATCGATACTTCCGTTTTAGACATGTAATGTTGAGTTGTTCAAGGTTTAGAATAAGAGTCCTTTCAGTGTTAGTTATTTTCCTATCGTGTGTCTATTCGTTCCGTAATTCTCGAATCTATATAAAATTGGACGAGAAACTATGAAAAATGAATCAACACTCATAAATTTTTTCAATTTTCATCGTTTCGCGACTTATTTTATCAATGCTAGAGTTACAGAACGTAGGCACATCAGGCTAGCAATTTCTAGGATATCTGCATTTATGCAAATTTTCTTCGATATTGTAGGGATATGGCTAATATACAAGATGAAGAGCAGAGGGATAGGGTCGGAACTCAAAGAGAAAGAAAACTGACAAAATGACAGTAACGATTTTCGCATTAATTCGGACCACTTTTTAACATCAAAAAATATATTCGACTAGAGATTATTAAGATAATAAAACGTTAACAGAAAATAAACGTACGAATTTATTTCAAATAATATTAGGTGTTTTCCTTTACGTTGAAACTCTGTGCATTTGTGTGAATTTCTACACATTTTATTATTTTTTTTTTATATCAACTTTGACAGACTTTTGTGCAGAAATCCACATGAATGCACAGAGTTTCAAAGAAAAAGATCTATGCTATTATTTATTTTTAAACAGCTTATTAATAAACAATGAACTGCTTATTGACGTAAACGAAAATCTACTACATTCATCTAGAATCTTGCTTTCACCAAAGAGTATTATTTAGTCTGCACACACACACACACACACACACACACACAAATAAATAAATAGTGTAAATAAAATATACCTTTGTCATTAGCTTTTTTTTTGTCAAGCTCTAATCGTTGGGCGAAATATCTCAAGTATTTTTTCAACTTAATTACTCGTTAATGCACCACCTCTTTTTCATTTTCATTTCATTTTCATTCATTCAAGTGAATTAGCTAATGAATTAGTTTTCAATTTTGATCTTACTGACAATATTTCACACTTAACTCTCTGATTCAACTGATATTTAATTTCAGTTTATTAATAGAGATTTTAGTATTTAATTTATAATTAATATTATGCCTTTGAATTTTTAAACATTTATATACGAACCTGCACGTGCTAAAGTATTTGAACATTATTTTCTCTTTTTATCCAACAAAATATGTGGTTTATAATATTAAATATCTGTATTCGTTTTCCCAATCCCATTTTATGAACTCTTTAGTGTTCATGTTCAAGAACACATCAGTTTACGAGTATAATGGGGATGGGGATATGTACATATGTGGTCGAAAACAAACCGTGCTTTTGTGTCTCATGAAATTCAATCTGATGCACAATCGATTAAATGCAAGGAAAAATAAGCTGCACGACAATGTCGCACGTTCTTGTTCTTTTCATTCGAATTCGTATAAGTTACTCCTTAAAAATGTTTGAAAATGAATTTTTCAAAAAAAAAAAAAGAAACTACACAAAATTTAAATAAAATGCGGGAATAATGCTGCAAAATTACACGACTTGTCGCTCTCCATTTTGTGTATACCTACCCAAATCCAGAATAACACCAACAATAACAAAAACACACACAAAATCTTTCCGTTCCGTGTTCGAGCTACAAAAAATCAAATTCATGCTGTGTACTAAATTATACGAAATACAATACCTGCCCTTAAGATCAATAAAAAAAAGGAACGAATTTGAGCGGGTCGAGCTAGTTCAAGTGGTTTGGGGAGATGCAGTCGATGTTAATGTTGTTGTTGGTTTTGTTGTGTGCCTCTTAATTATTCAACTGTCCAACTTTCAATAGGTTTGATTATTTTATGAAATGAATATCATTTATAATCTTTAGTCTTTTGTTAGTCATATTTGTCATGATCTTTTTTTTTTTTTTGCATCACTGCGATAAATAATATCACAGAAGGGTTTGTGAAATCACGTTCCATCTCTATATAATCAGTGTGTTATAAAGAATCGTTATTCGTTCTGGGAACAAGTTGAGAAACTCGACCTATTATTGTCTTTAACAGCTCAGCGGAAATTTATTAAAAATTCAATAGAATTTCCATTTGTATACATATATAATATTACTACAACGTCGCGGTCGGCACAAAGTGGACCAATTAGACAAAAGAGTGCAGATGCAAAATATTTTATTTTCGATTATACAAAATTTCAGTCGGTTGGATTAACTCTTTAAATTATTGATGTGTAAACATCTATACTGGCGGTAGAGTGAAAAAAGTGTGAGTGCCGGAACTCACGGTTAAGATGTGTAAACATACGTAACGTGACAAGAATCACAGAATCACAATCACAATCACGATCACAATATACGTTACGTTTTTTTCACCTTACCGCCAGTATAGATGTTTACACATAAAAAAAAAACGTGAAGTATCTTGTGATCGTGATTGACTCTGACCCTCACGTTACGTTACCTATATTGGATACGTTCAACACTGGGTCGGTAACTGACTCACTTTTTGATTTTCTCAAAATTATGCAGGTGATAGATTTTGTTGATCTTCATATTTTGTTAAAATTTCATATTTTTCGAAACTACTTCAACCGAGATATTGACATGATATCTATTATTTTGTTCATCACCTCAAAACTCGTTTGTTATTACATCTAAAGGATTAGTTTTTTTTTTATTCGCATCTAGGAAAATAGGCAATTAATTTCTTATATCATACATAAATCATCCCAGTTTTGGAGTTAAATCCGAGTTAACTGGTCCTGAATAAAGTCACCAAATTCGATGAGTTAACTCTGACAGATGAGTGTAAAAAGACTATTAAAAAAGATAGGGCAATAGATATGAAAATCGCAGTTTCGATAGTGCAAGTGTATTTGCATATGATGTCGTCTGTTATAAATTTTTGACAGGTGAAAGTAACAGTTAATCCTATATACACTTAATTGAATTGATTCGGATTTAATTTGTTTGCCATGGATTAACTAACTCGTGCATACTTAGAGTTAACTCAGGCACTTAAATACCTACTGCAGGCTATTGGTTCTTAGACTGAAGTTTTCGTGAGTCAAATGCCTTTATGAGAAGTTTCATCTCAAAATAAATAAAGGTTAGTTCATTAAGGTTTGGTTAAGCAAAAAGAAACTCAACTTTCCAAATTATTTCCACAGATCATGTAAAAAGGCCATCATACACCGCGAGAGCAATTCTACCTAAGGAAATCGAAGTTTGTAGGTAAGGGAGCTGAGGAATGCTGAATGAAACGACGAAAACGTTCCGCCTTTTTCTGAGTAGAATAACAAATTCTAATTAATAATACAAACACAAGTTGTTTGTTTCTAGGCGAAAAAAACAATCTGTTGTCATTAATTCTTCAATTGTTATTTTTCTAAAGCAAATAATTTTTGCTGTCCGAATTGTCAAATAAAAAAAAAAAGTAAAAAACTCCTACAATTAAAGCCGCTACATGTACACAAAATTTTCCTCCAGTGTGCGATTGAACTAAAAGTAACTCTGGGTTTAATCTCGCTCAAAATTAAGCCAGTGTGTGATGGCCCACAGAGTCATGTAAGTAAAATATACTTTTATGTTTGCAATTGGTAATACCTACAATTAGTGTCCGACCGAAGGTCGATTTTCAGCCGAAGCCGAAGCCGAAGCCGAATTATTAGGCTGAAAGAAAATCTTCTGCCGAAGCCGAAGCCGAAGCCTAAGGTTGAAAAAAGTCAAGGATTCTCCTTTCCAATTGGATACAAATATTATTTTTATTAAAATTTATTGCTTAAATAACATAAGACAAATAAAATAAAAATAACTTATAACTAATTAGTAATTATAAACAAAAAAGAAATAAATAATTTATTTTTAGTAATAATTTTTAGTAATATTAATTCAATACATTATTAATTAAAATCAAAGAGTCTAATGTTGTATGCTAAGAACAAAAGTTTGTTTGCTCGATATAATAAACAGATTCTTCGGCTTCGGCCAAAACTTCGGCCTAAAATGGCCGAAGCCGAAGGTTTGGCCGAATGTTGTTTTTTTGGCCGAATTCGACCGAAGCCGAAGGCCGAAGCTTCGGTCGGACACTGCCTACAATATATGGGCCTTATTGGAAATTTTCATACCATACAAAATTCTTTGCTATATTGTGAATCTCCATAGCAATTTATTCAACCGACAAAAATAATATTCTAATGAAATATTTACAGCCAAATTTCTATAAGAAATTTCTTGTTCAAGGTTGCAGCTTCAATTAATTACGAGTAAAACTTACAAGCATTGTTCACAGCACCAATTTCTTGAATTCCGGAAATATCCCGTTTCCATGTAGATCAGTCCAGAGATTATGAATTATAAAGATTGGAATCCTCGACTGTCATGCTGGTTTGCCTTCAAGCTAAACAAAATAACGGATGGTGAATGTATAACGGATCGGTGCACTGTAATAAGCCCGTGGGTTTTATTTCCCAAAGTAAAAGGAAATAATTTACCTGCTGTTTTTTTTGTTCTTGTTTTGAAATGGAAACAAAAACTGTGGTTTTTAATTCATTTTTCTTGTAGGTTACCTATAGGGAAATAAAACTCATTGGTCGCGTGCAGGGATCAATCCAAAGCTATCCGGATAGGTTTGTGTTGTTGTAATCCCTTGTGACAAAACAGCTGATGCAACAACAACCCAACGTATCTGAAAATTTTTTGGGATAGGTGTATAGCTTATCTGATAGTTTACAGAACGCAAGGATTCACTAAAGAACTAAAAAACGATTTTCGACTTTGTCAACTGCAGTTTTCTTGGACGGGGTTTATTTTCCATGGGCTTATTGCACTGCACCATATGTAAGCCTAGTACGCTGCTGATGCGAAACGAAAAATCCCATACAAAAATGACACAACGAAATCATAAACGGAAAATTTCGTTCTGCTTTTCGTTTTGCAGTACGCTGTTCGAAGAGCGAAATTTATAATTGTAGCAGATTATTTGGAGAAGTCTCCGCTCCTTTTTCGCACTGAATTATTTATACAGACTATTTATTGTATGCGGAAATATGACATTTGAGTTTTATTTGTTTTTTTTGTTTCTCTTTTTCTTATATCATGGGTTTCTCTGTTTTTTAACGTTTATGTTTGATTTTTATTTTGGAATAAGTGAAACTCTCCAAGGATATTTGCCCGTTGTGTTTTCGCAAGCGTTTCGTTGTCTGTTTGGAGATCACAGGAAATTTTCGTTTTGCATCAGCAGCGTACTAGGCTATAGATATGAATCAGAGCGAAAACAGCGTTATATTATATACCCTTCATTTTTCTTCCTTGTGTTTGATTATTTTGCATGTCTCTTTTCCTCATACTGCTATAATAACATTTTATAAACTAAATAGCCATCTACGTGTCACGTGCGTCGCACAGAAAAAACAAAATTTTTGAATCATGAAACGTGATTTTTTGATAATCTATATGGACCAATAAAAAACGGCAATTATTTTACCAACCATTTGCTTAAACAAATTTGTATGAAGAAGGATAATTTTATTAAATATATTTTTTGAAAATATGTAATGCAATTTTTCATCAAAAATCCAATTGGTTCTTCTTTATCTGCAGCATTGCCGAATAACTTTATTTTTATTTCTTGATTTAAATATCGGTCCTCATGTGGTATTGATTTCACAGAGTATTTAAAAAAAAATATGAAAAATCAGTATGTATTTTCTTTTTTGAGAGAAAATGAGTATACAAGAAAAAATACTGAAAAGAAACATTTAAGTAGCCTTATTGAGCTGTGTGGTTAGTAGGCATAAAAAACAAAAAAAAAAAAAAATACAAAAAATAGAGAATACAAAATTCAACAAAGACATCATCTCCCCAAGCCCAATCCCGGATTCCCGATTCCAAAATGAGAAGCACATTGTTTTCATACAAACTCACGACTACGCCATCCATATATACGTTTGTCTGCGAGATGCATCAAATTAAGATGAGATGTTGAGAGTTGGAGCTTGAATTTTGGAGAGAGGGGACGAAAAAAAAGAAGAAGACGAAAAAAACCATGATTACCTTTATACATAGAAAAAAAAAACCTCGGTTGTCAGGCTTGTTTAGTTCTTCTTCCATGGCTTCGGAATATCTTCATATCAACTGCTTCACTGCAGCAACAGCGATTTCGGTAAGCAGAAAGAGCGAACAGGAATTGCTCTGCTCGTGAGGCATTGACTGGTTTCTACCTACCTCGACTATATTCAATCTCAATCCGTTTTTTTTTTTTTATTATTATTATTTTGAAGAAAGAGAACAAAGACGGGTAAGACACGAAGCCGACGACGAAGAAAATGTCCAAACAACCAGGGAATATAGGAGGAGAAGAAGAAGCAGGGCAACAGGGTAACAGGGCAACACCACACCACCATCAGGGCAAAAGACAATTTAAGATTGGGGCTTACAGAATGAATGATTAAATGAAGTCATTTAATGGTTTATCAATTTAAGCCTTTTCAGTGTGCTACCCTTGAGGCAAAAAGGCATTTTCAACGCTTTTTATTATGTTTTTATGTTTGCTTTCTTATATAGGCTTGCAGACCTGATTGTATACCAAACCAAACCAAACCAAACTCAACCAAACGAACATAGTGATTGGGTCTCAAATGTACGAGTAGGTGTAGTGTTGTAGTGTGTTTGTTTAACTGAAGGATGCAGCAAGGAATCTTAATTACATTCTGGCCGATGTGATCTCTCTCTCAGTTAGGTACTGTCATTCTATCATTAGGTTCTTCTGATTTTTGTATTTATTTTGTTCTTTTTTTTATTTTTATTTAACTTGAGTTTGTGCTTTGATTTTGTTTCTGGGGAAAATAATTATAATATTATACTTGAGTCGAATCAATGAGTTTTTTTTGTTTGTTTTGTCAAGCTCCGGAAACTGTTTCGACTACGATTAGTTTTTGTTTAGAATTTGTTTTTTTTTTCCTTTCAGTGAAATGAGGGAACCATTAATTTTTTTTCTTATAAATTTTTTGTCAAAAATTTGAAATTTTGTATAAGCTTTACAATAATAAATAATAAATATCTAGATTCCAGGTATGCCTACGTAATTCGAAGTGCATTTGCTCGATTATTAAAAAAAAAGCGAAGGACTTGTAGGTATGTAACTATGTAGTAGCTTTTTCTGAGTTATTGAATTTGAAGTTTCGTGTCTAAGATGATTTCCAAATTTTGATATTCCGCTTCGATTCCATTTTTTGTTGATGGATTAAACATTAGCGGATGATAAAAAGCCTTAAACTTTATTGCAAAACCTAGAATGTTTCGGTAAATTTTTCTAAGTCTAAAATGATGATATTCAAAAACGGTAGTGGGAGATACTCCAGGAGGGAGACGACGAACCGATAGAAATAGTAAAGGAAAACAGGTATCTGAGAGTATTGATTACTTCTAACTTAAATCTAGAAAAGCATTTACAATCCAAATTATCCGAAGCTAAACGTGCTATGTGTTCTTTGTAGAGAAGTTGCATTCTTAAGAATGACGTTTCTCACATAGTCTTCCGAGCTACTGCAATCGAAATTATGTTTTATGGAGCTTAAGTATGGGGATATCGTTCGTTTGAAGCTATGGAAAAGTTTCTGCGTTTTTTTTTAATTAAAAGTACTTTCAGGCTGCCAAGTTCGTCACCAAACTAAATGCTATATATATCTTGAAACAGGAATAGCACCACTCTTTTTGGACACACTTAAATTACATTTCAATTACGTAGCAAGAGTTATGGCAATGGGTGATGAAAGGATTCCAAGATTAGTAGAAGATTATAGAAGAGTGGAACAAACAAGCAATTTTTCAATATCAGCCGGTGAAAATCACGATTTGCTCAAGGTGAAATTTGATGGTTTGCTGAAAAAAGACGGCAATATGATGTATGATATAAGTTTAGGAGTGAAACTGAACCGTTTATTTACAGAGCCTATACTACAGTAAAGTGAACCAGTTCTTGAATCATAACACCTGCTGCTTAGCTGATTACACATTTGAAAAAATTAGCTTTTTATTAAAAGTAAGAGGTTAACTCGTCGGTTTAATTACATTCCCCATCGACCAGAAAGTGCTTTTTTTGAGGTAAAAGTACTTAATTTTGAGGAAACGATCAATATTATGCCTGTTTGGTTACTTTTTTTCAACAAATTTCCCAAAAACTTAGTTTTTTTTTTTATGGGTTTTAACAGCAAATTGTGAAATTTTGTGCAAATTCGCAAGAAATTTCACGTTACCAAACAGACCGATTTTGAATGGAGAAAGAGGTTGGGATCGTTTTTAATAATACTCTTTGAACGCTCTTTGTTACGGAACACGCATACTTGATGAAATACTTTTTCCCTTGTCAAGAATATATAAACAGTAAAACCCGCTTAAGAGAAACGTCAAAATGTCACAGTCTTTCTTACACTTAAGCAGGTTTTTCACTTAAACGATCCCCGCTTAAGTGAAAAAACATATGTCACTTAAGCGGATTTGAAAAATTCCATTAAAACGTACCTCTTGACACATTGCAAATTTTGTTTTAGATTTTTGAGACCAAAATCGAAAAGAAATTGGTTTACAAAACGAAAATAAACGGTTGTGACGCATCAGAATTTCAAATGTCATTTTCTTGGTGAAAATTTGGTGGAGTTGAAAATTTAAGAAGAATTGAAAGCGTTCAGCATATTTTTTATTCTGGTCGATTAAATTTTTTTTGTCACTTAAAAGAGTTATTTTCAATGACAAATATAAAATTTAACTGAAAATGTGTTTCACGTATCCGGATTTTTGACTTAAGCAAGTTTCGTTTCAGGCGGCTGTGTTTTATAGGAAAATTGGTCGACACATACTCGGGTATGAAAAAAGTGTTTCAGATAAACGGGTTTTTTTCTCAAGCGGGTTTAAATAAAGATGCAATAAAAAATCATGTTAGTTTAAAATAATACCTAAAATTATTAATATTTATATATACTTATAATATGTATAGATACCTAAATAAACCCCCCTTAAGATGCGAAACGTCAGGAAAAAATGTATGTATTTTTGTTTTTAATTGCATAATTCAATAAATTGACCAAAAAACCCCGAACATAATATTTTAAAAACATGGCCACAATTTTAAACGTTTTAGTACGATGTTAAAGCATTTTTAACATACTTAAAATGCTTTAACATTGTACTAAATCGTTTGAAATTTTGCACCAATGCATGTATGTATATAAATTTTTTCTTATGTATAAATTATAATACAGACGGTAGACGGTCTTCGTCCAAACTATTTAAAGTGTAATCCTAAATTTAAAAAAAATGTAATTTGTATTAATTCTTAAAGCCAAGGCACAAAATTTTAAACATTTTAACGCGGCTCTAAATATACTTAAAAATGGGAGTCGGCTCTCAATAATAACTTTAGAATGAGAGTCGGCCCTTTGTAAATTTTAAACGACATAAAGTATACTTTTAACGTTAAAGAGGTCTTCTAACTTTAAAACCAGAAAAACGCTTCTCTATCTTTTTAAAGTATGTTTTATCCAGTTGACGTTTGTCATTTTATAATTAAAATAAGTGTATTCATGCAACGTCGGAAAAGCATCGTAAACTTGGTAAACGTCTTAAAGTTTACGACGTCGTAAACGAACTGTCAAAATTTGTATGGGAAATCTTTTCAAACAAATCTTAAACTTTAAGACACAAATTTGTGTGTTAAACAAAAATGGTAAACATTGTAAACATGGTAAACTCTTGTAACCTTAGAAGAAGAAATAGGGGAGCGGGCATATCGAGGAAAAGGTGAGTTTTTTTTTTCAAAATAGTGTGAGTTACACAAACACAAATGCATCTTATGTATTGATCACAACAATAAACATACTTACCATCATCTTCGCCAAATAAATCAAGAATTAATAGATCATTGAAAGCAATTTGTTCATACAATTGTATAAATTTACTTTTTTGGCTTATTTTGGGCATTTTTAAATTGCGGATGACAAATTTTAGGAATGTTAAAATTAAATTAAATGTTTTAAGCTGTTCGACGTTTAACGAACAGCTGATTTGTTTACCACATCGTTTACCACATTTACGCAAAATGTTTTTAGGTGCCTTCATGAAACGTGTGTCGGAAACTTTACGATTTTACGACATCTATTTTTGGTCCGAGGACCAAACTGCAGTTCGAGAACCGCGATTCAAGTTTAGATTTGAAGTGGTCTAGAAGAGGCCCTATGCTTCTGATGTTCATGAAATTTTCAAGGTTTCAGTTTCATCAAAAATATTTAGAAGGTCTGCGCAGGCTCAAAATATCTTTAAATTCAAGAATAACATTTTCTCGAATTTTTCGAATCGTAGGTATTTGTCAGAAACTTTACGTGGTCCAAATCTGACACTAGATCACAAGTCGTATCCACGAAAACAAAATGCTTAAGCAGCGCAAGGTTATCAAAAAATCATTGACCAAAACGACAAGAACAAGTCGCTTAAGATGAGGTTTCAGATTCTTTATCAGTACTCAAGTCCTCCAAAGTTTGCACTGTGCCTTTGAAAACCTTTTTAATCCGTCAATATTTTCAACTCATTGAGTTTCACTCATTGCCGTTAAATTCTTCCATTTAGTTTCTGGATATTTTGTTTTTATGTTTTTCTGTCGATAGTTTAACAAAATTCCAACCGATCTTACCGGCGGGAATTACATACTTGCTATCGATAGTTTGTATGGAAACTCCATTTTTTTTTCTGTAATGGCGTCGCTAATCCCCGATATCGTTTTTTTTTTCAACCAATTCCCACCGCAATTGAAAAAAAACACCCAAAATGACATTGGATTTTTTCTTTGCACTACAGTTTACACTACCTTATCATAATAATAATAAAAAACAGTACTAGATTTTGGATCATTGAAATAGATTCAAATAAAAAGCAAGATCACATGTTGTTTTTAGTATTTACGTGTTAAAATTTAATCCGGATCAGATCATTATCATCATAAATTGGAGGTATTGAAAACAGTCTTTGGATTTTTGTTTTTAAGTTTTGAGGCACATTTAAAAATCGGAAAAAGTGACTATTTTGATGTCAATATAAAGCTCGTGAGTTGGTCTAATGATTTTTAAATATTTTTGTGTTTTTATATTTTTAATAATTTTTAATTAAATTTGTGTTTCATCAAAAATTAATATTTATCGATTTTTAAGTGTCTCAAAACATAAACGTATAATAGCTTTCATCTAGATGTGCGATCATTGCAAATTTTGATTGCTAATGTTTGATCCGTTTAGAAAGCAAAATCAGTGTTTATTTGTATATGCCAAAATATAAGGTTATTTTTTAAATTAAAAAAAAAAACAACCTTCCCCATAAAATCGTCGCTACAATGCAAAACTATTCTAAGTCACATTTACACAATTTTTTCAAGAGGAACCTAAGTCCGTTAAATACTGAAATCATGATTATATTCCATTATTAAAATTCTGAAGGAACTACTGCACGTAGGAATATGCGAAATGAAATGTGCGAAAGCCAACAAATTTCTTTATGCCGTTAAAAAAAACTAATTTCGGACCTAGACTAGTGCATTGTAACGACGAAATTTCTTTTATTGCTTCCAATGATTCCAGAACTACCTTTGCAATAATCAATGGAAATTTAAAAAATCATTTTGTGTGAAAGTTTGGGTCAAAATGCAAACCTAATTATTTTATGTCATAATTTCACCTTTAAAATTAAAAATTTGTATGATGGTTTTCATTTTGTCAAAAATAGAAGATGGGATTTTATCATCATTTATTAGCTATTTCTCACCTATTTCTTCAAAATTTATTAGATGTCTCCTGTAAAGGATGTTATCAATTTAATTTGAAAGCGGTAGAATCGATGCACTGTCAAATTGTTTTTTTTGATTATTAAGACATTCGGGCCCTGATTGTAGATCAATTGATGCTGACCACTTCCTGAAGTTTCGCAGGATTTTGGCGTTATTAAGAAACTGTTAAAAGTCCCCATCGATATGAGTACCGCTGACAATTTTACGGGTGGTTGAAAGCCCCCCAAAATGGTTTTTCAGGTGTAACTACCAAATGGTAAGTTGTACAAAAAAAAGTCAAAGACTAATTTGTAGCTTGGAAAATTATTAGCGGCGCTCATATCGATGGGGACTTTTGACAGTTTCTTAAGAACACCACTAGGAGGCTACATACCAAAATTCAGCTTCCCGGCGATTATTTCCTAATTGGGCTGTTTTTTTTTGCTTTATGGGCTATAATATTACATGCATCATATAAACATTCCTTATGGAAAATGAGTTTGCACAAAAGTGATTATAAACTGATTTATTTAAATATTTTTAAAAGAATGCATTCGCAAAATATTGCATTTCTATGACTGCCACAATTTTTAGTTTGGTTAGGAGAGAATGGCGCAAAAAGTAAGGGGATTGAGCAAAATCGTCCGGATAAATGATTTGAAGAGATTTTTTTTAACCTTAAGTGTCAAAAAGATTCCTAAATACAATTTGTTTATTCGGGTGAAATGGTCATATATTTTTTTAAATAAAATTTTGGAAATCTGAACAATTTAAATAAAATATAACGTGTAGATTCATATAACAACGACAATGTTAAAATAATGATCGTCCATTGAATGAGTGTGCGCTGCTATGCCCATAATATATTTTCATCACAAACAAAACAAAAAAGTCTTATAATGTCCAACATCCGCTCAATTGTATTCATGTCACGTAAAATTAATTGTTTTGAAGTGATTTTAGGCGGTTTGAAGAGCGCTGCTGTCAGTTTAAATTTATCAAATACAAAAACAAAAAAAAAGACGAAGTTATAATATAACATTAGATTCAGATTGTGATTTTGGGTATTACATACACATACATATCAACCTTGATTATACATATACACCACACTACTTGACACGTTCATTTATTTTAATATCGTCGGTCGTCGTTGTCGTTGTGTTTTTTATTCAGTAATTCAATACTATAATGTCACTTGAATTTTTATTCGTTTTTTATTTGATTTTTGTAACTCTAGAAACTTATTACGCAGACATACCTATAAGATTATGGATTTGTTAAAAAGAGAGTTGTGAAAAACAAAATAAAAAATCATAATAATTTTTTACGACTTTAAGGTACCTACATACATATTACATATATAAAATACTGCTAACTATGTGTATGTATGTATGTATTTCGAATTTGAGAACAAAATTATTATCAAGGTTACGTCTTTTTCCGTTGGTCGTCGTCCAGTTAAGCCTTCAGGTTTCGATTCTGAAATGAAATCTAGAAGAAGCGGATTGTCGTTTTGAGAATTTCAGAAAATTCTGATGAGCGGCCAATGGGAAACGACATTAATGTAGGTACTTTTATGCTGTACAAGGCTTTTTCTTACTTTGATGCGGATAGTTCACAGTGAACTTAACAATACAGTATGAAATTTTTGTTTTACTGCTATGACAACAAAATTTTTTAAAACTTTTTCTGGAACTTCAAAATGAACTGCGAATTCCTATCTTAAGTAGTTACTGAGAAACGGACTTTCCTGCCAACTTGATTGAAGTCGGCGGTGCAATATGAATTTTTTGATTATTTCTTTCTTAAATTTTTTACTACAGAAAGAACTGAAAATTTGGAGGCCTATTTCAAATTGATAGCTTGCTTGGTTGTTAAAAAAATAGCATGTATACCTACTGGAACTTCACAATGAAGTTAGCAGTACAGGGGGTTACACTCACTATTTGATGAACTGCAAAATCCGGTATATAAATGCAAAACAAAACTGCAAATTCCTGATGTGGTTCCGTTAGTCTAGGTCAGAGATTATGAATTATAAAGATAGGAATCCTCGGCTGTCATTCTGGTTGCGGTAAATTCATATTTTTGCACTAGTGTTCATGTTTTAACTCACACTAGTGCAGAAATATGAATTCACCACTGCAGAAATTGTAGTCGCAATTCACATATATTCACCGACACGAGATAAAATTACAAAAACAACAATGTAAACAAATGGGTTTTGGGGGATGGAACGTACGAAAGATTCCAATCTTTATAATTCATAATCTCTGATCTAGGTACAAATTGTTATGCCAACTTCACAGACGTTGTACCTAGATGGTCAGCTTCAGTGAAAAAAAGATAAAAAGAAAACAAATGCTAGTGCGAAACGCATAATATGTGAAGTGATTATGACGTTTTTTATAAACGAAGTTGATCGAGAGAAAATATATTAAATTATTCTTTTAACTGAGCGCTGAGTGCGATTCAAAAAACACCTTTCTCGAAATTCAATCGAAACAGGGCGAAATTATGTAGATTATAAAAGATTAGATTGAAACAAAATGATTAAGACCAAAAAATTCAAAATTAAAAACCATTAGAGGTTTCTCCAGCGTTTTTTTTTTTCAATAATTTTTCTTAAAAATCGAAATTATTCTCGGTCTTAAATTTTAAAAGCTATATATATAATTTTTCTAGTTTTGGGGATAAAGTCATGACATTTTTAGGGATTGTTCCTAATTTCATGTATTTGTTAGAAAATTAATTTTTCAAATACAATTTTAAAGTTTTTTTTTCGTTTCTAACAAAAAAGTTAGCGCCTACAGGAAAAAACCTTGTTGACTTCAAATTACGTCTAGTAACACCGAAAACGCCATTTCAGTGACCAAGAAACTGTCCAAAAGTTCACTTCTCGCTAACACTTGTTTAAAGAATATTTTCAAAAAAAAAATGCACTACCTATAACCGTGTAGATGTAGAAATAACTCATATTATACTGTGCCAGGGTGCACGAAAATGCATTTTTTTTAAATTAGGTATTCAATATTTTATTTTTATACTAAATCCTAACTAATTTATTATTATAATATTTTTATTTTATTTAGAAAAACCTTTAGGTACTTTAATTTAATTTTTGGATCACTCTGTCCAAAATTGAATTTTATTTTGTACCATTTTTTATTAACATATGCTTAACATTTTGTAATGAAATATTTTTTATTACCTTCACCTTCGATAACCCAAAATGGTGGTCATTAATGTGTAACTAAAACGTTTTTAACAGCACCCTGTAATAATATTCTATACTAAAGGGTGTTTTTTTTAGACGTGTGGTTTTCAAGAGGAAATAAAACCCTTATAAATTAATGTTATGGCCAAGAATTTAGCTTTATTATAAAAATAAGGGTTTGCCATTATGTTTTAAAAATGATTTCGGGCAAGTGGCCACCGCGGCTGGCTCGAATAAATTCCAGCCGAGAGGCCCCAGCTCTAATTGTTGCGCGCGATGGCGGATGGACTCATTCGGGTCTTCTTCGATACTCTACTCCAGTGCGCACTGTACGGCTCGGCG
Organism: Epistrophe grossulariae; assembly: GCA_929447395.1. Classification (NCBI taxonomy): domain Eukaryota; kingdom Metazoa; phylum Arthropoda; class Insecta; order Diptera; family Syrphidae; genus Epistrophe; species Epistrophe grossulariae. Next base: position 5,673,759 of record OV839570.1, read on the forward strand.
TCTCTAAATGCGCATTATCCACTAGAGTAAACGTGGTGCGAAATCGATCCATGGTTGCTCGAATTACTCTGCTGGGCTATTATGTCGACCGAATATTGGACGCAGCGCGCGATGCGTGGCGCGAACCGAACCATTATTTTGGTAATAAATTTACACGATTTGCAAACGTTGTTCAGGAGTAAAGGTAGAACTATAATAGTCGGATGCCGACGTAAGTGGTCGTACGAAACGAAACGAATACAAGGAATTCATATGACGTGACCATAATTGAGGTTTGCTTCGTTTCGACCAATTTTCGTTAACTTTTGCTTTCGGAAGTGAAGAGCGCTCACCGACCGCTCCATGCGTAAGTGAAATGAGAATTTTCTTCCGACATCTTCCGACTATTATAGTTCTACCTTAAGTCTATTCATTATAAAAATGCAAACCAAACTGAGCATAAATCAAGTGACAGCTGTCAAAAAGACTAACTCCGAAAAAAGTATTGCCAGGTTGAAAACCACACGTCTAAAAAAAAACACCCTTTACTTAATGCTTTTAAAAGCTTGCCCTGGTTCTGATCTCTGAAGTTACTTAAAAGGTAGGTACGTATAAGACTTATCACAACTCACCTTATATCAAAGGTTATATGAACATTGATATTGTTGGTTCTTTTTTGAAACAGGAAAGAGGTAGGTATACTTGAACTGGCATTTGAAAGATCGTTCTTTTAGTGCTGTGGCGCGAAAGTTCTGCTAAACCAAGATCACATTTCAGGAAAGCCAAAAGAACATAAATTAAAACTTTCATTTCTATTGTCATTTTTTTAAAATCATATATGTAGGTATCTAACAACACAAGATTGAAATATGTATAGATATGTTGACAAGAGAATTACTTTTTTTGCACGAAATTGTGTTTTTAACGATTTTCTTACGTCATCTACCCAATATATCCCTTAAAATCGGAACAAATTCTAAGTATGTACAACTTAAAATTATAATTATGTTGTTAATGGTTAGTTAGATAGGTATAGATAGGTACAAATAAACAAACCCAGTTAGATATAACCTATTGGTTCAGCCTATTAGAGTAATAAAGTCATGATGCCCTAACGATGATAATCAAACACTTCCAACACTCTTCCGCATGCACACCGCAGCACGCGTTCCAACATCTTATAGTTAAATTTCATTTTTATATTGCAACAACTTATCCATACAACTTATCCTCCCGCGTCGTCGTCATTACCCCAACTGAGCCAATCAGAAGAGCTATAGCTTTGTGATCGTTGTAATTGTGGAGCTAATGGCAAATAGGAAGTTTAGTAGTCTACTACTAACACAACAAGGTATTCGAATTGCCCCTCCGTGTTGCAAGCTCCAAATCCAAACTCCGATACAGACTTGAAGCAAACAACTATAAACAACAACAACAACAAAAAGGTAGAAAGAATATCGGAGGCAACAAACAAACCAACAAAAGAGAGACAGGTGTGCGTTCCTGGTTGTTTTTCTTTCTATGCCTCATGGTTGTTGCGCAACCTGTGCAACCAATCACAAACTGTATAGTCGATGATTTGTTTGTTTTTAAGTTGCTTCTTCAGTTAATCGTTATTATATCGAATATCGACACCCCTGTGCCTATAGTAAGTTATTTAACAGAAAGATAATAGAGTAATAATAATTTTATGGCCAGTTGCACCAAAATCCACTAAAACCAGTTTTTGTTAAAATTCTTTTAAAATTTATCGACTTGATAAATTTATTGGGTTGCACCAATGTATTTACCTGATTTTTTAGCTAAAATGCTGTTTGCCATCCCTGGATTTTGTCAGCTAATTTTTGAACTGAACGAAAAAGTTATAAAGTAAGATGGCAATATGAGAGATGTCACCTGGTTTAAAAATGGAAGTGAGTGATTACCTTTTTGAAACATGTATTATAGCTGAAGAAGAGTCCTACCCTTTTTTGTGTCACCACACACATTTTTCTTGCGGAAAATAAAAATTTTCACCACCATTTTTTTTTTCGTTGAATAGAATAGGCTTGAATAGGAAATAATTAAAAAGAAAAATAATGGATTTTACCTGTTCATTTTTGTTTTTATTTATTTTTAATATCCAACGACCTATTTCAATTTTAACTTTCAAATGTCCTATCAAAAGTGAAATATTTTTTTTGAAGATGTTTTCGTTAAAACTCGCTTTTAAAATTTAACTGGAGGAAAATGGTATTTTAGTTTATTGGCTTGTTTATCGGCCTTTTAAAACTAAAATTGGTTGATGCAACCGATAAATGCCATTTTAAAATTTAACGAAGAGTAAATATTTAAAAGCGTTTGGTGCAACTGGCCATTAGTGTCTTATAGGTACCTTAACTATTTTACTTTTGATGTGATTAGATTCACAGTTTACCAGTATAAAAATATAAAATGGATAAATAAATCAAAATCATGAAAAAGATTATTTTGATTAAAGTTCTAACAAAATAAAAATTAAATAACATACAGCAATGGACAAAAGTATATCTTACTGTCAATAGCTAGTACAACAAAGAAACACATTAAACAGTTATCAGGCGTGTTTTAATGCATACAACGACTTTACGTCCATTACAAATACAACATCGCCAGTAGGATTACAGCCGATCAAAGTTGAAGTATAGGATATGGATGTATTTTTTTTCAATTTCAAATTATTCTGACAGGTATTCAATTATAGTACCAACTGTGAAATATAAAAACCAAAGTACTGCCGATGTTTTTTTTTTTTTTGAATTTCTTCTTGATGTAAATGAAACTTGATGTATTGAACTAAATCGTATATAATTTTGAACCTGTAATTTAAAAAAAAGTGTCCATATTAATCTTTGCATTTTTATTATTTTGTCATACCTAGGTAGGTATATTGTTGTTTTATTAAATTGTTGAAAAGATTGATGTTGCTAAAGTTGTATTTTTGTTATACAAATCAAACCTATTTAATGTGTTTTTTTTTAATTCTCTTGCTATTTTGGCGGAAATGCTATTTTACGAATACTTTTGTCAAACAGTGTATATAAATGTCAGATGTCCCACAGTTACAAACGCAATGATAGAGATGCACAGCATTCAAATGCATCAGAAACAGTTAAGCGAGGCATTTTACTACTCAAGAGACAAGTCTTAACCAACATCATATACACACTTAACTTAAAATATTCTAGCACCAAGAAAATTTTTGGAAAATGAGACGTATTTTGAAATGAAATGGTATGTTAACGAGTGCTGCCACTTCCCTTCAATTTGAAGCGAGCATATACGTACACTATATACCTAGCCATATGGAAGACGACGCACGTGACCAAATAAAGATTCACCAAATGAAATTATAATGAATTCGAATTAAATTAATTTATGTTTTTATTTATCTGTACAAACTTGGTTTAACTGATTGATTAAACGATAGTTGTGTTTTTTTTTTTACAAAAACAAAAGAATTAAAACAATTTTTTTGAAGTTATCCCTTTTAATCTTGTTGGATAAAGTTAATGTTGCATTTTTGTGCAAAAAATCGTTGTAAGTTTATCTGAATCTAACCTAAAATTTGCATTTTGACAAAGAGCCACAATATGAGTTCAAGTGTTAAATCGACTAAAAAAAGATATTTTAATCAAACAATTATGTGTTGTTTTTTTAATGTAGGAATAACAAAAGAAATTAAGGTAAATCATATTTTTATTATTTTTTTAAATGTTCTATAAATTTTTTTTTTTTTAAAGTGGCAGCACTGTGATTTTATAACTATCAATAGAGTTTGTGAAACTTAAATGCCTGATGCCTCCTTCAATGTATTTATGATTATTTCACAAGATTCAACTGATGATGACAGTGAATGAAGGAGAAGGTGTAATCAAGGAAGGGAAAATATATATATAGGTACACGATGACTTTGTTAAAAACGAAGACTGGGCTTGGGATTTGTTATGGCTATGGGTATGTGAAATCGGTATACCTATATATGAGGATGAAGATGGAGATGGAGAAGTTGGACAAAAAAAAACATAAGTAGGTATTAAAAAAAAAAAAAAATAAATAAAAAGAAGATATCCAAGAAGATATCACAATTTCTCAGAAATTGGTCATCATGACGCGTTTATTCTCTAGGGGAGAATGAATATCTTTGTCTGGCGATAATGGTGTACCTATTACTTTTATTTCTTTTTTTTTTAAGAGACCCAGGCCCTGCAGAACCTGGTTTACAATAGACCCGTTCAGATTGACTACCAGACCTAAAAAAAATCGGCTTTAATAGAGAACAAGAATTATAATATTATATGACAATATTTATATATTTTTAGTCAAATGATTTTGTGAAATAAAATATCAAAACTTTACTTTTACAGAAACTATAAGTAATCTCTTCGTCGTTTTTGCTCTAATTTCAATACATTTTGTTGGTTTTTGTCTCCTAGTTGTTGTTAATCTTAATTTTGAAATATAAATAAATAATTAATTATAAATAAAAACGATTTTTAAAATAATGTATGTATTTACATATTTTTAATTTTAATATTACAACTTTTTGAAATATTCGTATATGCATATACGAATATTTCAAAAAGTTGTAATATTAAAATTAAAAATAAATTTATGTATTTTAAAAATCGTTTTTATTTATAATTAATTATTTATTTATATTTCAAAATCTAATTTCAAAATTCTATTATGCAAATATTGGGTTAACTTTTCTACATCCCAGACTAAAATTTTCTATAGATTTAAGACACATATTGGTGGGAATTTCCGAGTATAGGTAGATAAATTGATTATACAATTTGATAAACAAATGCACGACTGGCTCGAACGTACCTTTTCTTAGAAAGCTTTAATTGATGCTGTGCTTAATTTTAGCTTGACTACGTTTTGGAGACCTTCTAAAACTAGTTCTAAGTTCCTAAATCAATTAAATTAGTTAAAGTGCAGGACATTGTAAAAGTCGAAAAATTCAAAAAAAAAATATTATTAGGTACTTCACCTAAAAAAATTACTGTAGAGTGAGAGCTTGCATATTTTGGCAATTTCACAGCGTAACAATGTTGTTCAGAACATTTAACAGAAAAAGACAGAATTCAAAACCCCTTACCACATATCGTCACCTGATTGCAAGAACCAACTAACTCAAATTTGGAATTTTTGAGAAAGTCGCAAAAAACGTCTTTATGAGGCTCCATTTTAATCTAGTTAAAATAATAACACCATATTTTTTCTGCGCTACTAGTTGTAGTAAAGGGTAAAAATTACGATGCGAATGGATTCAAGGTAGAAAAAAACCAAGTACATACCTCAAAAATTAAAAAATCGAGTTAGCTGGTTCGTGCAATCAGGTGAAGATATGCAGATCGCCATACAAAATTTGGCAAGTATTTTATTTGTTTTTCTGAAACCATTCAAAAACGACTTATACGAGGTTCTGCACTTTAACCGTCCATATAAGGTGCGTTCGTTTACTTCTGCGAATTTCTTCACATTTTATTTTTTTTATGTGACAGACTTTTGATTAAAATTCGTAGAAATTCGTAGTTTCGGCCAGTACGGGAAGAGACATATAGATTCAAAAATAACCTCGTTGAAAGGCTTTTACTGCCACATATTTAAATTGTCAACAAAACACGGCTCTAGTCTTATAGCTCTTTGACAGAAGAGAGATTTCTGTTCCTATACATATTAAGGATGTCTTGCAGAGAGACAGCTCCAAGATGTCAATAATCTGAACAGACCTTATGTCCCACATCCAGACCCACACCAACTGTCCAAAGCCAGGGTGAGACCAATGTAAGAAAATACCTACATAAAAAAATATAAAACTGTACTGTACACAAGTTTCAACAAAAATAAACATGTCGCTCTCACTTATATTATTAATGAAATTCTAATTATTTTACGGTTCTATGTTGTCTGATTAAAGTTGTTTCTCGCTATCACGCTGTTTTGTTTGTGAGCCAGGTCGATCGACTTGCGTACTGCGTAGGTAGGTATAGTATTTAAGTTTAAGTTTGGGTCTAGCTCTGGATTATCTCATTTTCGGATCCCTCTACAATACTCTTATACACACATAAAAGCAAAATAAAACATAAACAAAAATAAAAATAAAAAAATAAAATGCTCACAAAACGACGACGACGCGAGACACGACGACGGGCCGAGCGCGGTACCAGTTTATAATATGCTTGGCGAAATTAAGCCATTAAAGTCTTGTACCTTCTCTTTGTTTTGCTTCAATCTGTTTTCTTAGGCTACCGGACTTTTTTTATTTTATTTTTGTATGCCTTTTTCTATATACATACATATACTGGATTCTTTCATACATATAAAAAATGTATATTTAAATGAAATGCACGTTGAATATTTCCAACGCAAAAATATATACACAAATAAATTGAATTGAGTCGAGTTGAGTTGAGTTGAGGCTCAGACTCAGAGTTTACTGTAGGTATCTCTATCTATCTCTATATACATATGTACATACATATATGATGGGGGGCTTTGCTTATAGGTATAGGTACTAGATTCTTATACCTACTCTGCCTGCGATGAAACTTGGAATGTAAAGTGATGTCTGATGTGTAGAAATGTAGAATTTATTAACTTTGGACCTTTGAATCAGTCCAGTAATATAATCATTATAATGCTTTGGAGTTTTTATTTGTTGTTTTTTGTATTTTTTTTTTTAATAAAGTTGTAGCGATCGATTTTTGGGGTTCTGTGATGTAGACCGGATAAAAAAAGGGACATGATTTAGATGAAATTGTTGTTTAAATAATTTTTAAACAGACTTATACGATATTTTGATTAGGTTTTCATCTACTTAAGTACCTATACCTATGACGATTATAAATATTATGTTAAAATGGGTAGGTATATACATAATTTTCAACTCTGGGGCTTTCGGGATTAGTAAACTCTCCCTGGTGTAGGTACCTAGGTATTATAATTAGGAATTGAGATTTTTACTAAAAAATCTATTTAGTTATAATTTACCCATAATTTTCCTATGTGGTGAAAAAAAATACCTATATCTACTTGCCCTGGAGGAAATAGTAGGTACTGTCAAATTTTGTACTAATGTTGTCAAGGAGTGTGGCCGTTAACGCATAACACTTTCAATGCGCTTTGACGGCTGCGTTGACACTCGCGTTGACATGAATTTTAGGGTCAACGAAGAGTTGATTATTTTGTGTGACCGTGTGATTCACAGTTAGAACACATTGGCAGAATACTCGCCAGCCCGTTGACTTTAGACGCTGTTAAGATTGGGAGATTGAGTCCGGACTCCGGTATCACGATAGTTTTTATAGGGAAGTGAAGTGTGGGGCGAGGACTCTCGTGAGGCGCGAAGAAAATAATAATAAAAACCGCAATCATGAGTCTCATTTGTTGTTGTTTAAATGTGCGAAATGTCAAAATGTTGTTTCAATGTATTTTAAGGTGCTTCAAAGTTTCTAATGTAAACACGATGAGACTAAACTGCCGGATTTAATCTTTCCAATCTAAACAGGGTCTTATCTCAACGTTGACACATCAGAATTTTTTCAATATCAAAAATTTCTGATTTGCTCAAAATTTCACAAATTTTCAAAACTTGCTGTCAAAACCCATAGAAAAAAACTCAGTTTTGGGAAATGTGTTAAAAAAAAAAATCCCCAACAGACATACTGTAGGTAATATATTGATGATAATTTTGGTGACGTCAAGGAGTCAACGCATTGATATTGACTATTTACGTTGACCGTCTAATCGTAGCTAAGTACATTAAAATGGATACTTTAAATTGAACGTATTGTTAGTTATTACAAATAATTTATTTAATATAGGTAGCCTACATAGTTTAAATTTAAGGAAGTGAGAGACTTCAGATTCTATGTTTGCATAGAAAAGCATAAGAAACTTCATATCCATCGTGTGATGAATTCATTTTATTATTATTTTGTTGCATTTGAATTAGGGCCAGTTTGTTCACAGCTGATAATCTTTAATTAAAGATTAATGCAACTGATAAATCCTCGAATGTGAATGTTAACCAAAATCTTTATTAGGGAAATCAAAATTTGAGTTATTAATCATATGGATATCGCTAATTAACAGATTTTCATTGATTAGCATCAATTAATTAGAACCTGTTAAGGAGGTGGTGCACATTTAACCCACTGTGAACAAACTGACCCTTAAAGTTTCTTGGGATTTAACACTGCCGCACGTGTTAATGTAGATATGTATAATCTGATTTTGAATTTTTTTATATTTGCCTGAAAAGTTCCTATTCTAACTAATCTAATGTCGTTTTCAATTCGTCGTCCAGAAGCCTTCTGGAACCCTCAAACTGACAGTTTTTCTTCTAAATTTCATCTCGGATTCAGAATCGAAACCAAAAGGCTTCTAGACGACCAATGGAAAAAAACTTAAGTGACATTTTTAACTCAATTATGTGTGAACACAAAAATGAAGGGCTCTTTATCATCAGGCCTTTTTAATACGAGGAGGTCAGTGGTCACGGTGAAGTAACATTGCAAACAAAAAAAAATCACATTTTATATTTTTTAAAATGCATTTGTTGGTTATAATATGTACATAGTGGATGGCACATAATAAAGAAAACATATATTCTATACAAGTATTGTAGGTAATTGATAAATGCCGACCTTGGAACCTTTTTTGTTGTCAAATTTAGGGATTGATTTCGAGGAAAGCAGGTTAACATTTTTCGGAAATGTAACCTGTTTTAGGTTTTTGTGCCCTGCAGAGATATGGAAAAGGTCCTTCTTGGAAAAAATAATATCCAAAAAAGACAACAGTATATAATTGAATGAAAGGAATACAAAATTTTCCAAAAATACACACATTGCAAACTGATCTCATAAAATGTATAGTATACCTAGTATAGGTACTTCTGTCTCATCTGTTGCATGGGTATACTTATATGTATTACCATTACTTTACTATTGAAATAACAAAATGCCTTATTGTCCGACTTCTTTTTCTTTTTCTTTTTCTGTTTATTTTATTTTTTTTTTTTTTGCTTTTAACACTTGATAAAGTTACTTTAAATAGCGTTCAATAAAACGATACATAGCTATTATTATAATTGTCTAAGAACACATTCGAATTGATAGACAGCTCTGAATTGAGATAAAAAACATCGAGGTTAGACGAAAGAGAGAGAGAGAGAGATAAAAATAAATTGTTCTTGCTCCTATCCTAGTTTCTTATTTGGATAGACCGACCCTATTGAATTAAAATATTCGCGGTAATGATTTTTTGAAAATGTTGCGTAATTTGCTAACATTGTACTCATCATATATACCTAATTGATTGCTAGGTAGGTACAGGTCGGTATACCTACCAAAAAACAAAAAGAGGAGAGGAGAGGAGAGGAGAGGAGAGGAGAGGAGAGGAGAGGAGAGGAGAGGAGAGGAGAGGAGAGGAGAGGAGAGGAGAGGAGAGGAGAGGAGAGGAGAGGAGAGGAGAGGAGAGGAGAGGAGAGGAGAGGAGAGGAGAGGAGAGGAGAGGAGAGGAGAGGAGAGGAGAGGAGAAGAGAAGAGAGGAGAGGAGAGGAGAAGAGAGGAGAGGAGAGGAGAGGAGAGGAGAGGAGAGGAGAGGAGAGGAGAGGAGAGGAGAGGAGAGGAGAGGAGAGGAGAGGAGAGGAGAGGAGAGGAGAGGAGAGGAGAGGAGAGGAGAGGAGAGGAGAGGAGAGGAGAGGAGAGGAGAGGAGAGGAGAGGAGAGGAGAGGAGAGGAGAGGAGAGGAGAGGAGAGGAGAGGAGAGGAGAGGAGAGGAGAGGAGAGGAGAGGAGAGGAGAGGAGAGGAGAGGAGAGGAGAGGAGAGGAGAGGAGAGGAGAGGAGAGGAGAGGAGAGGAGAGGAGAGGAGAGGAGAGGAGAGGAGAGGAGAGGAGAGGAGAGGAGAGGAGAGGAGAGGAGAGGAGAGGAGAGGAGAGGAGAGGAGAGGAGAGGAGAGGAGAGGAGAGGAGAGGAGAGGAGAGGAGAGGAGAGGAGAGGAGAGGAGAGGAGAGGAGAGGAGAGGAGAGGAGAGGAGAGGAGAGGAGAGGAGAGGAGAGGAGAGGAGAGGAGAGGAGAGGAGAGGAGAGGAGAGGAGAGGAGAGGAGAGGAGAGGAGAGGAGAGGAGAGGAGAGGAGAGGAGAGGAGAGGAGAGGAGAGGAGAGGAGAGGAGAGGAGAGGAGAGGAGAGGAGAGGAGAGGAGAGGAGAGGAGAGGAAAGAAGCAAAAACAGCAGAGGTTTTTGTCTTTCAAACTATCTCGACGAAATTTTCGAATTGGTGTTATGTAGATCATCGCTGCGAGTATTAAAAAATGGCGACTTGGGCACAACAAAATAGCCATGACTAAAACAAGGACTGCCAAATGTCAAATTTGGTGACATTTCAAAATTTTGTATACGTCTCTGTCAGGGCTTAGACAAGGCCTCGTATTTTAGACTTTTTCATTGTATTTTCTATATTTTTTGTATAGGTTAAATGAGAGTATGAGATGGCATACCTTTTATGTAGTTTAAATATTTATCAAAATAAATAGCATTTACTATTGTTAAAATGATTTAAATATTTTTTTATTCATTTTCTTAAGTTTTAAAAAGATAATTTATATTTTTAATTGACAAAACGAAAAAGTATTAGGAGAAACTACTCCCCCTGGCCCCTATACAGGGTGGTTGAGATGGTAGGTATACCATCGCAATAGCAATAGCGCAATAGCGCACGCTGTATTTTTAATTTTTGCTTTGCCACTTTCATCGCAATTACATACAATATAGTTGCAGAAAAGCTTATGGACTGACGTTATAATTAAGTTCACCATCTCATCTGCACTTTGTAGGCAGTAAGGCATTGTGCATATTATTATGTAATCCAATTTTGACAGATTGCATTTAAGTGCGATAATTGAAGGTGAAGAAGATTAACCTTTTTTAATAACAGGTTTGATGGAAAACAATCCTTCAATCGAAAAGAGAAATAAGTACATCAGTAGAGTAGTAGGAGATGGATATATACAAAAGCTTAAGCAGAAATTTTGCAGAGAGGTATTTCCAGGGGACTTGTTCAATGAATGTTTGTGATTAAGAGAAACTAACGGTACCTATACCTACGAAACCTACCACCATTTTCGTTTTAAAAGACAGTTTTTCAGGGTTATGTTGTTTATTTAGCCTAGTTTACTGCAGTCAGTGTACAAACAAAATACATTAATATTTTTTTTTTTTTAATAATATTTCACCTGTTCTGAACATTTCTTTTTATAAAATTATTGTAATAATAAAATAAAAATTATCTTAAAAAAATACTATCTCCTTAAAAATATTGGAAATATATCGAAATGCCAAACTTTTTTACAAAGCTTTTTTTTTTAAGTTTATTTTTCAAAAATCGTGAGTCTAAACTTAGCGACACATCTGCATGCGGATGCACTGTCTGCAGATTTTCTTTCATGAATCGAAAGGAGCTTTCAAATAAATCTACACCACCTTAAAAGTCATTTGTGTTTGGTTTTTATTTTATATTGAACCTTTTGAATTCGAGAGTTAAAACTTTAAAAAAAAATCGATAAATATCAACATTTACACCTCAATATATTAACTTAATATGTTTATATCTAGATTAAATGAAAAAAATGTAAAAGAAAATGTGACAATCTTGATTTAAAGTTATAAGTAGAAAAGCATTCCGCTAATCATTAAGGTTTATTTGGAGCTTTTTTTTCACTTGTTGAAATTTATAAATATGTACTATATACTTATTTACGATTTATTTGCATGAATATGACCCTAATATACAAAAAACTGTATTGATTTTCTATTGTATCTGAAAACAAAGAATAATAAAAAAAAAGTAAACAAAAGCTATTATATATATTATACCTAATACACTACACAATAACGTTTTCAGTATTTTCAGCTTATAGAGTTAAATTAGTTTTGTTTGTTTTCCTTAAAATTTTAAATTCTAAGTAAAATAAAAATACTGCTTATTTATTTCTTAGAAAATCAAATAAAAAAAAATAAAATAAATAAATAAAAAACATTTTGTCCAACTGTCAAAATATTTTGAAGCAAACAGGAAATGAAATGTAAAATGATCTGAAAATGCGCCAGTGGGGTTTTAGGAAAACAAAAACAGTCAAATTTTGAGGATACAGTCAAACCTGCTTAATCTAAATATACTGGGTACGTTTGGTAACGTGAAATTTCTTGCGAATTTATGCACAAAATTTCCAAAATTTTCACAATAGGAATAAAAACAGAGTTTTGGAAAATTTTTTGAATACAAAAATTGGTTAAGATGTGCAAATATCAATTTTCGTCCAAGTGCCTTAGTTTTGTTATTGCACGTACCCAATTACAGCGTACCTAATGTGTGACACGTAAAGGTTCACGTTTTTAGTTGATCCTGTTTAGTCTGAAAATGACTGTATTATTCATTCGATTAATCAAGATTTCTCTAATGGAATTCTCTACGAAAAACTGCACTCTTATACCGCCGCCATATTATTCGGTTTATTTAGATTAAGGGCCAGTTTCACAGTGCACACTTAACAAAATAAATGGCAATTCATTTTCCCATTTCTGCACTTTAGACGTAGTTTTACTGGTTTTACTGTCTGAGTAAGTGGAACTCAAGTGGCGAATATCACTTAAGTGTCGCTTATTCCGATAAGCTTACACTATGAAATTGGAAATTAGTTTTCCATATTTGGCACTTAAGTGACACTTACTTTACTGTGAAACTGGTCCTAAAACTTAAATCCGGGTGTAAATTAATTTAAATTCCTCTTGCGAATTTCTTTGATTGTAGAAATTTAAATTCTGTCTAAAATGTCAATTTGAACTCATATAGACATAACATACAAATGAAAAAAAGGTTTTAAATAATGACAGTTTCGATTCATCTAGAAGATAGATGTCTTTCTGGACTCCAACTCAGAATCGAAAAACTATCAAAATAAAAATGTTAAAATCAATGTCAACCTATGGTTTGTTTGGGTTTGCTTTTGTAATTTTATTAGATTTAAAAAAAATGTTAAAAAGTGAAATCAAGTGAGTTTATTTAACAACAATAAATCAACTGATATACTTTTTCACATTCAAGTAAGTATGAGTGCTCTCCTCCTTTATTAGTAAAATATCTTCCGGATTATGCTAATCGAAAAGGCCATAGGGGTTGCCAAATATTACTTGACTTGTATATTCAAATTGCGGTTTTGTGTGATGTTTAGTAACTAGGTACTTTATTCGTATCTATAATTATTCTTCTATTTAATCAAATCAAATTTCATTAAATTAGACTGTATGTCGCTCAGTTATACTGAAATTAAATTATATATTATATATATTAACAGCAAATTTAAGCATGTTTTGAATGAAATAATAAAAAAATAAACAGATTTAAAAGTTTTTTTTTATGGTAAGTGTAGTTAATTACGATTTCTCAAGCAAATAAGTAAAGCTGGTATCAAGTTTGGATTTAAATTTATAAGAAAGAAAAAGAACCACTGAATTCACTCGTATGTCTTTATTATAATGGTTCAATAGCCTATAAAGTGGCTTTCCAAGGTATTGATATAGAAACTTGTAACGTAGTCTTTTGGGGTTCTGTTGTGACCGTCTCTGTCCGCAGCAGAAAAATTAATGAAAATAATAGATTTCAACGTCTCCTTTTATATTAATTTTTCAAACAAAATGATGAGACTATTTAAGGATACATCATACAATTATTCAAATTATGCTATATTATTTTAAGGAGACTAGTGAGGTATGATTATAATATAAACCTTAAGGGTGTTTTATTATATTTATGAAAAGAAATATAGAAAAGTAATTTTAAAAAGAGAAAAATAATAAAAACTGAAATAAAACTGAGTTTTTTTCCTATGGGTTTTGACAGAAAGTTGTAAAAATTTGTGAAATTTTGTGCAAATTTGCAAGAAATTTCAAACAGACCTGTTAATAATATTAGGTACATATTGATGCAGAAAAGCTATGTGTTTAAGGAATATTAATTAATTTATTTAATTTGATTTCTAAGTTCAAGTAGTTTTCTAATTGTCTTCATCTTCGTTATTTTTTATTTATTTTATGTAAATGAAACTGTTTTTTAGAAAAATATGTTACTTCTACTGGATATCTTTTTCCCCACTTTAAATCGGCTGTGTAATTTTCGAGAAACGCTATTAGGTTTCGTTCACATAATAATATTTGACAGTAATCGTGGTTTTTTATCGAATATACAGCAGTATATTTTCATTCGTTTAAAAAACATACACATAAATATCTACAACCATAACTTCGGGTTTTATATTTCGAAAAACAATAGAAACTTTATGCCATTGCGACGTGTAAATCAAATCTCAATATAAAAAAAAATCAAGTCTCTATAAAAATTCACCAACTTCAAAATGAGTAAAAACTTCGACGAAATTTACTTTTTTCAATTTTTAACTGAAAAGGGGAAAGAGGAGTGAACGGTCTACGATTGGCGGAGATTGGAAATTAAAAGCAAATTTCCAAAAATCTCCAGCAACTAGTGTGAAAGGGGACTTAGAAAGAAAATCATTTCAAACTTACTCATTTTAACTTACCTACCTACATCCAATTGGAATAAATTAAAAAAAGCTTTTGAACATAATTTGTACTATGAAAAACAGAAATAGAAAACAAACAACTGCAAATGTGAATGAGCTGTCAAACAAAATAGTAAAAGTTATCGGTATATCACTAATATTATGTGCCACTCGCATTCGTTTACTTTGATAAGTTTAGTGAGTATGGGTATTCGATTAATGTAAATTTAACTACTTTTTTTATAAAGTTCGAATGTCGCATCAACATGATGTGAACTGTGGTTCTAGTAAGAATATATAACTGTTCACACTTGATAAATTAAGTAAACCAAAAAATCTTTCAGAGCAGTGAACGAGATGTAAGTTTTCTTCACACAGAACAGAGATCGAAAAAAAAAACAAAAAAAGAGTGTGCGTACTTATGTACACGCGCTAGAAGTAAAACTTCTTTCACGACAACAGGGCAAGTATTTTTCAAGTCCTACCACTCAGAGCACCCGATTTGAAACTCAGAACCGTTGCAAAATCGTGACGCTGAATTTTGTAATTCGTGACGGGAATTTGTATGTCGGTTTGACATGTCACTGACAGCTGCATAGAAAAATTTTTTACCCCCATGCCGCAAAAGAAGTTTTACTTCAAAAACCAAAATGCGAAAAATCGTTCAGTGTAAACGAAATGTCAATTTGTTTTTAGTAAATTGACAAAAAAAAACAACAAAATGCAAACAATCTTTCAGTGTGAACGAAATGTCAATTTTCTTCACACAGAACTAATATTTTTAAGAAAATCGAAAAAAGCGAAATTTTTAATTTCCATATAGGTAGGTATGATTTGAAGTAAAAGCATGTTTTTGAAAATTTGAAAATGAAAAACAGAACAGAAAAAAAGTGAAAAATATTTGTATACTCTTTTGAAAATCACTCCTCAAATAACGTAACGTGAAATCTCGTATGACGTAGCACAATTTGCTGTCAAATCCCATAGTAATGTTTAGCAGATTTTACTACAACTACTTTTCAGAAATTGCTATGGAAAAAAGCTGCTCTTAACAAACAGACATGTTATTTATTAAAAGTAGAAACAATATTATACCTACTTAAAGCCTAGTACGCTGCTGAT
Organism: Epistrophe grossulariae; assembly: GCA_929447395.1. Lineage (NCBI taxonomy): Eukaryota > Metazoa > Arthropoda > Insecta > Diptera > Syrphidae > Epistrophe > Epistrophe grossulariae. Next base: position 5,689,462 of record OV839570.1, read on the forward strand.
GCGAAACGAAAAATCCCATACAAAAATGACACAACGAAATCATAAACGGAAAATTTCGTTCTGCTTTTCGTTTTGCAGTACGCTGTTCGAAGAGCGAAATTTATAATTGTAGCAGATTATTTGGAGAAGTCTCCGCTCCTTTTTCGCACTGAATTAATTGTACAGACTATTTATTGTGTGCGGAAAAATCACATTTGAGTTTTATTTGTGTTTTTTTTTTTGTTTATCATTTTCTTACATCATGGGTTTCTCTGTTTTTTTGCGTTTATGTTTGATTTTGTTTTTGGAATTAGTGAAACTTTCCAAGGATATTTTCCGTTGTGTTTTCGCAAGCGTTTTGTTTTCTGTTTGGAGATCACAGGAAATTTTCGTTTCGCATCAGCAGCGTACTAGGCTTAAGATATTATGTGCAAAGATAAAGATTTGCTTTTATAGGTACAGTTTTACTGAAATATTTAGGAAAAATCTGTGAAAACTATGGTAGTTGGTAAACTTGTAAACTTTAATTGATTGCAATGATATTTTAAACAGATCAAATTTTTTATGAAGATATCTAACTTGATCACTTTTAAGAAGGATTCGAAGCGTGGACAAAAATAAATTTCAACATATCCAAAATAAGCGCCACCCTAACTCACATAAATAGATGCATTTATAAGAAAAAAATGTAACAAAATCCATGCCCTGTTTAAATTTTGTGTTTTAAATAACCTATTTTACCAGTGAAGCGTAGGTAAAAAAAAGCGAAGTTGACTGTATCTTAAAATAATTTAATTTTAAAAATAACTTAAAAAAATAAAGTATATGTACTCACGCCAATGGAAAGTACGTTGGTAAAGTATATGCATCCATTCTTATTGATTTTGATGTAAATAGGGTAGAATATAATTAAGTTAATCCTTCTAGATCAGTTTTTGTTTTTTTTTTTTTAATTTTAGTTTAACTTTGTTTTAATCATTATTATTTTTTATTGTTTTATAAATCCAAATTATAGTGATGGGTTGGTTGGTTAGTTGGTTGCAGTTGGTATGGTTAATCCTTTATGATTTCTTCTTCATCACACAAATCCAATATAATATTAACATGCATTCCGCATTCACTTTTACCGACGGCAAATTTAATATTTTTGTATAATATATCTATGCTTAACTTTTGAACACACAATAATTTTTCGTTTTGAACCCTTTTTTCTTGAACTTAAATGCTGATGGGATTTTTTTGTATTGAACATTTTTTTTTAAACATTTGAAACAGAAGTGATTTTTACTTTTTTTTTTTTTTGTTATTTATAAATTTAAACTAAATAGGTTTTAGGCAGCCCGGGATTATAACGATAACACCGAATTTTGACATCACGTTTTTATTTTATTTTATTATTATTTTTATTTCGTTATAGGTACGAGCTATGTTTATCACTTAAAAACCAAATTTGAAATCGAAACATGGTAAATAGGTAGGTAGGTAGGTGGGTATAGAACTTCTAATATACGAATTTTGTTGTTAATTTAAGGTTTTTTTGTTTTGTTTATTATTATTTGTAATGTTTTGTTGTTTTGCGGTAAATTTTTTTTATTATTGTTCGGAGGGATGGAAAAAATATACGAATTTATTATTTTTGTCGGTCTATATATAAATAATAATAATAAGGATCACCGCTGCCGTCTAAGCTGAGCAACAGCAGGAAGATACAAAATGTTTTTAACAATCACAGACACACACGAGATAAAATATAATATCCATTAACAGGTTCGAATTCGATTCAATACTAACACAGAATCCACCATCGGGGCTAAGGCAGCGATCTCGCCAGTCAGAGCAGCAGTCACTATCGACACTTATTTCCAACACTCTCTTTCTGGGGCTTCAGATTCAGATGGATTTTGGTTTGATCACCAATACTCTGGAATATATTTGGCTCTCCCAAAAACAAAAAATAAAACAAATAAACTAAAACACATGTTTATGGCTTAAATTTGTATATTGGTGTGTTTCTGCCCTGTCGCCGCCACCATCACCACCACAAACATCGACATACATATTTTCCTCCATCTATATCGACCTGAGATGCTTCGTACTTACCTCTTTGGCTTGCAGATGGATAGATTTTGAATCCCAGAGCATGTACAGACACAGAGAGGAAGCCACAACAGGCATACAAACAAAGAACACATACATGACACACAGATGCAGCGACAGGCACACATACATCTATACGGAAACAGATCACTGCGTTGTGTGCGGGAGTGGTGATCGCAGTCGCAGCAGAGTTTATTATATTTGTATTTTATTTTTTTTATTATTGCCTTATTGTCCTAAGGGTTTGTATTCTCTGCAGCTACTGTTGTTCTTATTTTCAGAACGTGATCGTTGATATGCCATCGTCGTCGTCGTTGTTGTTGTTTTTGTTGTTACACAGTCATTTGTGTGTTTGTCTGTAGCTGTAGTAGCGTGTACATGTTTGTTCAGCGGTTCACTTGTTTCTGGCCACATGTTGACACCCATTTTTTTTTTTTTCATTCGTTCGATGGGATCAGTTGATGTCTTAAGTAGAAGAAAAATATTAGCTTCACAAAACAAAATATCAGGCTCACTAATAATTCCTATACGCTTGCTTTGGTTTCGTTTTCTAAAGCGCCCCATACACGATGTGATTTGTTGGACCAACTTGATCGTGATCGTGTGTGTTCGTGTTGTGCGTTTTATGATCAATCGGAGTTGCATGAAAATCAATAGAGATAGTTTGATTTTTAGGGGAGGAGCTTAATGTTGCACGACCGACTACTAATATGGGTTCGTTCGTCAGACTTAATAGAAAGGTATAGGTACAAATAAATATCAAATAATAAAAAGAAGAGTAAAGGAGTTTCGATGAATTAAGTCGTAGGTATATTCAACATTTATAAATCGAAAGAATCACCCGAGTCTGAGCATAAGGTAAAGCTGAAGTACGCAGAGCTGTCAAAGTTAAAAAAAAAAATAAACGCCTCGATGAAGTAAAAACCAACTTAGTACTATACATAGGTACATCTATATAGGTATCTTACTACCTAAATATGATTTTTGAGACTTTTTTTGAGCTATCTAGGTATTAGGTAAAGCAAATAAGTCCAAACATTTTTTGACAAAACCTTGATCTTTTGTCAACAAAATTTTTTAGAATGATAAGTTAACCTTTTTTTATTTGCCAAATATAAACGGTGTTCCATTTTTAATTGAGCTATATACCCATATAAAGGTATACCTACATAGGTATGTACCTATGTGGCAATTTATGAAATCATAAAAAATTGAACTCGAGGTTTTGATCAAACTTGACATTACGATGATACCTACCTAAGGGAAAACGAAAAAATTGGTTCTTATACCTATACAATTTGGTTCGGTTACAGCCATATACCTATAATACCGTTTTTAAGATACCCCCCAGCATGTTTTCTATTTTTAATTATTAAAGGTCGAAAGACAATGGCACCTTTAAAGCCAGAAAAAAGCACCCACAGAATATGTACCTAAGTTAAATTTACAAAACTCATTTTTTTTAAATTTTAAAATCACATTTTGATCGTACATATAAAAGCAATTTCATGCAACCCACTCGAGCATTTTATTTTACATTGCTTTTGTATTCTGATTTTGGACATTAAAACAAAACAAACTGAATTTAATTAAATTAATAAAGACATAATACCTACCTACCTATAGATAGTAATCTGCTTTTAGGTTAGGTACAGTGATGTCTCTCAAAAGCGGTCTGCGATTTTCCATCATCTTAAAAGAGTGTCCTCTTTAAAGAAATCAAAGACAAAAAAAAGACAGGCTTAGACTGAAACTAAGGTTTTTTAAATACTTTTTTGGTACAAAAAAAGAGAATAAAATTTCCATTCACTTTGTGTACCTAGGTACTAAGATTTAAAAAAAAAAACGACAAAAAAGTGATTTTTAGTAGTCAGCCGGGGGAGGCTGACCTTAGGAGAATTATAAAAACTTTGCCTTCTATAAAATATTTTTAGCTAAAAAAGTCGAATTTGAACTGTAAATAACCTATAAATAATCACATTAAGCACTTAACTTCAATATTTTGGTAATTATAATTCTTTTTCCAAAACACTTCTACTAATTTTAATTTAACAATAAAATCACAAAACCGACACTAAGAACAACTTGAAGCAAACATTTATTTTTAACAAACAAGAAAATAATCACCTGCATTGGCACAGAACTTTGCATCCAGGCAGAAGATAAGTTAGGCTTTTAGACAAAAAAAAATTGCATGGTAAATAAACTAATGCCTTTACTATTATTCTGTACTACTTTGTCAACGGAAACATGATTTACATTTAGAACAAGACTAATGAGTTGTCAGTTTATAACAGTTGTAACAGTTTATCGCTATTGAAAGAGGTTGTGCATAAACGACTAAAAAAAAAGTCTCTGCCCGGCGGAATTACCACTGAGATACAATTGTATCCCGGGGGATTCTTTTTTTTTTTGTTAGGATTTGGGGATACATTTTTAAAAAAAGATATATTTTTCCACAGTAATTTTAACTCAAAGAATATTTATTTTTTATGAAAGTTATTCTTTTACATATTTCCTTGTATATTAATGAATAAATGATGAACAATTATTTAATTTATGTTTAATAAAATAAAAAAGCTTTGATAATGGGTGGCTACGTTTTCCCGCGTCACGTTTTCCCGCAAAACATTTTCCCGCAAAACGTTTTCCCGCAGCACGATATCCCGAATCACAGTTTCCCGTGTAACGTTTGCCCGTCGATTCCTACTTTTTTTAATACAAATCGACAGCACATGAACAAAATTCATTTCAATAGTAGTTTTCTTGTGTGAAGGTGAGGTATGTATGAGGGGGCATGCTGCCCCCTGCAACCCCCCTGCTTGGCACACTATAGGATTTGGGGTAGGTGCGAGGTTGAGTGTATGAAAAGTTTTTTTTATCATTTGGTAGTTTTTTTTTTTTTTAAATAAAAAAAAAATAAAAAAAAGCTTAAATGAAAAAAAAAAATATTAGATATTTTAACAAACATAAAATATTTATTGCATAAATGCAAAATAGTATTGTCAAAAAGTACTAATTAGTATTGCCTATCCCGCCGCCAATCCCGTGGAAAATTTCATAGGCAATCGTTCCGCGGGATTGTAGCAAAAAAACTATCTTTCAAATCGGCGGGCAAACCTTAAGGTAGAACTAGAATAGGCGGAAGCCAACGTACGTGGTCGTACGAAACCGAGCGAAAACAAGAAATTCATATGACGCGCACATAATTGCGATTTGGAACTTTTCGTTTAGTTTTCGTTAACTTTCGCCGTCGGACGTGAGAGCGCTCACCGACCGCTCTTTCGTACGTGGACTGACAGCTAGCTTCAAAAATCAAAAAAATCACTTCCAACCACTCAAGTGCATTATGGGTGACTTATGAATTTGACGTTTTGGAAAGCAACTTTTCGTTCGCTTTTGACACTAGCTTCCGACAGCTACCGCCTATTCTAGTTCTACCTTTACACGATCACGGGAAAACGTAGTGATCCCGTATAAACAGTACTTTTATAAATAAAAAAAACTGTTATAAATTGGTATGTCTACAGTCTCTTCCAAGAGAAAAACTTTTGTCACTCAATTAATAAAAGACGACAAAAACTTCGAGTTAGCACCACCACAGATTATGAAGATTAGAATCTTTCGTACGTTCCATCCCCAAAAAAAACCCATTTGTTTACATTGTTGTTTTTGTAATTTCATCTCGTGTCGACGAATAGATGTGAATTGAAAAAACAATTTATGCAGTGGTGAATTCATATTTTTGCAAAATTTGTATTTATGTGTACGTTAAAACATGGACACTAGTGCAAAAACATGAATTCACCACCATCCGCCATTTGGTTAAGCTTGTATCGATAATTTTCAAGTTTAAATATATTTTACTAAAATTATCTTCATTTACGTCTTATATATTTTAACATACAACTATTTTCTTATAATTAACTCTAAATATGCAAAAAATTTACTGTCATACCTATAACAACACTGAAAAAAAAACGTCGTCCTATTGACTATTTTTGTAGTCAATAGGACAATAAAATTGTCATTTTGCAACCAACAACCTACGTTGTCAATATGATGATTTCGGATAGTCAAAATTTTTTCGAGTGAATTTCGGTCATCATATTGACTACTAAAATTGTCATATTGACAATTAAATTGTGCTTTTGCAACCTACAATCGCAGTAGTCTAAATGATGATTTGGTAATCATATTGACGACTTCGGTTTTCAAATGGAATATCACGGTAGTCAAATTTGATTTAAATTACAGCGGTTCAGTTGTCACATTGAAAACCCGGTAGTCAAATTGAAAACCATGGTTGTCTTATTGAAAACCATGATTGTCAACTTTAAAACCATGGTTGTCAATATGAAAACCCTAGTAGTACATTTGAAAACCGAGATTGTAAATTACATCGCAGCAGTTGTCACATTGAAAACCCGGTAGTCAAATTGAAAACCACGGTTGTCAAATTGAAAACTGCTGTTGTCTTATTGAAAACTGCGGTTGTCAAATTGAAAACTGCGGTTGTTAAATTGAAAACCATGGTTGTCAAATTGAAAACCATGGTTGTCAAATTGAAAACTGCGGTAGTCACATTGAAAACCATGGTTGTCAAATTGAAAACTGCGGTTGTCACATTGAAAACCATGGTTGTCAAATGGAAAACTGTGGTTGTCAAATTGAAAACTGCGGTTGTCACATTGAAAACCAGGATTGTCAAATTGAAAACTGCGGTTGTTACATTGAAAACCGTGGTTGTCAAATTGAAAACCATGGTTGTCAAATTGAAAACTATGGTTGTCAAATTGAAAACTGCGGTTGTCACATTGAAAACCATGGTTGCCAAATTGAAAACTGCGGTTGTTACATTGAAAACCATGGTTGTCAAATGGAAAACTGCGGTTGTTACATTGAAAACCATGGTTGTCAAATTGAAAACTGCTGTTGTCACATTGAAAACCAGGGTTGTCAAATTGAAAACTGCGGTTGTTACATTGAAAATCGTGGTTGTCAAATTGAAAACCATGGTTGTCAAATTGAAAACTGCGGTTGTCAAATTGAAAACTGCGTTTGTCACATTGAAAACCATGGTTGTCAAATTGAAAACTGTGGTTGTTACATTGAAAACCATGGTTGTCAAATGGAAAACTGCGGTTGTTACATTGAAAACCATGGTTGTCAAATGGAAAACTGTGGTTGTCAAATTGAAAACTGCTGTTGTCACATTGAAAACTGCGGTTGTCAAATTGAAAACCACGTTTGTCAAATTGAAAACTGCGGTTGTCACATTGAAAACTATGGTTGTCAAATTGAAAACTGAGGTTGTCAAATTGAAAACTGCGGTTGTCAAATTGAAAACCACGATTTTCAAATTGAAAACAATGGTTGTCAAATTGAAAACCATGGTTGTCAAATTGAAAACCACGGTTGTCAAATTGGAAACTGCGGCTGTCAAATTGATAACCATGGTTGTCACATTGAAAACCATAGTTGTCAAATTGAAAACCACGGTTGTCAAATTGAAAACTGCAGTTCTGAAATTGAAAACTATAGTTGTCAAATTGAAAACTACAGTTTTCATATTGAAAACTGTTGTCAAATTGGAAAACGCAATCGTCAATTTGATCAAAACAGTTTTCAAAATGAAAACCACGGTTGTGAATTCCAAAACCTTGGTTATCAATTTGAAAACTGGTATGATCAAAGTGACAATTGCAATGCTGAAAAAGAAATTATACTTATTATTTAACTTTTTGAGTAATTTTAAACCAGTTCCATTTTCCGTTCTGAAATATAAATTCTAATTCTAAATTTTTGAACAAAAACTCAATTTTTAAATATAAGACCAATTTTAATAGACTTTTAAAAAAGGTTTTACATGTGACTTCAAAACAGTTGAGTTTAAAATATTTGAATTTTTTGATGGCGTAGGTATTCATCGCAGGTTTTTTCTAAGGAATTCACCGTTAGTTTCTTCGCAGGTATTCACCGTAGGTTTTCTCCAGTAGGTATTCATATTGTGTTTATCTTAAAGTAAAGAAAATATTTTGTTTACGGATTGGTTTTCATGTAATAAAAGTATATATTTACCAGTTCAGGCGTTTTCAAACGTATTCAACGTAAGTTGAATCCAGCAAGCATTCATGACATGCTTTCTCGCAGTTATTTTTCTCCAGCAGGTATTCACGGCAGGCTTTCTCGCGGGTAATCACCACAGGTTATCTCCAGCAGGTATTCATCGTAGATTTTCTCCAGCAGGTATTCACGGCAGGCTTTCTTCAGCAGGTATTCACCGCACGCTTTCTCTTATAGGTATTCACCGCAGGCTTTCTCACGGGTATTCACCGCAGGTTTTCTTCAGCAGGTATTCACCGTACGTTTTCTCTTATAGGTATTCGCCGCAGGCTTTCTCACGGTTATTCGCTGCAGGTTTTCGCCAGGAGGTATTCACCATAGGTTTTCTCCAGCAGGTATTCATGTGATTATCTTAAAGTAAAGAAAATGTTTTGTTTACGGATTGGTTTTTATGTAATAAAAGTATATATTTACCAGTTCAGGCTTTTTCAAACGTAATCAACGTAAGTTGAATCCAGCAAGCATTCATGACATGCTTTCTCGAAGTTATTTTTCTCCAGCAGGTATTCACGGCAGGCTTTCTCGCGGGTAATCACCACAGGTTATCTCCAGCAGGTATTCATCGTAGATTTTCTCCAGCAGGTTTTCACGGCAGGCTTTCTTGCGGGTATTCACCGCAGGTTTTCTTCAGCAGGTATTCACCGTACGCTTTCTCTTATAGGTATTCACCGCAGGCTTTCTCACGGTTATTCACTGCAGGTTTTCGCCAGGAGGTATTCACCATAGGTTTTCCCCAGCAGGTATTCATGTGATTATCTTAAAGTAAAGAAAATGTTTTGTTTACGGATTGGTTTTTATGTAATAAAAGTATATATTTACCAGTTCAGGCTTTTTCAAACGTATTCAACGTAAGTTGAATCCAGCAAGCATTCATGACATGCTTTCTTGTAGTTATTTTTCTCCAGCAGGTATTCACGGCAGGCTTTCTCGCGGGTAATCACCACAGGTTATCTCCAGCAGGTATTCATCGTAGATTTTCTCCAGCAGGTATTCACGGCAGGCTTTCTTGCGGGTATTCACCGCAGGTTTTCTTCAGTAGGTATTCACCGTACGCTTTCTCTTATAGGTATTCGCCGCAGGCTTTCTCGCGGGTATTCACCGCAGGTTTTCTCCAGCAGGTATTCACCGAAGGTTTTCTCCAGCAGGTATTTACCTGTTTATCATAAAGTAGAAAAAGTGTTTTATTTATTTCATCTTAATGGAAATGGTTTTCATGTAAAAAATGTTAATATTTACCAGTTCAGCCTTTTTCACATGTTTTCAACGCAGGTTTCCTCCAGCAGGTATTCACGGTGCTCAATACATCGATGTTTATCTAAAAGTAATTTATTACAAAAAAAAAAATATTTCATTGTTTATATAAATTACTTTTATTAATTCTGTAATGAATGAAGCATTGAAAACATTTTTTGTGTTTTAGTGGAAGTTTTCATGTAAAAAAAAAGTTCAATGAAATTCCAAAAATTTTCACATGCGGGTGGATATTTTATATTGAACAAAAAAAGCTTTTAAAGAAGATGTCTACAGCTCTTAGGGCATTGTTTGTCTTGAGTTTGAGGTCATCTAATAAAGTAAAATATTCATTTGATCCACTAACAGTCAAAATGAACGGTCGAATGGTTTCTCCGCGCAATTTAAGAAATGAGATATGGTCTTCGATTTCAATATTTTTCTTCGGGAAAAAGACAGAAAAATTTTCAATATTTTTTGTTCGGGAAAAAGACTTAGAAAAATTTTCAATATATTTTCTTCGGGAAAAAGACTTAGAAAAATTTTCAATATATTTTCTTCGGGAAAAAGACTTAGAAAAATTTTAGGACTTAGAAAAATGTTCAATATTTTTTCTTCGGGAAAGACTTAGAAAAATTTTCAATATTTTTTCTTCGGGAAAAAGACGTAGAAAAATTTTAGGACTTAGAAAAATGTTCAATATTTTTTCTTCGGGAAAGACTTAGAAAAATGTTCAATATTTTTTCTTTGGGAAAAAGACGTAGAAAAATTTTCAATATTTTTTCTTCGGGAAAAGGAATTAGAACAATTTTAGGACTTAGAAAAATATTCAATTTTTTTTCTTCGGGAAAAAGACAGAAAAATTTTCGATATTTTTTCTTCGGGAAAAGGACTTAGAACAATTTTAGGACTTAGAAAAATGTTCAATATTTTTTCTTCGGGAAAAAGACTTAGAAAAAATTTCAATATTTTCTCTTCGAGAAATAGACTGAGAAAAATTTTAGGACTTAGAAAAATGTTCGATATTTTTCTTCGGGAAAAAGAGAAAAATTTTCAATAGTTTTTCTTCGGGAAAAAGACTTAGAAAAATTTTCAATATTTTTTCTTCAGGAAAAAGACTTAGAAAAAATTTCAATATTTTCTCTTCGAGAAATAGACTGAGAAAAATTTTAGGACTTAGAAAAATGTTCGATATTTTTCTTCGGGAAAAAGAGAAAAATTTTCAATAGTTTTTCTTCGGGAAAAAGACTTAGAAAAATTTTCAATATTTTTTCTTCAGGAAAAAGACTTAGAAAAAATTTCAATATTTTCTCTTCGGGAAACAGACCGAGAAAAATTTTCAATATTTTTTCTTCTTGAAAAAGACAGAAATTTTCAAAAGTTTTCTTCTGGAAAAAGACTTAGAAAAAATTTCAATATTTTTTCTTCGGGAAAAAGACTTAGACAAAATTTCAATATTTTCTCTTGGGGAAAAATTACGAGAAAAATTTTAGGACATAGAAAAATGTTCAATATATTTTCTTCGTGAAAAAGACTTAGAAAAATTTTCAATAGTTTTCTTCGGGAAAAAGACTTAGAAAAATTTTCAATATTTTTTCTTCGGGAAAATGACTTAGAACAATTTTAGGACTAAGTAAAATTTTCAATATTTTTTCTTCGGGAAAAAGACTTGGACAAAATTTCAATATTTTCTCTTCGAGAAATAGACTGAGAAAAATTTAAGGACTTAGAAAAATTTTCAATATTTTTCTTCGGGAAAAAGAGAAAAATTTTCAATATTTTTTTTTCGGGAAAAAGACTTGGAAAAATTTTCAATATATTTTCTTCGGGAAAAAGACTTAGAAAAATTTTCAATAGTTTTCTTCGGGAAAAAGACTTAGAAAAATTTTCAATATTTTTTCTTCGGGAAAATGACTTAGAACAATTTTAGGACTAAGTAAAATTTTCAATATTTTTTCTTCGGGAAAAAGACTTAGACAAAATTTCAATATTTTCTCTTGGGGAAATATACCGAGAAAAATTTTAGGACTTAGAAAAATGTTCAATATTTTTTCTATGTATGTATGCACATATGTACATACATATGTACATATATGTATCTATTGAAAATTTTTCTAAGTCTTTTTCCCGAAGAAAAAATATTGAAAATTTTTCTGTCTTTTTCCCGAAGAGAAAATATTGAAATTTTTTCTAAATCTTTTTCCCGAAGAAAAAATATTGAAAATTTTTGTAAGTCCTAAAATTTGTCTAAGTCTTTTCCCGAAGAAAAAATATTGAAAATTTTTCTAAGTGCTAAAATTTTTCTAAGTCTTTTTCACGAAGAAAAATATTGAAAATTTTTTTAAGTCCTAAAATTTTTTCTAAATCTTTTCCCAAAGAAAAAATATTGAAAATTTTTCGAAGAAAGTAGGTATATTGAAAAAAAATATTCAAAATTTGTCTGAAGCTAAGTACAGACGATTGTCAGATCTGTCAGTGAAAAAACTGTTCCAAATGTCTTACAATCGTCTGAGCACACAATTTTGTCTGACAATATTGTCAGAAAAGCCATTGTCAGATGACAATCTGACAAAAAATTGTCAGGTATCTTACAATCGTCTGAACACACAATTTATATCATTGTCAGTCGATTAAGACATTGTCAGGCGATAAGGATATTGTCAGACTCATTGGTCATTGTCAGATTTTTTCATTGAAAAAATCTTACAATTGCTGACAATTTTTTTCACTGTTCGAAATGTCAATGAGTTTGTTGAAAAGAGATAAAAAATAGCTGACCATCAAATTGCCAGACTTTGGGAAGAAATCTACCAACCGTGTGAACGAACAATTTTCATTAAGAAATATGTCAATTGTAAGCTAATTGTTAGCTATTTTCAGACAATTAACAGTTCTGACAATATTGTAAGATCTGACAATCGTTTGTACTTAGCTTCAGAATTTTTCCCGAAGAAAAATCGAACATTTTTCGAAGAAAATATATTGAAAACTTGTACGATACATGAAAGCTAAGGACAAAGAAGATGAAAGAGGTAGCAAGCAGACAGTCTATTTAAATTTATAAAAAACTAAAAACCTGAATTGGCCATGAATGAAGTGGGAGTGAGAGTAATAATAGAGAAATCAAAAAAAGGAGGAGAATATAGTCCAATGTGAACACCGTTCAAAAGATTACCACAATTACTATCAATTTGATGACCGTGGTTTTCAATATGAAAATTTCAAAGATACGATCATCATATTGCAATTGTCAGATTGACTACCATGGTTTTCAATATGAAAATTCCGATGAATGCAATTCTTTGATTTGGAATTTACCGTTTGTTTTTTGTCTGGAGATTTTTTTAAGGGGATTGGCTTGAAAAATTAAACTAAAACTAAGAAAATATAGCTGAATTCTTAAAAAAGATAATATTACTAATTAAAATGATTAGCGTTAGTCGATTTACTTTCATTTGAAGTACCTTTTCTATCAAGACTGAATAACCGGTTATGTTTAAGAATTAAATAGCTATGTAACATAAAATAAATTACTCTTTTAGTTGATTTACCTTGTAGACTTATCAATGATTTTGTTTGGTGCACTTATAACACTATAAAAAGTTTAAAATAATCTTGATATTATGGCCACAATTACTTTTTGTAAATGTTTAATTTGAACACAGGAAAACTTTTGCGACTGCTACTCAACACGCTACAAAAACGAATGAGTTTTACTTCACAAGTCTTTACTGGAAATGATGAAATCTGAAGCAAAAAATCCCCAGGTTTTCATATTGACAACCACAATTGTCCAATTGATGACTGTGGTTTTCAATATGACAATTTTAAAGATTCGATCATCATATTGACAACTACAGTTGTCAGATTGACTACCATGGTTTTCAATGTGAAAATTCTGATGAATGCAATTCTTTGTTTTGGAATTTACCGTTTGTTTTTTGTCTGGAGATTTTTTTAAGGGGATTGGATAACCGGTTATGTTTAAGAATTAAATAGCTATGTAACATAAAATAAATTACTTTTTTAGTTGATTTACCTTGTAGATTTATGGAATGATTTTGTTTGGTGCACTTATAACACTATAAAAAGTTTAAAATTATCTTGATATTATGGCCACAATTACTTTTAGTAAATATTTAATTTGAACACAGGAAAACTTCTGCGACTGCTACTCAACACGCTACAAAAACGAATGAGTTTTACTTCGCAAGTCTTTACTGGAAATGATGAAATCTGAAGCAAAAAATCCCCAGGTTTTCATATTGACAACCACAATTGTCCATTTGATGACTGTGGTTTTCAATATGACAATTTTAAAGATTCGTTCATCATATTGACAACTACAGTTGTCAGATTGACTACCATGGTTTTCAATATGAAAATTCTGATGAATGCAATTCTTTGATTTGGAATTTACCGTTTGTTTTTTGTCTGAACTTTTGTAATGGGCTTCGTTTCGTACACTGAAATAAATAAATTTAAAACAAGAAAATAAGGCTTTTACATTCGCATTTGGGTGCATTAAAAAATATAGTTATGTGTATTATAAGTAATAAAATTATTAACTTACTTACCTAGTAATGATTTTTCAAATATATATATGTTGTTTTTAAGGCACTTATAACACATTTAAAGTTGTAAATAATTGTCTTTTTATTATTTTTCTAGCATCGATCTAAATCCATTTAAAATTTGACATTTTCTTCACAAAATTTTTTCAAATTAGGATAAATGAAAAAAGTTTCCCGTACGTGATTGTATCAATGTAATCTTTGTTTCATTTGATAAAACTCGATGCAATTTGATAAAACTGGATGCAATCAAAACATTTTAGTTTATAGTTAAAATCACTTTTTTGAAATTAATCTTGTTTGGTTACCTATTTGTTTTGACAGAAAATTGTGAAAAGCCTCATGATATTTCACGTTACCAAACAGATATAGCTTCTATCTTAATTTAAACATTTATAAACTAGTAAAATATTAAACCTATTTTATTTATTAACGCTTGAAGCAGTGACAGTTCATGAAAATTGTTAAGCCGACATACAATTTTTGACAAGTATAAATATTTAAGTGTCATATAAATGCAGTTAGTATTATACTAAAACAAAAAAAATAGGAATTTGGTTATTTAAACTTTATGAAATGTCAAAAATATAGTGCCTGATAACCGTACCAAATCTTTTAAATTTTCACATCAAAGAATTTACTAATCTTTAATTAACATTTTCTTGACATTTTTTTGTTTATTAAAATTTCATAGAAAATTAGGAAAAAAATTAAATTTTAACAAACAGATACATCTCTTTTATCCCTTTATAAACCATAATAATTAAATAATTTGTAAGAAAAAGAAGTTTGGAAATCGGGATTCATACATATTTTTTAAGTTACGTGTATTAAAATAGTTTTTTAGTTGTAACTTTGCACTTTATTAAGCTAGTGATTTGAAATATCTTTCACATATTTGTCAAGGGTAGCTGCTTTTGCGATATAAAGATCGACCGATTGCAGCGCCCCCTACGTGTATCAAAATAGTTTTTTAGTTGTAACTTTGCACTTCAGCAAGCTAGTGATTTGAAATATCGTTCACATATTTGTCAAGGGTAGCTGCTTTTGCGATATAAAGATCGACCGAGTGCAGCGCCCTCTACGTGTATTCAAATAGTTTTTTTAGTTGTAACTTTGCACTTTATTAAGCTAGTGATTTGAAATATCGTTCACATATTTGTCAAGGGTAGCTGCTTTTGCGATATAAAGATCGACCGAGTCCAGCGCCCCCTACGTGAATTAAAATTGTTTTTTAGTTGTAACTTCACCCTTTAAAGCTGCGTAGTGAAACGCCGCGCCGTTTGAAAACGGCAACTCAAAACGAATAAGTTTTACCTAGCAATCGCTTGACGATCAAGATTGTCAATTTGACTACCCCGGTTTTCAATGTGATAATTTTAGAGTTTATGATCATCAAATTGACAACCACGATTGTAAATGTGATGACTGCAAGGGAACAATCATCTTATTGAAAACCAAAGTTGTATATTTGACAATCATTGTTGTCAATATGAAAATTTTTATAACTGCAGTTATTTGTTTTGTGATTTACCGTTTGTTTTTTTTTTTTTTTAATATTTTATGGTACTTGATTTTGGTATCTACACTCAGAGAATCGAATATTGCTTAAGATAAATTTAATCGATTAACTTCGTTGGCAGAGCATATTTAATGATTTGAAATATCTTTCAGATGTTTGTCAAGGGTTGCTGCTTTTGTGATATAAAGACCGACCGAGTGCAGGGCCCCCTACGTGTATCAAAATAGTTTTTAGTTGTAACTTTGCACTTCAGTAACCTAGGGATTTTTAAATAACGTTCACATATTTGTCAAGGGTAGCTGCTTTTGCGATATAAAGATCGACCGAGTGCAGCGCCCCCTACGTGTATTAAAATAGTTTTTTAGTTGTAACTTTGCACTTTATTAAGCTAGTGATTTGAAATATCTTTCACATATTTGTCAAGGGTAGCTGCTTTTGCGATATAAAGATCGACCGATTGCAGCGCTCCCTACGTGTATTAAATTAGTTTTTTAGTTGTAACTTTGCACTTCAGTAAGCTAGGGATTTGAAATATCGTTCATATATTTGTCAGTGGTAGCTTCTTTTGCGATATAAAGATCGTCCGATTGCAGCGCCCCCTACGTGTATTAAATTAGTTTTTTAGTTCTAACTTTGCACTTCAGTAAGCTAGGGATTTGAAATATCGTTCATATATTTGTCAGTGGTAGCTGCTTTTGCGATATAAAGATCGACCGATTGCAGCGCCCCCTACCTTTATTAAATTAGTTTTTTAGTTGTAACTTTGCACTTTATTAAGCTAGTGATTTGAAATATCGTTCTCATATTTGTGAAGGGTAGCTGCTTTTGCGATATAAAGATCGACCGATTGCAGCGCCCCCTACGTGTATTAAATTAGTTTTTTAGTTGTAACTTTGCACTTCAGTAAGCTAGGGATTTGAAATATCGTTCATATATTTGTCAGTGGTAGCTACTTTTGCGATATAAAGATCGACCGATTGCAGCGCCTCTACAGGTATTAAATTAGTTTTTTAGTTGTAACTTTGCACTTCAGTAAGCAAAGGATTTGAAATATCGTTCACATATTTATCAGGGGTATCTGCTTTTGCGATATAAAAATCGACAGAGTGCAGCGCCCCCTACATGAATTAAAATTGTTTTTTTACTGTAACTTCAGACTTTATTAAGCTAGTGATTTGAAATATCGTTCACATATTTGTCAAGGGTAGATGCTTTTAGGATATAAAGAACGACAGAGTGGAGCGCCCCCTTCATGTATTAAATTGTTTTTTAGTTGTAACTACTCACTTTATTAAGCTAGTATTTGTAATATCGTTCATATATTTGTCATATTAAAAATTGCAATACTCAGTTTGACAACTGCAGTCGTCTATTTGATGACCGCAGTTTTCATGATCATCACCTCGTGTTTTTGTTTTTTTATTTACGTCGATTTTCATATTCACTATCGCAATAGTCAGTTTGACAACTGCAATTGTCTATTTGATGACCGTTGTTATCATATTGACAATCGCAATTGTGTATTTGATGACCGCGGTTTTCATATTGACAATCGCAATCGTGTATTTGGTTTTCATATTGACAATCACAATTGTCAATATGATGAACACGGTTTTCAATCAGCAACTTCAGATTTTTTCTCCTTGGTTTTCATATTAACAATTGCAATAGTCAGTTTGACAACTGTAGTCGTCTATTTGATGACCGCAGTTTTCATGATCATCACCTCGTGTTTTTATTTTTTTATTAACGTCGATTTTTATATTCACTATCGCAATAGTCAGTTTGACAACTGCAATTGTCTATTTGATGACCGTTGTTATCATATTGACAATCGCAATTGTGTATTTGATGAGCGCGGTTTTCATATTGACAATCGCAATTGTGTATTTGGTTTTCATATTGACAATCACAATTGTCAATATGATGAACACGGTTTTCAATCAGCAACTTCAGATTTTTTCTCCTTGGTTTTCATATTAACAATTGCAATAGTCAGTTTGACAACTGTAGTCGTCTATTTGATGACCGCAGTTTTCATGATCATCACCTCGTATTTTTATTTTTTTATTTACGTCGATTTTCATATTCACTATCGCAATAGTCAGTTTGACAACTGCAATTGTCTATTTGATGACCGTTGTTATCATATTGACAATCGCAATTGTGTATTTGATGACCGCGGTTTTCATATTGACAATCGCAATTGTGTATTTGGTTTTCATATTGACAATCACAATTGTCAATATGATGAACACGGTTTTCAATCAGCAACTTCAGATTTTTTCTCCTTGTTTTTCATATTAACAATTGCAATAGTCAGTTTGACAACTGCAGTCGTCTATTTGATGACCGCAGTTTTCATGATCATCACCTCGTGTTTTTATTTTTTTATTAACGTCGATTTTCATATTCACTATCGCAATAGTCAGTTTGACAACTGCAATTGTCTATTTGATGACGGTTGTTATCATATTGACAATCGCAATTGTGTATTTGATGAGCGCGGTTTTCATATTGACAATCGCAATTGTGTATTTGGTTTTCATATTGACAATCACAATTGTCAATATGATGAACACGGTTTTCAATCAGCAACTTCAGATTTTTTCTCCTTGGTTTTCATATTAACAATTGCAATAGTCAGTTTGACAACTGTAGTCGTCTATTTGATGACCGCAGTTTTCATGATCATCACCTTGTATTTTTATTTTTTTATTTACGTCGATTT
The DNA here is from genome assembly GCA_929447395.1 of Epistrophe grossulariae. NCBI lineage: Eukaryota > Metazoa > Arthropoda > Insecta > Diptera > Syrphidae > Epistrophe > Epistrophe grossulariae. The sequence goes on from OV839570.1 coordinate 5,707,721, forward strand.
TCATATTCACTATCGCAATAGTCAGTTTGACAACTGCAATTGTCTATTTGATGACCGTTGTTATCATATTGACAATCGCAATTGTGTATTTGATGACCGCGGTTTTCATATTGACAATCGCAATTGTGTATTTGGTTTTCATATTGACAATCACAATTGTCAATATGATGAACACGGTTTTCAATCAGCAACTTCAGATTTTTTCTCCTTGGTTTTCATATTAACAATTGCAATAGTCAGTTTGACAACTGTAGTCGTCTATTTGATGACCGCAGTTTTCATGATCATCACCTCGTGTTTTTATTTTTTTATTTACGTCGATTTTCATATTAACAATTGCAATAGTCAGTTTGACAACTGCAATTGTCTATTTGATGACCGTTGTTATCATATTGACAATCGCAATTGTGCATTTGATGACCGCGGTTTTCATATTGACAATTACAATTGTCATTTTGATGAACGCGGTTTTCATGATTATCACCTCGTGTTTTTCATTTTTTATTTTTGTCGATTTTCATATTTACAATCGTGATAGTCAATTTGACAACTCCAATTGTCCATTTGATGACCATGGTTTTCAATTTGTTGACAGACAAAAAGTGGTCATCATATTGACAATCACAGTTGTCAATTTGACTAACACGGTTGTCAATATGAAAATTTCTACAACTATTATTCAAGGATTAAGAACCTCTCGTTTTTTTTTTGTTTTAATTTTTCTCGATTTTGAAATTAACAATCGCAATAGTCCGTCTGACAACTGCAGTTGTGTATTTGATGACCATGGTTGTCAATGGGATGATGAAAATAAGGCGGTCATCATATTGACTATCAAAATATTCTATTTGACAACTTCGATTATCAAATTGAAATTGAGAAATTGACTACCGAAAGTTTTCAAGAGTTTTCATATTGACAATCGCAGTTGTTAAGTTTTGTGACGTTTTTACAGATTTTTCATCATATTGACTATTTTGGTATTCAATATGACTATTTCCAATTGACTATCGGTGATTGTCAATATGACAACGGTTTTTTTTTTCTGTGAAGTTGGGATAAAATAGGTTTTAACTTTAACTTTTATAAAACGTCAAAATGATATAAGTAAAAATAAAATTAAAATGAATACATTTTGTACCATAATATTTCTGGGAACAAAATCGTGATTCGTGACCGAACAATGCTATCGAATCTTTTCTTTTTTGGTTGGTCTCGTTGCTGGTTGGTTTTTTGTTTTTTGTGTTCACTGTAGTTGGGGTATGTTTTGTTTGTCTTTTTATTTTCAACTGGAGTTTTCAGATATAAATCTGGATTGGAGTCTTGAGTTTGGATGTATCATTTATGAATAGCACACAGATGCTTATACTTGTGTGGCAATTTATACCTGTGCGCGCATACCTTTTCGAAACCCCGAATCAGGTCGCCGCTGTTTTGGAGAATCGGGCATACCAAACTTAAACTGACGGCAATTAAATTTGATTGCTTTATTTGGGAGAATAGTTTGGGTTTGTTTTTCTTTTTTTTTTTTTGATTTACCCGAAGAAACAAACCAACAAAAAAAAAAAACTTAATACGCTTTAAGAACAAACATTTATTGATGAAGACAACAAAAGCCCAACGTTTCCAATTTCCTCTATAATAATATATATATATGTATGTGTAGGTATATATGAATGTATTGCTGTATAGAATATGAGTTAGGGTTAGATAATTCACCATCTACAAATTTAGCATGATTTATTTCTATTTAATATTTAGAATTGACAAAGAAAATTCGATTAAAAATTTAAAAAAAAACATTAAATAAAGGGTGTTCTATGAGATAAGGCTTATTGTAAAATTTGTTCCAATTATATGGTGGATCGTAGTAATATTAAATCATAGAAGAATCGTAATCTTAGAAGTCGTAAAATTTTCTTTAGCGGTTTTTAAGCACTTGTATGACAGGCTTCATTATTATTTCTGATAAAAAGAATAATAGGCGTGTTTTTTTGCAAGCCCGGGGGGAATTGGTTGAAAAAAAACGACAGCGGGGATTAGCGACGCCATGACAGTAAAAAACATACAAACTATCAATAACATGTATGTAATTCATGCCGGTAATACATTTTTTCTGTGCGCTTAAGTTAAGCCCCGAGAATTCTCTGGGATTAGTTGTTGTTGCATTTAACATGTTAATTGTTTAGCACCGACGTGGTTTTTTCATCCAATTCCCCCCGGGCTTGCAAAAAACACGGCCTACTAAAATACCGTTTTTTTTTAAATCCCGTCTTCTAAAATCTCGCTTATTCATAATCCCAATGTATTAAAATCCCGCTTTTTAAAATCCCGCCAAATACCGCCAATCTATTTTTTTTCTATTTTAAGTCATTTTTTTTTAGAAAATTCAAGGTGGCGGCTTAAGCTCCAGCCCAATTTTCACGAAAAACTACACATATGCTCCTAATAATCCCCTCTAACGAATTGTGAAAGAAAAGTGTACAGTAAAATTTACATAAAATGTACATATAATGACTGAGCTAACTTACGAGGTTCTACACTTAAACCGTCGATATGTAAAAAATTTTTTTTTTATGTTTGACTTTCTATTTTCACTTTTTAAGGTACCACGTACAAAATAACACACATAATTAAAAATTTAAACAAAACGTAAAACTTATATGCAATGCAATTTAAGCGAGTAAACACAAGGCGTGTTTTTTTTTTGCAAGTCCATATGGAGTCGGGCGAAAACAAATGGCATTGAGATTTATTAAAGTCATCACAGCAAACAAGGCCGTCACTGTTATAAAATGCGACCTCTTTATCCTTTCAGCTTAATTGTGGCAAGCATGCAAAACAAAAACTTATCAGCCATCCACATTAAAATAAAAAGAAAATTCATACGAAAATTATTCCGCTTAGTGAAATAAAATTAAATAATAACATAAAACTTAATTTTAATTCATTTACAAACGAACAAACAAACTATAAATTCTATTACATTATAGGAGTGTTTTTTTTACAAGTCTGGGTGGGAATTGGATGAAAAAAACGTGTCATTGGGGGTATAAACAATTTTCATGTTAAATGCAACAACAACTAATACTCTGAGGGCTTAGCTACATCCAGAGAATTCTCAGGGCCGAAAAACTATATTACCGGCGTGAATTACATATTTGCTATCGATAGTTTGTATGAAAACTCCATTTTTTTCTGTGATTGCATCACTAATATACCTTGTCTTTTTTTTCAACCAATTCCACCGGGCTTGCAAAAAAAACACGCATATTGACTGCCATTTTATTTTCATAAAACAAAAATTGTTTCATTCGATGACTCAGATAATTTCACGTTTCCATAAAAACTATCAATAGATAGATTTTGATAATTAATGCCGGTAATACAGTTTTATCGAAAATTCTTTGGACTTAGCTAGGTCCATATGGACTTAAGTTGTTGTTGTATATTTACGTTTGAATGATTTTGCAAAAAAATACCACTACTATATTTCCACAGAATCTCGATATCGCATACAATAGGATAAAAAAAACCCAGCATATATTTGGTGTGTTTGGTAACGTGAAATTTCTTGCGCATAAAAAAAACTCCCTTTTTGGGAAAGTTACCAAAGAGGCACATTATGTATGTAGTTAATTCTAGATATAATAGGCGTGTTTTTTTGAAAAATAAACGACAAGGGATTAGCGACGCCATCACAGAAAAAAAAACATGGAGTTTTCATACAAACTATCGATAACATGTATGTAATTCATGTCGGTAACACAGTTTTCCTGTGCGCTTAAGTTAAGCCCCGAGAATTCTCTGGGATTAGCTAAGCCAGCAGGGAATTAGTTGTTGTTGCATTTTACATGAACATTTTTTAGCACCGACGTCGTTTTTTTCATCCAAATCCCCCCGGGCTTGCAGAAAAACACGCCTACTATATGTAAAGGTATATCAATCAAGATACATCCGTATAACTGTTTCGAAGAAAGCTTATTTTTATTTTTGAGCTACATATACCCAACAAAATATAATAACACACTAACCGATTGACCGTTTTTGTCACGTATAGTTCAATAAAACAATCTGCAAAAATTAACTTACCTAACTGCAAAAATTGCTGGTTTTTTGTCTATTCTTTCAATTTCTTTTATTTTTGCTGCACAGTACTGTGTGTATGCGCATATAATACTATAGACTATAGGAAGTGAGTTTTGAATAACTTATAAGAAAATACAAAACTCAAGTTCATAAATGTATATCTATCTATAAAATGTACACTGTGTGTAGTTATACTCGTCTTAGAATTTCCGATTCATTGCAATACTATTTTTGGATTTATGTTCTTCATATGTCTTCTTATGTAGGCTTTTATATTCAATTTCATACCTTATTTTGAAGCAATGTTTGTTTGTGTATATTATTTCTGTTTTAACAATAATATAACATTACATTATATCACGGAACACAGAATGTATATTGTATGTAAGTACCTATAATTATACATCTTTATTTGTTTTCCGTTTGGGGCATACCTATATGTACCTTCAAAAATTATATTGATGACACGTTCGAGTATTACGAGGGACCGTGCCGCCGAAAGGGGACGAAAGGGTGAATTCCCGGGTTCGGTTTTTTCTATAGGGGGCCTGGAGATTCGATATACAAAAATGTACCTACTTGTTATTTTCGATAAATTTCACCGAGAAAAAAACATTTTAAATTCCTGAACCCTTTAAAATTAAAAGTTAAATCGTATTGAAAAGTTTTCGATTTGAAAGTTCCAATTTGATTTTTTTTTTACTTCAACGAATTTAAAAGTGATATCGTTTAAATTTAAAGTTTCCCGATTTTAAGCTGCAAAGAAAAGTTTTCCTTTTAAATTCAAAGTAAACACTTTCGATTTAATAACTAACGCTTTAAAAACATCAAAAGTGTTTGCATTAAGACTAAAATGGAACAGTTTTAATTTTAAATTGAAACTTTCTCATGAAACACTTAAGATTTGCACAATTTATTAAAAATTGCGAAATATTGATTCTGAAGTGCACTTTTTCCCTCAGTGTTGTTAGGCTGATAATATTTTCTTTCTTTCTGCGAAAAAAGGGAAATTCCTTCAAATTTGACAAGGTATTTCGCTGTTAATAGAGGATCACATTTAACGTATAGTAGTAGCTAATGGTGTAATGGTTGGGGCAGCATAGACTGTTAAGCCGAAGGTCTATGGGCTTGATTGTTAGCCTATGCCACCTATAAAAACAAAACAGAAGAAATGTTTTAGACGGATAACACTTGCAAGGAATTTTCAAGCAAAAATGCATTCTCTCACCTTAGACTTTCAGAATTGGCAGAAAATTGTAGGTCCACTCAATTTTCTTCCATTATCACGCACGCAGGAATGGTGGAGAGTTGTATTTAAGTCGCTTCTACACGAGTTGGATCATGTCACCAAATTATTTTTTTTTTTATTTTGCACAATTGTTACTTCATTAAGATATTCATGAAGATAATAATATCAGCAAAACCTACTAGGCTACTGGACTCGCACTCCACAGTGATTCGTTGTGCATCACAGTGGTCTCTTTTCTCTTTACCCATTTGTCATGAATAGAAAAGAGAACACTGTACTGAGAATCACTGCGGATCCGGTATTGCGTATTCCATAATCGATATGATAAAGCTATAATTTCAAAATCAAATAACCATAAACAAAAAACAAAGAAACTGAAATCAAAACCAAAACCAAAAACCAAAACTCAATTAATGTTCATTCATGCTCAACTTAATTGAATGTGAAAACACGTGTTGAAGAGGTGCTCAAAAATATACAACATTCATGAAACGTTTAACTCTTACCACAGTCACGCTACTAGGTCAATCTCAAAAATGCAGTTGAGTGAACTCAGACATCCAGACCAATTTAGTATTGAAGAGGAGAACGGTCAAAAGAATAATACAACACAAGAAAATATGAATGCCAATCTTTTAATTTGCGGTTGAAATATTTTGTGAAGCATTATAAAGTAAGGGTTGTGTGGTGTGCACTCTAGAAATGAAAAAAACAAACAAACAAAAACAAATTTAACACTATTATGGAACCTTTAAATTTAGACTATAGGTTTTTCATGTGCGTGAATAAGGCACTGCCATATTTTCGATTTTCTTAAAAAAGAAGTTGTCCGGCAATGCGCCCAAATTACATATGTCGTAATAGGTGTGGTTTTTTGCAAGTTCATATAGAATGGGACGATAAAAAAGACGGGACTTACCAAAGTCATCACAGCAAACAAGTCCATCATTGTCCCAAGATGGGGACAGGAACCAAGAAAGTGCATCACATCTTCATTTTCCCTAGTGTTACATAGGCCGCAGATTAGTGCACCATCTTCACGATGGGGCATATAGTAAAGCTTGAGTAGTTCTCCTCTCACTCGAATTACCATAGATATTTGTTCAGTACTAAGGTCGGTGTTCCGGTAGTTTATCTGTTGGTGGTCTAGTTGCCGATACAAGAAACGTGATGTTGAGTTTTCAGCTTGGGTTACGCAATTTATTTTAATTGCTCTTTCCACATCAAGGACGAATTTTCGCGTGATGTTTCTCCACTCTCCGATATTATTTTTCCTTAGATCTAGCTCCGAGCTGGATGTTATACTTTCTTGCGACATTTTCCCAGTCGTTATAAAACAATGTTTTCCTTCTTAGCGCCTTCATGACGAGAACTTTGGTCGGCCATGAGTCATCTTCCTCGTTCAATTTACCGCCATTTTGTTCCCATAAATTGTTCCACTCGATGACTCAGATAATTTGACGTTTAGGTACATACAAACTATCGTTAGTAAAATGATAATAGTGCCGGTAATACAGTTTTTATCGGCACTAGAGTTTTAAGTTCCGAAAATTATATGGATTTAGCTAAGTTCATATGGAATTAAGTTTTTGTTGTATTTACGTGTAAATCGCTTACTCCGATGTCGTTTTTTTCGTCCAATTCTATGTCGACTTGCAAAAAACTCCCAACTCCCCAAATGCAAATGAAGGGTTATGTCCCACTAAATAAAAACTACCAAATGATAAAAAGAAACTTTGCATACACCCAACCTCGCACCTACCCCAAATCTTATAGTGTGCCCAAGCAGGGGTGTTGCAGGAGGACAGCATGCCCCCCCATACACACCTCAGTGTTTTATAAAATCGTTAGGACTTATTTCATAATGAACTAAGTCCCAAATGAACTAACTCCCAAATTTATGAACTAAGTCCCAACGAAATTTGTGTGGGAGTTAAAACAACTTGTTTTGATTGCAAAAGCGGGATTATAGAAAGCGGGATCTTGAAAAAGCGGGATTATAAAAAGCGGGATTTTAAAACCGGGATTTAAAAAAACGGGATTATAAAAAGCGGGATATCGAACACAACCCAGTAAAATGTCAAAAATATAATACGATTCCACCTTTTTTAAATTTGGAAAATCCTGTTTTTAACATAGCATCATACTAGAAATCGTCGGCTAAATACGTAAAACTGTTAAGTTCACTTTTGGCCTAAATTGAGATTTTGATGCCATTTTCTTAAGAAACACATTCTGCACAAAGTGGCTTGATCACTTCTGTCCAATATATCTTAGTTGTTGCAGAATCCTAAAGAGAAAATCAGTTTTTATATGGAGCCTTATGTAATTTTTCTTTGTTTTTTCTCTCTCCTGTAAAATTTGGAAAAAATGGACTTAGCAGTTTAACGTATTTAGGCAACGAAATGCTTTTAAATCATATTAAATCGTCTTATAAAATTTTTGTCTACTGTATCTACCTAAAGAAAATTTTTAAGATCTTTCGAATTGAACTCCACTTCTTATCTAGAAAATTTGGCAAGATTGATAGTACAGCTATACCAATTGAACGTTCGAACCTTACTCAATTTAGTCCAATTTTAAGCAAGAAAATCAAATACACCACCACTCCGCTTTCTTTAGATCTAATCCTTTTTTTTTAACTGAAAAATTCAAAAATTCTCTATGAAAATAATTAATATAACAGCACTGTAGGCGTGTTTTTTTGCAAACCCGGGGGGAATTGGTTGAAAAAAAAACGACAACTGGGATGCCATCACAGAATCAAAATGGAGTTTTCATACAATCTATCGATAACAAGTATGTAATTCACGCCGGTAATACAGTTTTTCTGTGTGCTTAATGTTGAATTCCTTTAAAAAAAAAGAATCGAATTTTGTTTGTCAAAACGAAAACTAATTCTTTTTGGAAAGAAATTCGACATATTATGTTAAGCCCCGAGAATTCTCTGGGGTTAGCTAAGCTCGCAGGGGGTTTTTGCAATTAACATGTAAATTGTTTAGCATCGACTTCATTTTTTTTCTTCCAATTCCCTTCGGGCTTGCAAAAAAAAGCGCCTATTCATGGTTCAAGCACATCATGTAGGTATCCCCAATTACCCAGCGGCTTCATTGGTAATATTCGAGGAAATAAATTGCTTGGCTTATTGCCATTGCGTTGAATATTGCCAATGGGAATATTGCTCGACAGATGAAAGGAAATTAGTGATTTCCATCGCTGAGGAAATCAATTTTGACGTTTCACTTTTTACAAATTGGTTTCTCCGCGATTTTAAATGACATCATACCTAAAAAAGCAAAACCTTAACGATTGAGTTGCTCTTAAAAAAAAGGCTCTTATTTAAAAAAAAAAATAAAAAATTTGAAAAATACCTACTTTTGAACAAGGTAGAACAGCATTTTTAAAGTCAATAGTTATTTGTTATAGACATATTAAAAAAAATAAAAAATGCCACCAACTATATGTACAATGTACCATGTTCATATGTAATGTATGTGTATATCATTGGTTTGGACGTTGTATATACCTAGCCATATGGAGTGCACCGTGCGCGTCACATATTGACACTAAAAATATCAACACTCCAAACAAATAAACACCATAACAAATACACATTTAGGAAACCAATAATAGAATTTTATTGGATTTCACTGAATAATTGGAAACATAAGATGATAGACGCGTAGGTACATTTTATATACATTATAGGCGCTCGCTGGTTCCTGTGGATATACTGAAGATGGGAGGAAATCAGAAGCAAAACAAAACAAAACAAAAAAGATATAGGAAGGTATTTTGTTTTAATATAAACTACTATGGTGATTTATGTATACTTTTTACTTGCGATAGTGGGTAAGTTACGGATTCAGAAAAAAAGCCACCTGACATTATAGTCTAGTCAATAAAGCCATAAAAACTGCCCAATTAGGAAATAATCGCCTGGAAAGCTGGATTTTGGTATATAGCCTCCTCATGGTGTTTTTAAGAAACTGTCAAAAGTTCCCATCGATATGAGGACCACTAACAATTTTACGGTGGGTTGAAGGCCCCCAAACTGTTTTTTTCAGGAATAACTCCCAAATGGTAAGTTGTACAGAAAAAATGTCAAAGACTAAGCTTAAAAAATTTTCTACAAAAAAGGTTCAAATACTTTTTTCATAAAAATAACCGTTTTCAAATAAACCCATCGGAAGAGTGAAAGGTTTTACTTTTCTATATACTGGGGGCTGCTTAGTTCAAAAATTGTGCATTTTTTGATAAAAGCATCAAGCATCATTTTTGGTACATTATATGAACATTTTAAGATAGATAAAATAAAAAAAGATAGATACAAATATTGAAAATAGAAAATGAATATAAAAACAAAACGGCAACACTTACAATATAATGTTATATTTTTTTTAAAGCCAGTAATTCATTCTTTAGTTATAATTTTCAATTAAGTTATTTAAGTGCTTAGTTTCTGATAAATGATGATGAGAGTTTAACTCTTCTTTTTCCAATTTTATTCTCAAAATGTAAAGTTTGAAAATCATTTATTCAAAAACTAAGCACTAAAATAGCTGATTTTACTTAAACTTGTCTAGCGTCACAGTTTTTGTATTTTTATTTTAAAACAAAAACTAACGGTATCTAGTTTCACCATAAAAAATTTTTGAGGAAAAAATTTGAGACGAATAATTCTCAAATACGTGTCCACAATTAAAAAAAATCGTATTCTTTGAAAAAAAAATGTTCAAAAAAAAAATTTATTTTTTGATTTTTGATTTTCTCAATATTTTCTTTTGATCATTTTTCAATAGAGATTATTTTTAGTTTTAAGTTTGTACACCAAAAATTTTCAAGTTTTATTTTTTTGGATTTTTAAAAAAAGTTTAAAAGTTGCAATCACTTTATTAAACAAATGGCAAATCTTAATTTTGGAACAACATTTATTTTTTTACAAAAAGGCTGCCACTTTCTAAAAAAAAAATTCTAAGAAATGGTAATAAATGGTACCTCCCGCATAGGACCTTTTTTGATTTTTCTATTTTCTCAAAACTAGTTCAATCGATTTTAATAATTTTTTTAAGTTATCTAATTATTTAAGAAAAGTTTTAAAAGATTAGTACCTATATCAAAATTTTTGTTCGATTTTTAAAAAAATGTTCCAATTTTTTTTTTTGGAAAATTCGATAAAGACTTGGTTGATTTTTATTAAATTTGTCACCCAGCATTTTTGTGTAGCAGATTTTAAACAAAAATTATTCTTATGACCAAAAAATATCGGTACCTTCCATCCAAGTGTTTAAAAACCGTTAAGGAAAATCTCATTTTCCTCTCAAAATCGGCTCTATTTCTATGTGAGCTAATATTCAGCCTTATTGTGAGTTTCGCCCGAACAACATTCCACCCGGAAAAATTGATATTTCACTTTTCGCCTATTGTGAGTTTCAGCCGAAATGTTGTGTTAAAAAAAATTCCCCTTATTGTGAACATTAATTTCGGGCGGAATGTAATGTTATTGACAGCCTAAATGTTCACTTATTTTTAGTAGGCGAACGAAATTTTGTTCGGGCGAAACTCACAATAGCTTTTAAAATTCCGGGGGAGTACAAAATTTTAAGGTGAAATATTTTTCGGGTGAAACTCACAATAAGGCTGATTATGTATATATTATTGGAACAATTTTTTTAGTAGACAATCAATTAATAATTGTATCTCTCGCACAGAACCATTTCGACAGGAGCTTATAATAAGTTTACATAATCAGTCCTATGGTGAGATTCGCCCGAACAACATTCCACCCGAAAAATTTGACATTTCACTTTTCGTCTATATTGTGAGTTTCACCCGAAATTTTGCGTTACATAAAGATCTAAACCATTTCACACAAAATGAAAAAAAAAAAAAACGTTCCAATGATTTCTAACATATTCCATGCTGACAAAATTGCGAACAACATTTTTCGCACAGCACTGTATTGATGTGAATTCTAAAAACTAAATTACTCAGAGTAATGTACCTATAAACTACCACACGACTATTATACTATGTGAGATGTGCAGTCTTCGAATGAAAGCGTGGGATGGCGAGGCGATGCGATGCGGTGGAATGAAACGTGATCAATTGCTTAGCTAAGTAATAATAATTATAATATTTTGTAACCATGATATAGCGGGTTTATTTTTGTTTGGTCAACAGTAATGCACAATTGAAATGTTATCTGTCCCTCTTAAAGAGAAGAAAAGTCACAAAATAATTCATAAGGAACATTATATACACTCGAAGTGTGGACTTGCCAAAGGTCTTTATAAAAAGAAAAAGAAAAATAAACAAACAAAGCAAACACAAAAGAAACAAAAAGGAAAAAAAGTCATCTTCGAATTCTTAGGAGAATGCAGGAGACTTGAGTTACTTCTTATTAAATTTTTTATACAAATTGTCTAGCTTAATATTTTTTTTTTTGCAGTCTGAAACTATAACTTATGTATACATAATTAAGCTGCAGCATTTATCTATTTTAAAATTAGTTTTGTTGGCTTTAAATTTATGCAAATTCTTTCAAAATCGATTTTCGGCTTACGTTTTCCCGCTCCATGCGAGGAGAATTAACGTAAGCCGATCCATATGGATCATCAAATAATATACATAACAGCACCAACACATGAAGCGGCTCTTTATCGGGTTCGAAAACAGGCTTCTGCTTCTCGCCACTTTGAGGTTTTAATTTCGCAGGTTGATCCATATGGATCACGGGTCTTAATAAAAAACGGCTATAATCACCTTAAAGTGAAGTTACATTCCTGATTGGACTGGACAGTTGAGCCTCAATCAACAAGGTTATTCTAGCCAACTCGGTTCTTAGCTAGCTAGCTTTTCAGTTTTTCACTCAAAGTTGCAGTTGAGATCCTCTTCTGCACTGTTTTCTCATGACATGAAAAATACATAAACACAATGCAAAAAGAGATGGTTATATACCCTGGCTCTCATTGTGATCTTGTTTGTTTTATTAACCTTGTTCGTTTACATGCTGAACCTACCATTTTTAGGCCGAAAGTCTGTCAAAGTTCATATAAAAAAATAAATCTGGTAGAATCTGGCAGTTTTGGGCAAGTACGCGAACAGACCTATTATGAGGATCTGATCCAGATCAGTTCATGTGGATAATAAAATGCAGCTATTATAATTATTTTGAGAATAATGGTTGAGAGTTGGAAATCACTAGGCGGTTCTATACGAGCTGTGGCGCCATTCAATTTATTTATTTATTTGAGACCGAGCAAAAAGCTGTGCGCGGCTAACTTCATTAATTTTATGTAATGGCTGACAGTATGATGGCACTGCATTTTATTATCCACATGATCTGATCCAGATCAAATTTCAACACGTAAATACAAAAAAATACATGTAATTCTGCTTTTTATCTGGGTCTATTTCATGATGCAAAAACTAGTACTTTTTTATTGTTATCATGGTAAGGTAGTGGCGAAGAAAAAGGCCAACAAACATTGAGAAATATTCAAACACAATTAAAAAGGAGATGGTAATATGGGTGATTCTCTGCCAACATGTGATTTAAAAAAAAAATTTGCTAAAATTAAAAATCATTGAAAATTGTCATGTAGATAATAAAATGCAGCTATAGTATTAACCAGAAATTTAATTAAAAAGAAAACATTTTTGAAAACAAACACTAATTTTACAAACAAAGCTGACTTTCTCAAAAACTTGCCCACAAAGTTCAGTAATTATTTCGTAATCAAAAAAAAAATTCGAAAAATGGTTATAAATAGTTCCTGCCATAGAACCTTTTTTTTTGTAATTTCGATTTTATCAAAAACGGTTCAACTGATTTTTATCAATTTATTTTGTATAGGTTTATAGATAACTGAATTAAAAAAAAAAAGTTAACATTTTTTGCTTTGAGAACTTTAAATATAATTCGAAAACGATTTGGTCGATTTTAATTGAACTTGGTATCCAGCAGTTTATTTTAACTTTACCAAGCAGATTTTAAACACAAAATACCATACAATCTTTTTGAAAAATCTCATTTTTCTCAAAAATGACTTCTACGATTTTGATTAAAGTTTTTTTTTTAGTTTAGAATGTTATTGGGAAATCGAGAGTATTAATTATAAGTTATTTCATTTATTTGTACGTAATAATTAAGAATTAGATTCTTTTTTTCTTGTACAGGTAATTGAAGGTGAAAATTATATTTATTTGTCGGAAAGTTTTGTCTCAACAAACCTAAGTTAATTTTTTTTTTTTTTTTTTCAGGGATACATATATTTAGATACTATAAATTATATGGCCACAGCACTGTATAATAGCGGCTTCTGGGAACTGGATCTTTATATACAGATATACTATACCATATATAGGAGTCATAATATGCAATTTTCCATCGAATGAAAGCGTGGGATGGCGCAAGGACGTAACTTGATCAATGTTTAGCTAGGCAACAATTATAATATGTATATGTGTATATCTGACACCTAGGTATAGGGAGTTTTTGAACATAATGGTTGGTCAACAGTAATGAACAATTATTGAAATAGTATGGATATATCTCCTTTAGAGAATAGAAACTTTAAACAATTAAAAGACTAAATATTAAACACTCATATATAGTTTTAGTTTTTTGCAGGGTTGCCATGAGGACCGTTAAAAAGGAAAAACAAATTAACAAAGCTTTCAGTATTTTTTTAATGTGTGTTTTTATTTTTTTGTGCAAGAAGGTACCTGTATTCGCTTAAAATAAAAGTGTACAAACAAACAGATTGTCGTCGCTTAAGAAAAAAACATCACAACAAAAAACATAAATGTTAAAAAAACAGCCAAGTTCTTCTATATAAAAATCTGTATATTTAACAACTCAGCCGTGAAAAGCAGTGAGATCTAAAAGTATGCCAAGTTCTAACTTTATGAAGGTTTAATATCAAATATTTTAAAAATAGTAATATTGAAACAACACCAAGTTATGAGAGAAATTTATTATTTAATGATTACTGACTAAAATTTGGGGGTTCACATTGTCAAGTTTTCAAAACGTTTTGAATTGTGAGTAAATAAAAGAAAACTTGCCAAGTAACCCCCAAATTTTAGTCAGTAATCATTAAATAATAAATTTCTCTCATAACTTGGTGATGTTTCAATATTACTCTCCTTAAAATATTTGATATTAAACCTTCATAAAATTAGAACTTGGCATACTTTTAGATCTCACTACTTTTCACGGCTGAGTTGTTAAATATACAGATTTTTATATAGAAGAACTTGGCTGTTTTTAACATTTATGTTTTTTGTTGTGATCTCACTCCTTTTTGCAAAGATATTTATTTGTTGTCAGGTAATACCTCGTAAGATACCTACTAATATAATTCTACAACAATCAGAAGTGCTTTATATAATTGATAAAAATTCTGTGAAAGTGGGCGGATACCACGCCTCCTGAATTGAAAACCTCAAGTATTCTATTTTTTTCTTTGTATGCACTCTAAGCCCTACCACTCTACCAAATTTCATCATTCTACAGCAATCGGAAGTGCTCCATTTAATTGGCCGCAGTTTTAAGAAAGTAGGCGGATACCACGCCCCTTGAATGAAAAACTTAAAATATAAAATTTGTTTCTTTTTATGCACTTCAAGCCCAACCGCTGTACCTAATTTCATCATTCTACAGCAATTGGAAATGCTCCTTGATAACTATTCTGAGAAAGTGGGCGGGATTTTAAGCCCTATCGCTCTACCAAATTTCATTATTTTACAACAATCGGAAGTGCTCCATTTAAATGATTGCAATTCTGAGAAAGTAGGCGGATACCACGCCTCCTGAATGGAAAACCTCAAATATTAAATTTTTCTTTTGTATAAACTTAAAGCCCTACCGCTCTGCCAAATTTCATCATTCTACAGCAATCGTGTTCCATATAATTGATAACATTCTGGGAAAGTGGGCGGATACAACGCCCCCTGAATGGAAAACCTCAAATTTTCGATTTTTTCCTTCGTATGTACCACCAGGCCTACCGTTGTGCGAAATAACAAGTTTATAATAATTTTGATGATCTGTCAGTGAGTGAGTCAGTGAGTCAGTTACGGTTTTCGCGATTTTTGACGTCTTATATCTCGGGAACCACTTATGCTAAGGAGTTGTGGAGAGTGTGGTGCTTGTGCTTGGCTAGCCTACCAAATGTTCCGAATTTGAAGTTCCTGACTTTATTGGTACTGAAGTTAGAGGAGGGTCGAAAATCGCCTGAGTTTGTTCCTGTAAAAAGGGTGTAGTGCCAGAACTTGGCTGGGCACTACCGTGCCCTTTGATTAAAAAATCTTGACAGCTTTGACATTTGAATGAAATTTCAGGTCTCAGTTGTTTCGAAAAATAAAAAAACTATAAATTGTGAAGAACCAATACTGTCTTATTGCCACAGATATATGTATAGTCAATCAATATTGTGTGTTAATTTGTGAACCTATGCCTTGTCATATATGAAAAAGTGCTTCTCACCTTAGCCATTCAGAACTAGTGGAAAATTAGGCGTTTTTTTGCAATCCCGGGGGAATTGGATGAAAAAAACGACGTCGGTGCTAAAATATTTACATATAAAATGTAACAACTAATACCCTGCGGGCTTAGCTAATCCCATAGAATTCTCGGGGATTAACTTAAGCGCGCCGAAAAACTGTATTACCGGCGTGAATTACATACATGTTATCGATAGTTTGTATGAAAACTCCATGTTTTTTCCTGTGATGGCGTCGCTATAATCCCCGTTGTCGTTTTTTTCAACCAATTGCCCCCAGGGTTACAAAAAAACACACCTATTATAGGTCCCAACCATCCCTATCGACAATACGCACTGCACACAGAAACGGTTGAGAGTTGTTACTTGTTAGCCATTAGACCTTGCTTATATCCCAGAGCTGGCGCTCCACCAAATTATTTTGTTCTGTTTTTGGAAACGTTCCTCTTATTTTTTCCACTGCGCTGATTATTATCCTATGTATAGTGTATACCTCTACTTACCTTTTTTTGTTGAAACTATAAAAAGCTTTTGTAATAAAAGATGGTTGGTCACCATGGGTATAATATTCTTACATTTCGTTACAAAAAAAATTAAGTTCCGTGCGCGATGCCAATGGGTTGTCGCGTCCACAGTGGCCACTTACTTCTTTCAAACAAATTTAAATTAATGGAATGTATGTAAATGAAAAAAAAGAAAGAAAAACATCTTTTCAACTTCTCAAAAGCAATTCAGCTGTATGCCTATCTTTGGATAAAATGAAATAAGACAACGCTTAGAATATTAATTCGGATTGGATTGTGCAGGGTACGAAGTACAATATATGTGTGACTTAAAAATAATAATAATAATAAAACAAAACAAAAAAATAAGCGCAGGTTGTTGGACAAGCATTCCGATTGCACTGCTGCAGTATATACCTACCTATACGAGGATATGTCTTTGGCCGCCAATTGTGTGAACTTACCACTTATTCTAGTGAAAAAATTACGTTCGGTGCTTATATATCTATGTAGGGACCTAGACAAAGAGTTAATTTATTTTTGGAGTTTTTTTTCATCTATTAATAGTTAATCAGAAAAGGATACTTGAATATTCGTACGTTTCTATCAAAAGATGTGAATTATACAAAAACTACCATTTCCCAAAAAAAAAAATGTCTCTGCTAATGTTCAGCTGCACGGATTGCGGAAATATCTTATTCCATGTATTAGCCCTGTTCCATTTGCAGATATTGGGGCATATTCAAAGTTCGCACCCTCGGAATGAAAGTGACCTAACTCAAAATTTCATTAACTTCAGATTTTTCTATAAACTGTCCTTTAAAATCGAAATGAACTCTAAAACCAGGTTGTAAAAAAGATGCCGAATTTTTTATTTAGGTCAATTTCATTCTAAGGGTGCGAGTTCTTCGATAAGTTTAGTTTTTGTCATTGCAAAACTAAACTCCGCTTATTCATAGACAATTTAAACCAATTTTTAAACGATTTCAAACGTCAAAAATAAATAAACAAAAAGATAAAATTTGGTATTTTTCAACGCGACTGATTCTACTACTATATCCTTAGACTCTGTTTTGACTATGACTGCTCACTACGCCATGACGACCGGTTTGTGTGGGAGATCGGTGAAGGGAACAGAGCTCCTCACCGCTCTCCCCCACAAAATCATGGTCATGGCGTAGTTAAAAGTCACAATCTAAACAGGGTCTTAAACCTGTTTCTAACTAAACAGAGCTGCCAAATTCTTTATGGGTCTTAAATTTAGTCTTCGGTTCAGTTTGACTTAGGTTTAAAATATGACTATGAATATGCGCCACATTGTCTTTACACAAATTGACAGGTTGTCAGAATGGAGATAAACATCAGCCATCAGCTGCTCTGATATGAGTAGAACTTCCAAAAGTTTGGAACGCTATAAGGAACAATTTCTACCACTGCACCCATACCGGCTGCTCTTGTGTATAATTTACCGCTATTCATTCTTTAAAGTAATGAATGAATGAATTGCGCAGGGAATCAGACTCAATTTTGAATGTTTTAGCAAATGTTTAGCAAAATGTCAAAATTAAGCCCGCAGATTACCTCCAGCAGCTCATTTATTAGATTCTGTAATTGAGGTAATTATACGTCCCTATAAATACATATTCTACATTCTAGACATAGTAGCTTGCTGTTCCCAACATTTCTCGCAATAAATCTTGGCTAAATGTCGAATTTGAGGAGTGGGGATGAAATACTCTCATAAAGAGAAAGAAAACTGACAAAATGTCGGGAACTGTTTCCGCACTAATTTTGACCATTTTTTAAACGTAAAAAAATATATTCGACTAGAGTTGCTGTAGATCAATGATAAATCTTTCAAGAATCACAACTCTAGAAAATAAAATTTTAACAGAGAATAAACGTATACGTAGATTATGTATCAAGTTTATTAATATAAAAACAATCATTCATCATGCATTAAATTATGCAGCTTAAGTGTGTTTTTCTTCAAAAAGCACTATATTAAGGGTATTCATGCAATGTCTTAAACTTTACGATGTCGTAAAATCGTACAATTTCTGACACACGTTTCATGAACGCACCGAAAAACATTTTTCGTAAATGTGGTAAACGATATAGTAAACAACTCAGCCGTTCGTTAAACGTCAAACAGCTTAAAATATTTAATTTAATTTTAACATTCGTAAAATTTGTCTTTCGCAATTTTAAAATGCCCAAAGTAAGCCAAAAAGTATATTTATACAATTGTATGAACAAATTGCTTTCAATTATCTATTAATTCTTGAGTTATTTGGCAAAAATGATGGTAAGCATGTTTATTGTTGTGATCAACATATGAATGCATTTGTGTTTGTGTAACTCACACTCCTTTGAAAAAACCTCATTTTTCCTCGAAATGCCCGTTCCTCTATTTTTTCTTCTAAGGTTACAAGAGTTTACCATGTTTACGATGTTAACGATGTTTACGATGTTTACCATCTTCGTTTAACACACAAATTTGTGTCTTAAAGTTTAAGATTTGTTTGAAAAGATTTCCCATACAAATTTTGACAGTTCGTTTACGACGTCGTAAACTTTAAGACGTTTACGATGCTTTTCCGACGTTGCATGAATACCCTTATTATATAAGAAATACTTAATTGTCAATTCTAAATTTTCTTCTTAAAAAAATAGAATTTTTACAAACATTTAATTATTTAAAAGATTAATAAAATAAAGAAAAAATTTGTTTATCATATCAAAATTAAATTAAAAACAAAATCAACACTTGTGCAACCCTTTGTCGAGATTGATATTTTAATTCAACTGACAAATTCTGTCATCTGACAGAAGTAAACCTGGAATTTGGCAGTCAGCTCTCGTTTTGCAAGAATTATAGCATAACTTTTGACTTGTGGAATGTCTTCCGACTACAAATTACTAAATTTGGCGGTCTGAATCTGTTTGTCTGGAACAAAGCTATCTACCTACCATTAAATGACATTCGAATCAAACAATTAACAAAATGTTGCAAAGTAAAATGATTGCAATTCTGGGTAAAAATCATGCAGGTGTGAACAATTCTTTGGACGCTGTGCAACCCTGAAGGAATAATCAGAAACGCAGTGGATCTTGGTTTTCGGTAATTTTCTTTTCAGAAAACAGGTAAAAAATTATTGAACAATTGAAAGCATGTATATATGTACATTGTACATGCATATAGATTTCAGTGCCATTGGATTTTCTTTTTTAAACTCTATTTGTTTTTCTTATTTGTAAACCTACCTATGTATACACATACATTTATTTTTCTTGTTTACGAAAATAAATTAATTCATTACTGAAAGAAACGTTAAAAACGTCATTATGATCGAGGTAAATGACATATATATGCTCAAAAAAATTTGTCCCGATTTTTATAGATGCACAATACTGAACAAAAATGAAAAAAATTAATGAAATTACTTTTAATATGGTATACCTACCTACAGTATCAAACTCTGGAGAGGATTCAAGAAAAATAAGGAACTTTAAACAGGGATGGAATCGGCTAAGGTGATAAGTGATTGTCACATTAACCATAGTCACATTTAATTGTCATTGAGTTTTCCGTTTGCGTATAAGGTGATTCAACAATTCAATACTTTTCAATGACATTTGTCAAAAACATAGTGAATTTTTTAAATATTTGTATTGATTCTTATAGCTATTCAGACGTATTTATTAGATTTTTGATGTGTAAACATCTATACTGGAGGTAAGGTGAACAAAAAACGTAACGTATCTTGTGATCGTGATTGTGATTCTGTGATTGTGATTCACGTTACGTTACGTATGTTTACACATCTTAACCGTGAGTCCGGGCACTCACACTTTTTTATTAGTTAGACAGAGTCATAGTTGCAAACATGCTTTTATTTGATTAAATAAAATGTTACATTAACCAAGGTTTAGACAACTGAGCCCGTTGTCTTAGTAAGATAACTCTTAAACATAAAATAAAAATGTTTATCTATAACTTGGACGGCTGTCCAAAGTTAGACAACGTTTATAAATACGACCGATAATTATTTTCTTCATCTTCCGGAAAGTAGTAAACCTTTTTGGTCACAGGAATGTTTATTTTTGTTTGTATGAATGGTTAAAAAAAGAACTCATAAAAAGTTGTATACAATATTTGTAGGCTGGTCGGTAACTCTAGTGGTAGACACATCAAATTTTTTGAAAAATGACAATCATATTTTTACTGTGAAACTTCCACAAACTGAATTGATTAATTGTGACTCTCACTTATCGCAAATCACCTTACACGATTCTGCACCCCTGGTCATCATCTATGGCAAGCCTGATATCTTCGCAAGGATGTTATTAAAATAACATCTTTGATGTAATTAGGTCTGTTTGGATAGAGTGACATTTTTGCGAATTTTGTTAGCAAACAGGCATATTATCGTTAATTGACGATTAAACTCTGACTTGTTAAATTATAAATTTTTGTAAATTCCCTTAACGTTGGGGAAACAACAGTATTGTTTAATCTTACCCGCTTCAGATCTTATAACTCAAATGACTGCATTAAAAGGTATTTATAAATTATTTAACTTCTCAACTTTATTCTTTAAAATAAATTTTTAAATGCAGCTTGACCCCCCCCCCCCCCCCTGTATCCATCTGGATCCGCCCTTGAATGAATAACGCATATTAAACTTTGAGTCACTATAGCTAAGAAAAAAAAATTGAAATATATAAATGCTATAATATAAGACCATGGGGCACTGGAGTTTAATATAAGTTAAAACCCATACCGAGATTCTTACCGTGACTGCACAAGTGCAGTGGTGGTGTGGTGACCAGTTTCAAAGATGACGCCAAACAGCAGGGCATCAAAACAAAGAGCATACATTTAATAACTCAATCAATGCCAATTTATAACGCAACATAAAATAAAATGATCGTATATGGGTCGCACTTAAATGCTCGTAAATTATATATAGGTAATATACATATTGCATATGCATCAAGCCTATATATGTATCTGAAGTGATGATTTAGCATTTAATATCGAAATTATTCGCTATTTCTAATTAACGTTATTTCTTTTTTTGTTGACTATTTTTGTATAGGTTAGGGGGACCAGTTAGAGAGATTAATGCCTGCAGTACACATATTATCTAAAAGTAATATAATATCTGCCAAAATCGATGTAAATAGTGGATCCCGTGCCCATTCTAATGTCTAATTTCAATATTTTGTTGTTGTTTCTAATGATGCAGTGACTATAGTTCTTGTGGACACTCCAGCTATTTTTAATTTCTGACACGTCTTTTAACTTTGACAACCTACGCAATATATTACCTTAGTTTTGTTAACTGATGTATCACAGTACACATATTAAAGGTAATATATTGCGCAGGTTGTCAAAAAATTAAAATGGCTGTTCCAGTGCCCACAGGAACTCAGCACGCATCATTAGAAACAACAACAAAATATTGAGATTAGACAAGTAAAGAGGCACTGGACCTACCATTTTACCACCATAAAACCTCAATTTTGACAGATGCGCAGGATTGAACAAAAATGAAAACGGTAATGATATTACCTTTAATATATGTGTAGTGTGCTGGTGTATAGGGTATGTTATTTTTTTTATTTATTTATTTATTGAAAATATTTAAAGAAATGTTAAATTACAGAAAGTAGAAAAGGTATGAAAAAGCATCAAAGGGCACGGTAGTGCCCAGCGAAGTTCTGGAACTACACCCTATTTACAGGAACAAACTCAGGCGATTTTCGACCCCCCCCCCCCCCCTCTTATTTCATTACCAATAAAGTCATAAATTTCAAATTCGGAATATTTGCTAAGCTGAGCCAAGCACAGGCACCTCAATTTCATCTCCTCTTTTTATTATTCACAATTCAAATCGTTTGCAAAACTTGACCAGTAAACCCACCAAATTTTAGTCAGTAACCATTATTAAATAATAATTATTAAATAATAACTACATTATCACTATATTTCAGGCGTGTTCAGCTGGAGTTTACAATAGAAACTAGAATAGTAGGTACCTACTATAGAAATAGAATAGTAGGTACCTACCTAGTACCTACATATATGGTATGAAAAAAGTAAATCTTTAAACTTTTTCGCTGAAAATAAATCAAAAATGGAAAAAAAACTGCGTGTCGACCTAGGAAAGGCAAAGTTATAAGTTATAACAAACAAAATTGCACTCACTTATTTGCAGGGGTCACATACATTAGGAGTGTTTTTTTGAGAATCTATTTATACATATAGTACAGTAAGAAATTCTCAAAAAAAACGCATCGGCAGTACCCTATAGTTTTTATATTTCACATTTTCTACTATTAAACACCTGTCAGAATAATTTTTTCTACCGTCTCTAAAACTTTTTGGTCACCGTAAAAAAATATTATGCAGCCAAATGCCGCAACAAACAAATAATGATTTTAATGATTGCATATATGTACCTAAATTTTTCAAGAAAAATAAAAAAATTAAGAAATGGTATTAGTCTTTTTTATAAATTTTCCGACATGGTTTTAAATAAGAAAATCAATCTGCTATTGAATCAACGTCGATGTCAGCTAGGCTATTGAGCTTTCATTGGATCCAAGAACCGCCTTGATAATTTTAAATGTGTTAAAAGGCTGAAAAATTACGTTTTCCTATTGTATTTGAAAAATGTATGAATAAGAATATTTTCAATACAGTGTAAAATGTAAATATTCGGAAATGATGTAGGTAGGTATAGAAATGGCGGTCACGAGAACCTATCTCGGTGACCCAATTAGCACTAGAGTTCCCCGTTTTGATACCATAGTCCATAACTCGTTCAACATGTGGAAGAGAAATGATTGGATAAGAGAATTGTGGATGTTTCTTCTTGTGGTCCTTGTGGATCAACACTAGCGCTCTGAGTTCTACAGCACTATGGCAAGCTAGGCAATTTGTTGGCTGGTTCATATAGACGCATATACATGAATTGATCTCTTAAGCTAAGTACAGACGATTGTCAGATCTTACAATATTGTCAGAACTGTCAAAGGTCTGACAATAGCTAACAATTAGCTGACAATTGACATATTTCTTACAATGAAAAATTGTCCATTCAGACGGTTGGTAGATTTTTTCCCAATTTGATTGTCAGCTATTTTTTTATCTCTCTTTAACCAACTCATTGACATTTCGAACAATGAAGAAATTGTCAGCAATTGTAAGATGTTTTCAATTAAAACATCTGACAATGACCAATGAGTCTAACAATGTCCTAATCGACTGACAATGATAAAAATTGTGTGTTCAGACGATTGTAAGATACTTGACAATTTTTTTTGTCAGATTGTCGTCTGACAATGACGTGTCTGACAATATTGTTAGACAAAATTGTGTGTTCAGACGATTGTAAGACATTTGGAATAGTTTTTTCACTGACAGATCTGACAATATTGTAAGATCTGACAATCGTCTGTACTTAGCTTTAGAAGGATTTTCCACTTACATGTTTGGATGTGACCATTCATGAGAACTCCGTCTGATATCTTTGCATGACATATAAGGACTTTAAAGAATGTCTTTATCTGCCCATGAAAAAGACCTGACCCTTAGAATGAATTCACCGGATGGTTGCCGAACTGTGGCGTTGAATAACGAGGTCAAATTTTTGATCTTTAGCCCAGAAAGTACGTTGCGGTCGTTGAAAAATGGCTTACCAAATGACTGTTCTCTCATTCTGGCCAAAGCGGGGTATTTACAGAAGAAATGAACAACTGTTTCCTTTTCTCGCTGGTCCCCACAGTTACTGTAGTGCTCTCCAATAGGTCAGTGTCCAAAACAAGTCGCGACTATCCTGGCTATATGTCTTCCCTGGGTCGGAAATGAGAGATTAGATCTTTTCTGACAATATCTCCCGCTAAAATAATTTTAGCAGACAGAGTTGTTTTTGTTTTAATATTATTGATGTGCAGAAACTTTGTACAGCATTGTTGAAAATTTGCGAACTCCAAAATTTGCCGCCCAGGACTTAAGTCCCTTCAGTCCCTACGGTAAAAATAGCTCTGAATTCGCATCAACAATAGGATTCTCCTTTAACTTCAGCCGTAATCCTACTAGCGATGTTGTATTTCGCACACTTAGAATGAAAGTGACCTGTAACTAAAAAAATTCAGCATCTTTTTTAGAACCTGGTTTAAGAGTTCATTTCGCATTTTATGGTCAATTTATTGAAAAATCAGAAGTTACAGAAATTTTGAGTTAGGTCACTTTCATTCTAAGGGTATCCTACGATTTGTAATCAAGTAAAATAGTAATACAACTTA
Organism: Epistrophe grossulariae; assembly: GCA_929447395.1. Taxonomy (NCBI): domain Eukaryota; kingdom Metazoa; phylum Arthropoda; class Insecta; order Diptera; family Syrphidae; genus Epistrophe; species Epistrophe grossulariae. The sequence goes on from OV839570.1 coordinate 5,732,392, forward strand.
TTAGGCTTTTCCAATAAAACACGCTTAATGTACCTATGTGATGTATATGTGAAATAGTCTCCAGGAAGATTTTCATCAAAAATCGTTTGGTAAGAATCGATCTGATATACAAAAATTACCTTCGATTCGATTGCAATATAGAATATAGGTCTATAATCAACATCAATACTTTCTCCGAAATTTAAATACCATACCTACATATCTACTCATTAGAATTTTTTTTTTGTTTTATTATACCTTTACACAAAAAAGGCAATATTCCTTGTAAAACCATTGATATTGCAGATCTCGTTGACTTTTTGACTTTTGACAATTCAATTCAATTAGAAGGATACCTGCAAGTTTTATTGTTACACTTGTTAGGTACATTATGCTAAAAAAAAAAAGTGCATTTGACAGTAATTTTATCTGTTAGTATAGTAGGTAGGATTAAAAAAAAAAAAAAACTCAGTATCTGAAGGTTTATTGCCATGTACCTATATTATTTTTCTCTCTAGGTATTTCATTTGCCATCATTGTGACTTTAGATACAAACATTTAAAGGGTTTCTTATATGTTGTTGTTTATACCATTTAAATATACACATATATACCGGAAAAACAGATTTATGTATGATCATCAAGCAAAACACCACATAGCATACAAAAGAAATCTGATAGAACAAAAGGACTGCAGATAACTCAAACTCTGGGACTATACCTATATGTACCTATATCTAACTTTCACTCAAGAAAACTAATGAAATAAAGTTGTTAGACAAAATTTGAATAAAAAAAAACCTAATACACGCATTTACAAAAAATAATAATAATAGAAAATGATAAGGGAACCTGTTAAACTAGTCCACCAGAATGAAATGAAAACATGATACGCACATAAGAAAAAGTGTTAATAAAGAAGACAAATAATCGATGCTCTTTCCATGATGAAGGTATAATATAGAGGGTATACCTATATGTATGTATGGTATACCTAATAGGAACTACCTGCTTTCCTCCTATATTGATCCCATCGATTTAGAAGGAACATCTCCATCTCGACGAACTACCTTTTACCTCATATATTATTATAGGTATAGAGAGTCACTGTTTATTGTTATAGCTTTATAGGTTTCTTACAGCAGTTTTAATTTTAGAGCCCTTACGATCCGTTGCACTTAGTTGAGTTGTATGGCCGATTTAATGAAGCGTATAAAAAAGAAAAAAAAAATATACTAAAAACAAATCGACCCAAATTGATGAAAAATCTGACCATATATAAACGTGTGTTTGTGTACACAAACATTTATGTATGATATAGGTAAACATGTACAATGTACACACGTATATTATATATGATGACATAGTGTAGGTGTATGTTTTTTTTTTTTTTTTGACAAAAAAAAAATATATTCAAAAATCCTCGAGAAGCGAAGTATGTTAAAGACGAATAAATCACGTTGAGATTATAATTATGAAATAGTCTGGCCTTAAAAACCTCACATATACCTATACGTCCTACAGTGTTCATTGAAAGAGTAATCGTTCGAAAATATAATGAATAAAATTTTAAGGAAGACGACGTACCAAAGTTTAAAAAAAAAATATGTATGCACCCATTGTAGGTATATGTTATTTTTATGAATAAATAAAAGAGAAGGTCTTTTCATGCTTGGTTATATGTACCATTGTTGACGAAAGATCTATTATAGAACTTGTTTTAAGGTTCTCGACAGCCTTTTAGAGAAATAGCATTTTTAAATATACATCAATTATTTTCAATGCTCAAAAAAAAGTTCCGACAGATTTATAACTGTGATGCAGTATTGAGTATAGGTACTGCAGTTATTTAAACAAAGTGTTCTTATATATCTTCGAAAGCTTAAGGTTTTTTTGTGACCCTCTTCTTTAGGTCTTTAAATGTTTGTTTACAAAAATTTTAAAATTTTGTGGACTAAAGGCTATTTTGAATCAATAATTTAACAAGTTCAATAAATTTAGTGCCAAGTCTTCTACTTGGCTGATTTATTTCAGTAGCAGGTATATAGAATTTGTATCTATTATTAAAAAACCTTCATATATAATTTTAAAAATGTATTAAATTTGAAAATGGTATGTTTGCTTACTTTTTTTTGCATGGACTGTCACTATATTTTAGGCGTGTTCAACTGGAGTTTCGGTCTCCAGCTATAGCTGTCTCTGGAGTTTCGTCAGCCAAGTTGTGTTGAATTTCTCTCCTACTTGTGATTACGAGCGCCAACTGAATCGCGCCGCGGGGTCTCTCGGAAGTGAGCTCAAAGATTTTGCGTGCAGGGTTGACCACATCAACCAGAGAGAAAGAACTAATAGAGAGAGTCAAATTTCCTCGTCTCCGTCCCCTCGAAACCTTTTGTTTACATTTTGTATAACGTGTTGAATTCCTATCGGTGTGTACATGTTTTCACCTCGGGCAGTGCAAAACAAAAACAAAGGTGGTAAGTATGCACACCTTCTTGCATACGTATTTGTCCCCACATTTTTTTTATATGGAGTTAATAATTATACATATGCAAGATGGTGCGCAAGTCGCAACATCGTAGCTTGTAGGCTAAAAGAGAGCCACCGTCGAATTTGACTCTCTCTATTAGTTCCTTCTCTCTGACATCCACTACAATATTTACATTTTCTACATCATTATATAACAACACGTGTATTTAATTTTATAAACTATTTATAATTAAAATTATTTACATCTGCTTCATTCATAGTGAAAATTCAGAAAAACAACAGAATTTCAATAAAAAAAGCATTTCAGCTCTAAATTCTAAATTCAAGTGACAGCTGACAGATCGCAACTGATATTTGAAACTACGTCTGCTAAAATTAATTTCATTTACTACATTTAACTATCACCCTTATTGCGAAGATCAACTATCAATTAATAATAGACATTTATCAATCAATTTTATTAAATGGTATTGTCACTGTCAACTGTCAATATTGTTGATCCATTGTGATTTTTTTTTTAATAATCTATTGTAAATGAAAAAATCGGTATTATGAACAACAATTTTCATCGATTTTCTTGTCAGCTGTCAATTTTTCTTTCAATCGTAAATTTGCAGTTGATAAGTTGGTGCTGATTAGAAAAATAACTAAAAAAATGTGAGTTTCGAGTTAAATAAGTGATAAAATTTTTAATTTTTAATTTTTTTAATTTCCAAAGGTCTCAAAAAGTAGTTAGCAACAAAAAACAGTTACACAGATTGGTCCAGTTGATGGAAGAGAACATGGATCTCGCCAAGGGATTTTGTTCCAAAGCTGCAGCAAATGCAAGGTGGGAAACAATTGCTGTAGAGCTAAATAGCCTAAGGCCTCCTGAACGATAAGTGGCAGAGAGTTTGGATCGATCTAAAATGCAAAATAAAAAAGAAGAAAACAGAAAACAAAATAGAAGTCACAGCCACTGGTGGTGGCCCAAACAGGCTTCACCAATTCACCGATTTAGAAGAAGCTGTTGTAGGTTTATTGGGTTTCAATATGTACATGCGTTAATCCACCTGGAAGAGAGTTTGGTTTAGAAAATGTTACCACCTCCAATGAAAATGATAAGTCAATTGAAGACGCTCCACAGGAACAATCCACAGATCAGATTGACCCGGTTCCAGTTGAAGGTGTTGGGCACCAGAAGAAAAAAAACTCCTCGTAAGGAAAAACTTCAGGAAGATCGCATGTCGTTACTAGAAAACCAAACTTTTGACCAAATAAAATATCACGAAAATATGATTAATATAATTCGATTGATTTTCTAATAAATGATATTCTGTCGGTCTTCAAAAAAAAAAAACAAACATCTGTCAGACACACATTCCCATTCACAATAATAGAAAAATTTTGAAGGTATTCACAATAGCACAATATTTTATCAATTCATTTTCACAATTCCGATTTTTTATTCAATTGATAAATTCTATCAACCGTCAATCGGTTGATAGTTGATCTTCGCAATAAGGGTGTATGTTTAACTACATAAACCACAAAAACTACGTATGTATAAGCAGACGTAACGTAGTTTTTCTAAAAATTTACCGTTCGGCCATAACACTGTTTGCGGACTATAGGTCATTGGTATAAATTGCTGGGCTCTTAGAGGTCCACCTATTTTGACAAGTTAAGTATCTCTGCAGTACAACCTATGAAATTCGTTGTTGTACATTTCCTGCTCCACTTCCGCATCTATATGTAGATGCGACAAAAATCACCGAGGAACTTTTCTCTCAAAACAGCATAAAGCATTCTATATTCCTTTGATAAGATCATGACTTGCATTATTTGACAAGATCAGGTCAAGCTTTTTATTGGCATCAAAATAATCACTGCTTTCGCTTTTAAAGTGGCTCAAAATTAACAATTAAAATTTTCAATGATTGTTTTCAATGAAAGCTATAACTGGCGCCTATAATAAAGGGAAGAAAGACTGCTACTCATTGACCGATCGGTTATTGCAGATCGGGGGAACTTTTTCCGTTTCTGTGTGGCGGTTTCTAGTGAACGATCTCTCTCTGCAGACTTCGCATAAAACGCAAACGAAGAAAACGACCTAAATAAATCATTGACAAAAAGTGATGAATTGTCAAACGAAATAAGAGAATTTTCGAAAGCTGCTTTAAGAATTGTTAAACAAATATAGGTAAGCAGCTAGGTATTGAAAATCGGTTTGTGATTGTTTCATAATTTTCCGTTAATTTAGTTGTTAAAAATTCAATTTTGCTGAGAAATATTTTCTATGTTTTTTGCTAAATTGATATCAAGTTGAAAGGGGTGATATAGAACACTCGCAGTAAGGCTGCCAAGCTTTCACATCAAAATATATTAATATTGAAGGTTTGAATGAAACAAAAAAACACTTAGGTGAGCTACCGCCAAGTTAGCAAAAACAACAAACAGCACATAAAGGATGCAAAATTGACCGACAGAATTTCGGTTTTCGATCGGCAAATAGGTACCTAGCTACTTTGTTAACTTCACTTTATGATTTGTTTGGTATTATGTATATAATTTCGGAGAAAAAATTTGAGCAAAAATTTTTAGGCATTATTGTGCAATCTATAAGTGTAGAAGGTACCTATGTCTCAAGAGATGTCATATTGTTTGGAGGGGCTCAATCCCCCTACAAGCCACTGCCTAAAGGCAAACTTATACATCACACTCATGGAATAAGGCTTAGGCAGGCACAAAAGATAGTCTTCCTGGAAGAATACAACTATAGTTTGGATTCAAACAAAGATAATTTTATGAAGTAGTTAACATTAACATATTGTAAGTATTAGGCTAGATACCTATTTTCTATTTTTGGGTACCCTTACCTTCTTATATTTTTTAAACTCAAACAGAAAAAATGTTTCTAAGTAACTGACAACTTTTATTGCAAACCAAAACTATTTTAATAGATCCGTGAACATAGGCCTCTTGATATTTGAACCGAAAACTGTATTTCTTGGTTCAATGATGTACCTACCTATTAATAAGGTTATGCCTAGTTAAGTCTTATTATTAAAACATAATAATTCTTGATTACTGAAAACATGGCATTATGTCCAAAGGATTACCTATCTATATATGTATAGGTATAATGTAAGTACATACCACTTACGTAGCGTAAATCTTTATACCTACCTAGGTAAACTTCAAAATATTTCTTATTATAATTATTGTGTGCAATTTACTGCACACAACTTTTGAGAAGTACCTACCTATGTGATTCCTTAGCCTGAGTTCGGAGCTCCAAGTAAGATACCTATACCTACATATGTATGTCTCAGTCTGAGATTGCAACAAATAAACTCCTAAACCTCTACATCTCAATCAAAAAATACAAACAATTTAAACTCGTATCATAAAAAAAATTGCTGGAATAACAAAAAAAAAAAAACAAAAAAAAACCTAAATGTATCTCAATAAAGGGCACACTCATCGCTACTTTAGTTTGTCTCAATTGACAAGCCTTGTATTGCTAGAGATAAGAGATGTCTTTATTAACAGAGAACGAAAACGATTAAAAAGCACTTAAGAGAGCGAACTCTCGAAATGCATATATATTTGTAGATCGTATATTTATAGTCGGTATAGTGTTGTTCACCATGGTAGTGTAATGTAATAGCAGAATCCAACACAAATGCCTATATGGACAGCCACCGGACAATGGGTCTCTCTTTTTGTTGTCTTCAAATTACAGGTGTGTTCGTGGTAAACACGGCATACAAATGTCTCCTTTTACTGTACGATCTCATGTACGATGGAACAACTTGAAGCGAAGTATTTGTAAGGAAGGACCGCCCCCAAAAAAAATATTGAGTCCCTCCCATATTTTTTGTTTCACTCCGTTTTTGGTTTTAGCTATGTTTTTGTGTGCGATTTGCAAGTATTGTTGCTTTTTAGTATTCAATATGAGGATCCTGAAGTCCAGTGTTGCTAATTGAGTTGCTTATAATAAAATGAAGATGCAACATACGAAGTAGCGAATGCGTACGTATAAGAACTACTACAACTGTAGTCAAAAAAGGTGGAAAGGAAATTATCTGCTGAAAATTAGATGTTTTTTGTCGATCTAATCGATTTTGACTAAATTTTTTTTTTTTTTTTTAATAAATTATGATAGTTATGATCCTATTTGTAGTAGGTATGCTCTATATGAAAATAGCAGGGCCGTAGCCGCAGGAATTTGTTCCTGGGGTACTTTATGTGAGATATTTTGTGAACCAAAAATATTCAATTTCAAAGCGTTTCATTGGGAATTTTTGGAACTGAAGGATTTTTGAAGTAAAAAAAATTTTCAACTTCAGAATTTGATTTTATACACTCAAAGTTGAGTTTAACGGCTATACCATTCACTCGATACATCCAGATTAAAACTTAAATCCAGATGCATTTACATTGAATTTATATAATTTTCATCCGGATTTAAGTTTTAATGAGTGAATGTAACGCACATATTATTCACTCGATACATCCAGATTAAAATTTAAATCTTGATGTAATTACATTGAATTTGTATGATTTACATCTGGATTTAAGTTTTAATCTGGAAGCATTGAGTGAATAATATGTCGGTAAGGTGATAAAAGGGTAAAATTCACAATAAGGCTAATTCATGCACAAACTTGAATATATAAAAAAAACCCTGGCGATATAGAGCAAATCTGAGGTCAAATTCTTAATTTCAATCTATCTTCTGATTATAGGACAGAAATGTAGCATATATTTAGGAAGTTAGTGGACGATATAATTATATATCAGGACAAAATTTGCCTCTCAACCTGATGAGCTGAGCTTTTGTACATCAATACAAATTGTGATGAGTTAACTTTTAAGAAGTGTTTCCACAGTGGTAGCACTCTCATAACGCGGGGTTGTGGAGTTACTGGCATATACCAAGGGCAAATTGTATGAAGTTTTGGCAGCTCTTAGTCGTGTCCCTTAGAGAAAAAAAAGGTGAGTACCAACACCGTACACGCTGAACCGTAACTCCAGCCTATAAACTTGGTCGTAGCTCACCCAAGTGATTAACGTAAAATTTTAAACAGCCTGATGTTAAGATTTTAGTATGACACTAGTTAACAATTTTCTAACTTTAGGTAAAGTTCTTTTTTTTCATAAAATGTTCTTAGTTTAAAACATTTTTTAACTAGTATAACACTAAACTTATTTTTTCTTAATAACTGAACCCGCCTAAAACTTTGACAGTTCATGCAAAAAAATAAGCAAACATACCATTTTCACCTTTTTTAATTGTCAAAGTGACATTTGAAGTGAACTGATGATTTTAATCCAATGTAAAATATGTGTACGACTGGGTCGCACGAAGTAGCTCTTATGTGCGATCACACTGTGTTTTTAAAGTTTTAATTGGCCTGTTTGGTAACGTGAAATTTCTTGCGAATTTGTACAAATTTTCACAAAATTTCACAATTTGCTGTCAAAACTCATAGAAAAAAACTCAGTTTTTGGGAAATTTGTTGAAAAAAAAGTTACCAAACAATTATGCCTCTTTGGTAACTTTTTTTTTCAACAAATTTCCCAAAAACTGATTTTTTTTACAAAAACTATGTTTATCTTATAAAAGAAATAAATTAGTTATGGGAACCTATATTGTATACCACCTGCTTAAAACGTAAAAAGACAAAAAAGACAACACAAACATATATATGCCAGTAAGACCTAGGGTCTTATAAATTAAGCAAATGTTAGAAGGAATAGAAGGATAGGATAGATTTTTGTTGGCACAGTGGATTGAGAAATTAGGTTTTTGATTTTCTCACTAAATCCCAGGGGTGGCGTTCAGTTGAGGGTGTATAGAAAAGAATGCTGCCTAGACTGGGGATCGAACCCACACATCCAGGTTAGCAGTCAAGCACTACTTCCACTGCGCCGGGGCCACCCCCGTAGTCAAGTTTAAGGTTGTATTATGCGAGTAGGTACTTATTTATGAACAATATAGCACCGTGTTGCAAATATGCATGGGACTTACAGTTTAGACTGAAAAATTTGAAAAAAATAAATAATTAAACATAAATTGATTAAACAACCTCTGAAATTGTTTTGACACCAATGCGATGTACATCATCCGATTTCTTAAGAAAATCTCAATTTATGAGAAAAAAATTGAAAATCGTTCGAACGGTTTTTTAAAAAAATTGTAGGTACATATGTACATATGTATATGTATATAAAATTTTGAAAAAATAAAAAAAAATAAAAATGGTACCCAGTTTTTTAGCTTTTATTAATGTGGAGTTAAAAATGTATTTAAAAAAAAATATTATCTACCCATTTTCGAAATAAATTTTCGAAAAATAATTTTGAAATTTTTTTTTAAAAATGAATACTTTATTTTTTTTGAAAATTTTAGTATGCAATATTATTAGAACTTATTTGAAGCTTTTGTGCAAAAAAATCACTAAAATCAGTTTAACTGATAATGAGATAGTCGAAAATCAGAAAAATAGTTCCATGAGATACCATTTTTAAACGATAGATAATTTTTTTTTTCCAATAATATGGTAGATCGTACAGATATTAGTTCCCAAAAAAGTTTTATTCAAAATTGTAGGAGTCGTTTTTGAGAAAAATAAAATTTTCAATACCAGTTCTTAAACATTTGTATGGGAGGTACCGTTATTTTTTATTATAAGAATAATTTTCATTTAAAATCTGCTAGATAATTGCATAAATAGATAATTTTAAAAAACTGCTGGGTGCTAAGTTTAATAAAAATTGACTGCGTCGTTTTCGAATTATTAATTTCTCAAACAAAAATTTTGAAACTTATTTTAAAAATCCAACAAAATTTTTTTGAAAATTTTGGTATACAAAACTTTTAAAACTTTTTCAAATATTCTCCATAAAAACATTGATCAATATCAGTTGAACTGTTTATGAAAAAATTGAAAATTTAAAAAAATGGTTCTATGGGAGGTACCATTTTTAACCATTTTTCAAAAAAAAAATTTATAAAATGGTTACCTTTTTTTTAAATTACCGATTTTTGTTGTTTTAAGTTGTGGGCACGTTTTTGAGAAAAAAAAGATTTTCATTTTTTTCATATTTTTGGTCTTAAAAAAACGTGTGGGGGAATGCCCAAAAAATGCTAGGTACCAACTTTCAAGAAAATCGGCCGATCCGTTAAAGCTGCAGCCGCAAGGACAGACAGACGGACAGAATTGCGAGACCCACTTTTTTCGACTTCGCTATCATCGTAGTGTAAACTTTGATCAAAATCCCGCGTTCGATTCTTTTTACGAATCCATAACTTGCCATATAGCCCAGTCAATGAAGCGAAAAAAATAGATAAATTCGGAAATAATCGCCGGAAAGCTGGATTTTGGTATATAGCTTACTCATTGTGATCTTAAGAAATTGTCAAAAGTCCCCATCGATATGAGCGCCGCTAACAATTTTACGGGGGTTGAAGGCCCCCCAAAATGGTTTTTCAAGAATAACTCCCAAATGGGGTACAACTTACTTACAAAAAAAATGTCAAAGACTAATTTGTAGCTTGGAATATTTCCTAGAAAAACGTAGAACATACTTTTTTCATACAAATAACGGTTTTTGAAATAAACCAATCAGAAGAGTTAAGGGTTTTACTTTTCTATGTAGTTGGGCGACTTAATTCCAAAATTGTGCATTTTGTGATAAAAGCACCATTTTTTTTTGTTGTTGTTGGTACTTTTAATGGACATTATTTTAAGATATCGTTTTACTCTATTTGTCCACCCCTTTAGGTGGAAGGGGCAAATTAAAATTTTTGTTTTCTAAAATATAAAATTAATATAAAAACACAACTTACAATATCAAATCAATATTATGTTATAGCTAATCTAAAGGCCAGATATTCATTCTTTATGTATGTTTTTAAATGAATTTATTTTAGTGCTTAGTTTTTGAATAAATGATTTTTGAACTCAAAATTTTAAAAATAAAATTTGAAAAAAAAAAATAATACCTAATAATTTTTTTTTTCAAAATTTTTCGTTATTAAGTACTAATTTGAGTTAGAATTTTTAATACTCTTAATATGTTTCAGTCGAACGCTAAAAACCAGAAGGTCGTAAGTCTTTTAGTTTTTGAGAAAATTAAAAATTACCAAAATTATTATTATTTTTTTTTTCAAATTTTATTTTTAAAATTTTGAGTTTAAAAATCATTTATTCAAAAACTAAGCACTAAAATAACTTCATTTAAAAACATACATAAAGAATGAAAATCTGGCTTTAAGATAAGCTATAACATATTATTGTTAGTATTGTCGTTGTGTTTTTATGTTCATTTTATATTATAGAAAACAAAAATTCTAATTTGCCCCTCCCACCTAAAGGGGTGAACAAATAGAGTGGACCGATATCTTAAAATAATGTCCATTAAAAGTACCAACAACAACAAAAAAATGGTGCTTTTATCACAAAATGCACAATTTTGGAATTAAGTCGCCCAACTACATAGAAAAGTAAAACCCTTAACTCTTTTGATTGGTTTATTTCAAAAACAGTTATTTGTATGAAAAAAGTATGTTCTACGTTTTTCTAGGAAATATTCCAAGCTACAAATTAGTCTTTGACACTTTTTTTGTACAACTTACCATTTGGGAGTTATTCTTGAAAAACCATTTTGGGGGGCCTTCAACCCCCCGTGAAATTGTTAGCGGCGCTCATATTGATGGGGACTTTTGACAATTTCTTAAGAACACAATGAGGAAGCTATATACCAAACTTTCCGGCGATTTTTTTCGAGTCAAATGCTTCATTGACTGGACTAATATAGTACCTACAAAGTAAAAATGATTTACAGTGAATGCTCGGTAAGTTGAACACGTCGAAACCAAGGGTGTTCAAGCTATAGGGTTGTTCAAGTTACTGAATCAAGATAAAAAATTGTTCGTTTTTTAAATAATAATTCAATTTAATGAATTTAAACGTAAATAATTATATTATAGATAAATAATTTGAAATGTCTCATTTAAGAGAACTTGGAAAATAAATAAGGTAATTAGTACACTACTTGCGCAGCACATTTTGAAAGAGATTGTGGAAAACTGTAAGTTCTGAAAAAGTTTTTGGCATTGCATTCTTAACCAACATCCTATAGGTATAGGTACTTTGCAAAAATTTAAACATAAAACTTTTTTCAAGTTACAGTTTGAAAAATTCAAGTAATATATCGAGTCTTAAAAATAGCCTGTTCAAGTTATAGAATGCGTAAAGGGAAAAGTTATTTGTTCAAGTTATTGGAATGTTCAAGTTATCGTATGTTCAATTTAAAGAGAGCCCACTGTAGTACAATGCTAACTGGTTTCAAATTTGGAAAATTATATATCGTCTAGAATTTTGCGCCGTTTAAAGCCTTCAGGTTTATTTTAGTTTGGACCATTTGTTCGTTTATACTGTTTAAGGGCTTGATTTAATTCCTGCCCTGGGGCCCTAGCCCGCATAGCTACGCTACTGACGACCCGAGAGCAAACTTGCAAGTGAACACAGTCTTGAGAGTTGACTATTTACACCCGATATACGAACATTTTGTTATTTACTTTTAGTTACTCGCAAGTGGACATATGTTTTAATCACTATCGGATATACATATGTATATCGGAACTAAAAGGCCCTACGAACTAACTCCCAAATGAACTAACTTCCAATGCACTAACTAAAGTCCCAAAACGCAAATGAACTATAACTCCCAAATGATAAAAAGAAACTTTGCACACACCCAACCTCGCACATACCCCAAATCCTATAGTGTGCCCATACAGGGGGGTTGCCCCCAAATAGGGTTACCAGCTCTAAAATCAGCAAAGCCTGACATTAAAGAAAGAAAAGCCTGATTTTTGAGAAAAAAGCCTGACAGATAAAAAAAATGTTTTCCTTTTTGAAACTTAATTTTTATAAAAAAAATAAAATGAAAGCGTCTATACAGAAAAAAAACCGAAAGGAATCTGGGACTTGGTGTTGACAAATTACGTCTAGTAAAACCGAAAATGCATTTCAATGACCAAGAACCTGCCCCAAACAATATTTTCAAAAAAAAAAAAAACACTTAAACCATGATCTAGAAAAACTATATCGTATTTTACAGAGTGCGTCAAAATGCATTTTTTTTAAATTTAGAAAGTCCTCTATTTTCATTTAATTTTTTGGTCACCCTGTCCAAAATTGATAAATTTTGCTTAATAGTTAGACTAACATTTTATAAAGAAATATTTTTCATGACCTTATTATGTAGCTACAAATAATTCAAAATTAATTTGTACTTGAAACGTTTCAAATAGCACCCTGTATAAATATCCTATACTGTATAAATATCCTACTGCTCAATAAAAGTTTGCTTGGCCTAGTTTTGCAGTTTCTTAAAAGGTATACAACTTATCACAACTAACCTTAATCATAACTTAGTCATAACTTTTGAACAGTTATGACCATTTGAATCTTATAAAAAAAAATAAAGAGTCGACCATTTCATTTAATAAATCATCACAAAAAGTTCAAAATAAGCAAAGTATTTCCTTCTATTTTAAAAATTATTATTTGAATTTTAAGAAATTTGCAAAACTAGGACAAGCTTTCAAAAGCAAGAATGGTATTCAGTAGTAGGATATTTACATACAAATTTAAATAAAAATTACATAAAAATACGAACAATCCCTGAAAATTTCATGCTTTTGAGAAAAATTACGATTTTCAAAGACTTTCCAGCAAAATTATTGAAAAAGCGCTGGTAGCGAGCTCTAAATGGTGTTCGGTTTGAATTTTGTGGTTTTATTTTTTTGGTCTCAATCTAAGCTTCATAATTTCGCCCGGTCCCGGTTGAATTTCAAGAAAGGTGTTTTTTGGAATCACCAACTCTTTGTCCCTTTTTAAAAAGTGGCAACTATAAATGCAAAAATGAATGTGTTCATTGCGATTTACAAGCATTCATATAAACGTTTTTCTCCTAACGATTATATTTTGTGCGATAACTATAATAAAGCCTGACAAAGGACGAAACCTGGCCAAAGCTTGATTGGACATTAAAAGCCTGACGTGTCAGGCGAAATCCTGACGGATGGTAAGCCTACCCCCAAACAAACCTCACTGTGGATTTAGTTCGTTTTCATAATGAACTAAGTCCCAAATGAACTAACTCCCAAATTTATGAACTAAGTCCCAACGAAATTTTGGTGGGAGTTAGTTCATTTTGGCTATTGGGAGTTAACTCCTTTGGGAGTTAGTTTGTAGTGCCGAACTAAAAAATATAAAATTTATTCGGTTTCTATTTTATGTACGCCCTCCAACTTTTACTATTATACTATTATACTATTTGTATTATACTATTTTACTGTTCATTTGAGTATGACGAAAATTTGAAAATTAAATGAAAATGTCTGTTCCCATTGACTAAAACATTCTTATTTACCACCTTAAAATTGTAAAAATGATAAGAAATAAAAAAGTTCAGATTCATCAGCTTTATAGCCCTATTATGACTATCAAATGTCAATTTACCTGATAACTTCTATCAATTTATTGATAATTTGGTATTATGATTATCAATGGATAATTTAAATGTGATTGTGAATACCAGTTAAAACATAATTGTGAATGAGTTTTGATTTACCGTTTGACGTTTCTTATTTGCCTTTCGTTCTTGTGTTGTCGTTTTTACGAATCTAATGTCGAATTCTTGCTAAATAGCAAGATTTGTTTTAAGAGAAAAAATTCGATTCTTTTAGAATCAAATTCGATTCTTTTGTTGAAAGGAATTCGACAAAAAGTTGTTTGTATAATGTAAGTTGTATTACACAAAAATCCGGGAAAATAATTGTGTTTATTTGGAAGAAGGGTTGTAGGCTATAAAAAGCAGATAGAAAGACTGGCAGAGTTGATGGAAGAAAATCCAGAAATATTTCCAAAGGAATCTATTCAAAGCCTGTGCTAACAAAATTAATGAATATACTTTCTTCAGTTCAATTACCTTCAAAAAACAGTTCCACACAAACATTTCGTTTTATAACTCTTGTTTTTCAATAAAAACCGACAAATCACTTTTTAAATAAATAAAAATAATATTTTATTAGAAATGAGATACATATGTACATTTATCAACGAAGAATTTGTGACTTTTAGAAAATTTGATGAGTGTGAATCAACATATTTGACAACTGTAATACCAAGTTTATCAATTGAACTATTCACAATAGATGTAAAATGTTTATACGATTCACAATTCATTAAAAATTTTGATAATTGATCACCATAATACCGATTTATTAATTTGGTTGTTACATATCAAATTTTATCGAATATTGTGTTGATATTTAATAACCATAATAGGGCTATTAAGTTTTTAACATTGAAAATGTGTATAGGGTATCCAGGATTAGAACCCCAGTAGTAAAATTTCGGAGCAGATTTGTAACAAAAAAAGTGGAGTAAATCGAAAATTTCCGAAGTAGATTTGAAAAGGAAAGAAAAACTCAATTTTTCTGTATTTTGAACAAAAATAAATGTTTTTTAACAAAAAAAAAAATAAGTCACATGAATTCCATTCGTTTCAGAACACAACAGAATTTTAGATTCAAACATTCAGACTCAGCGTTGGTTAAAAAATTGAATAACACAGTGATTTCATTTTCTTGCATGTGGTTTGGCTAGATAAATTTTGAATTTTCCAGTGTGGAAAAAAATGGAGTAGATAGATCCCAAAAAAAGCGGAGTGGTAGAGTAAATTTATTTTCTTTCTTAAAATAGAATTAAATTTACTCCGATTGGAGCAAGATTCTAACGCGGTATCGTTTTGAGAATATTATGTTGTTACCAAAATCATTAAATGGACAAATGAATTCAAAAGATGACAAATAAACTGCAGTATAGGGGGAGAATTATCAAACCAAATAAAGATTAAAATAAATAAAAGAAAACAAGCGACGTATTTCAGCCAGCGTATGCCCAGCATGCATCAGGTCGCACGTCAGTTCATGGTCGAATGTCAGAATTTGAATGTTCACAATACATATTTTCAATAATCTCTCTGGCTTTCTGGTACAACGTTTAATCATACCACATTATGTCACAACACAGGGCTTTGCAGTTCCTGCACTAGCTTCAAAAACTGAGATGTCAATATGGTGTCACATAATCTGTGGGTGGAGCGTGTTAATGACTGGGAGAAAAATAATCATCGTTCCTTTTTTGATACTTTATTGAATTCACATGCCTTTCATTTATTATGTGAAAAAAATAATAATTATTATAATGAACTTATTTCGTTCTTTATACTCTCTTACATAATATGTATATTATTTTAAACGCTAAATCATATTTTGTTATAAATACTTTATTTATAATTAAATTCTAATGATTCCTGTATAAATGGTTTTTTATTTATGTCATATTTTTTTCTTCTTAAAATTGTCGTTATTTGAAAAAAAAAATGAAATTAAAAATTAAATGTTATTATTTATCAAACACTTGGGTTTTCTTTTGTTTTTGTTAATAAGTAAAAACAAAATATGAAAATGACCATCAATACAACATTTACATTATGTGTTTACAAAAAATTAAATTAAACATGTTAAAAAAAAATAAAGAAAAAAAATTAGTATGTAGTTTTTGGACATAATTAGAGGAAAATATATAAAAGAAAAATTTGACGCGGTTTGTTCATTTAAGATATAAGTAAAAATAATAGTTTAATGACAGTTTTCTCTTGGACATTCGGAGCACTCTTTTTGTAATCCTGTTATTTTCGGAGCGGTTTTTTGTTCTCAATTTCATAAAGGAGTAGTAGTAGAGGAAAACTGCGCACACATGCATATAAAGTCAAAGTGATAAATGCTTGAAGAAGCGAAATTCGGTACTGTGTCTGTATTATTTTGCGATGAGAGTCGATGTTTTTAAATTCGATTGGAATAAAAAAAGAAATAAAGAACAGTCAACAAATCTAATAAGAAACGACATAAGCTTTATTGTGCAATTAAAACTATCACAAATCCCACGTATTCGGAATTATTTTACCGAATTCCGAAAAATAACTGTTCAATATCCGTTTGTTTAATGGAAAAATTTTCTATATGCGACTAAAACGACAATAGATTCTTAATAGTAGTTGTCAGTTTTTGTGAAATCGGAATTATTATTGGTGGCCACCAACAAATTACACGTTTGATATTTGAAATATTCCGAATTAAAAATTTAGTTCTTTTTAAAATATCGAAAATCACGCAAGCGATTAAAGTATCTTTTTCAAACAAACAGCATTGTTTTTTTATTCACCTGCAGAATCAAATTTCAAATCGCGATTCACCCGACCGATTGAAAAGAAACGTAAGGTTACGAAAGTTAGAACCTCAATGTATATTAGATGTTCGTTTTAAATATGTATTACAATAATTGATGTATGTAATTTGTTTTATCAATTGTCATTGGTTAGATTACGATTTCCTATACCTATTATCTACCGGTGACTCCTACGATTTGGCCTGGTTCGGGGTTTTACAGTAACAAAAACAGATCAAATGAAAAAAAAAGTTTAAGAAATAAATCATTAAAAAAGTGGTTGAATTGCAAATAAGAAGAGAACATATATGTATAAGTCATAAGACCAAAGGACAAAAATCCACAAAGCGGACTTTTGACCCACATGGGTGAGATACAATTGTATACAAATCAACTGTACACGATTATGAACGTTCAGCCTTTGGACTTATGACCCTGTGCCGATATACGTATAAAATGTTATGTTCTACTAATCCGGAGTAAAATAGACGAACTTGGAACTTTAGTAACAGATTCGTGATTAATTAAACAAAAAGGCTAAAAATGTTCATTATCGAATGATGTAACTTCACTGATTTGTTTGCCTCTTTGGGGATCCTGGGGTGACATTCTGTATGGCAAAAGCGAACAATCGTTTTCGTTTTTGCTTATGATCGTTTATGAAAAACGAACTATCGCTTTCGTTTCGTTTAGAACAGAATCTGGCCCTTGACCTCTATACCCATTCCATA
The DNA here is from genome assembly GCA_929447395.1 of Epistrophe grossulariae. NCBI lineage: Eukaryota > Metazoa > Arthropoda > Insecta > Diptera > Syrphidae > Epistrophe > Epistrophe grossulariae. Next base: position 5,749,885 of record OV839570.1, read on the forward strand.
ATGAAGGTTAGCAGAAATCCAGATAAATAGTAAGAAGCATTAAGAAATTACAAAAGGCTAAAATTTGTCGTTATCAAATGGCGTAATTATTTTTTTCGCTGGCTCTTCGCCCATTGTGATGCATGTCTTCAAATTTTACTTCAATTTATTCCAACAATAACTACGGGCACAAGATTTTCCAACACAAAATTGTGTACACTGCGGCTCATCACTTATAGAGCTGTGTTAGTAGATTGTTAATAAAACTAATAAGCAACAAACTAAAATAAACGTACGCAAACAAATAAAATAATTATATTTAAAACAAAAAATAAATAAAAATAATATAAAACAATGACACTAATCTTCAATGCACTTAAGAGGTTTTCTTTCAAACTTTATTGTTGACACGTTCGAGTTAAAAACTAGGAAGTTTGTGATCTCTGCCACGATAGTTGAAACTTATGGCAGCTTATGATCGTTTGCGATTAGAACTTTCCCTTGGAGTCGAACGGTCTGGCAAATGGCGCGTCGATTGCTCCCTTTCTCATAGTCAGCACTTCTGTCTAGTCTGTCAATTGCACAATCTTTCAATTACGACCTTTTTGATCGATGTCGGAATGACAGTTCTTGTTCTAAAAAGAAGAATCGAAACCAGAAGTCGAGTCCACTGGTATCGAATTGTTTATCGATAAAGCCATTAGTGATTCACAAGTAAGCGAAATAGGTACTCTTATCAGCTAACCCGCACCCATGTACCTCACACAACTACCTTTCAACGTTTTCCTCCCACTTTAACCACCCAGAGCTTGAGCTTCCAGCTCGAAAGACCTTTTGTTAAACTGCTAGATTTCGTTCAGCAGCTCTCCCACACCACTGGCCTAATGAATGGGACTTGGGTTCTTGATCACCATCTCGTCTATTGCATCCTTTAATCATTTGGATAATTCTTCTTTTAGACCACCTGGATCCAGTGCCTACGTTCTGTAACTTTCGCATCGATAAAATTGGTCGAGAAACGGTGAAAAATGGAACAAAACTCATACGATTTGTTTCAAATTTCGTCGTTTCTCGACTAGTTTTGTCGATGCGAGAGTCACAGAACGTAGGCACTGGCCTCGATTCCTTAACTCATCGCGCCGATCATTTCTTGACAATACCACGACTCGTAGCCCTCTCTCAGCCCTACTTCTGTTCTGTACTGTTGATTTAATTCCTTTAAAAATCTTTTCAAAAGCTAACTGTAGTCTCAATCTCAGCTCAACTTAATGCAACTAGGAAAGATAAAAAAAATCGAATCGAATCCGATTAAACCAAAGTCAAGATTTATTTTAATGCACAAGCAGCTGCAAACTATTTTAGCTTTTTTTGGATGAAGTCCGTAATGTAAGTGAAGTTAAAATTGATCCACCTCGCAAAAGAAAAATAAATCAAAGCGAATGATTACAACATCTATATTTACAAAACAAATTGGTTTTGTTGTCAGGCATGCTTCCAGTATGTCAGAACGTTCCCAGGGGCCAACATAACCACTATTTGGTAGTAACTGGAATACAAAGGCGGATATCCATGATGGCACAACGCCGAGCGGATGCTGTGAAAAAAAATTTGACGTCGCAAAGTTATAATCGCATCAACAACAACCCTGCTAACATTATCAAGTATAGAGGAGCAATGGAAACACTACCAAAATACCATCAAAAGTGCTGCTACTAATTACACTAGGCGACCATATTGAGGGTTGTTGCGGCAGAGTTTATGTCCAAAAATATTTGTAGTGGATACAAAGTCTGTATTGAGTATCTGAAAAGAATACTTTTCTATTCCGCTAAAAGGCGAAGATAGTAAATATTCCGCTGCACTTCATTCAAATTATACGACGATTATCAAAATTTCCGTCAACACGACCTGCATGAAATGCAGTTTGCTATATCTGAACTTGAGTAATACAAGACTGCTGATCCAAACTTTTTAGCCAAACTAGATAGCAGTAGTAAGGTAGAGGTAGTAACACTTGCTTGTTGTCTTTGAGCCTGAGACGGTGTGCGGCTCCTTTTTTTAGTGGTTCACAAACTCAAATGAATAGATTCAATTACTACTATTGAAATAAAAGTGGACTCTAATTTAATTCAAACCTAGCCTCTATTTTTTGGTTCTATTCGATTTTCGTAGACTAATTCTTTTTCCATCCAATTTTTATGGGAAATACAAAATTGCAATAACATATAAATGTTAATATTAACTGCTCACTTTCTTACTGGTGCCGACCAATCAATTAATTTCCATTGTTTTAAGAAGAAAAAAAAATTAATATATTATATAGTATTAAACATTTTGCTGTAGCTCCCATAGATAAATGACCGATTTTAAACCTTTTATCGTAGATATCTCAAAAATAATACATCATGGCCCTGAAATTAATCTAAAACTCAGCAATTAACAGCTATGACGACCTATATTCACACAGTGAAACCAGTGTGCGTTAACCATTTTGAGATTTTAAAAGGTTATACATTTGTGATTGACACATACAATTTACCCTGCGCTGTCTCTTCCTTGCAATAATCGAAATTATTCATTTATAATATTATACATATAAGTGATCAAATATTAACTTCACGGATATGATTTTTTTTTGAAAAAGAAGTTGATATATTCTGAAGTTCATTCTAGCAACATATAAATAATAAAACATACATACTTAAAAATTAGTCTTAAAATAAAAAAAAATGCTTAAAAAAAAAAAAATCGAAAAATACAAAAAAAGACAAAAATACATTTATCTTTTGTTTTATTGCAAAAAAAAAAACTACTTTTTTATATGTTTTCCCCTAAAGTAAGTTGAATGAGAGTAGAAATTGAAGTAGAAAACATTAATTAAACATATAAAAAATGTATATGTAGGTATCCTCAATTATTTTGATTTTTTTTATAATATTTATTATATACGTTTTTCCAATGTAGACTTGTTCTTTTTTCATAACTCACAACACGTAATTAAATACTGAAAAAAAAAAAAAAAATAAAACAAAATTAATGTTAAAAATAGTGATGGTATACGTAACAAAATAAAAACAAAACAAAAAATAGGGATGGAAAGTGAATGTGAAATGAGAGGATATAAAAGATGGAAAAACAATATTTGAAAAACAAAAACAAAAAAAATAAATGAAAAGGACCAGAAAATTAAAACGGAAAAGTAAGAAAGAAAAGAGAAGACTCTATTTAGTATTGAGTACCCGAAACATCTTGCTCAGTATTCCCGCGGTTGGAAGATCCTGATGATTTGTTAGAACCGTTTGTTATGGTCACTGCAAGGAGATTGGATGAAATTTAGTTAGTATATTTTTATAGTTGATGAATTAAAAAAATATTTGAAATTTAATTATTTGAACATTATTTTTTATAATATAGGCCACAGTTTTACAAACTGCGACAGATTATGGGATTCAGGTCCGTTTTGTGTGAATTAGCACACTTAAATATTTTTAGATCACAAGGAGAGAAGAAGATGCTTGCGGGTCAATAATTCAATACATATATGTTACACTTTGTTTTCTTTTCTCAAAGTCAGTCAGAAAACTATTAATTCGAAATTTCGGTTCGTTTATTTGCATTTTTCGTTAAAGAAAAGCGAATAATCCCTTGGCCGAGTGGCAAGAGCTCTGCTTTGTAGGCAAGGGACTCCGCTGATGAAATTATTATTATTATTTTTTTTTTTTTTGCACACGGTAAAAGATCACATTCACTCTCATACTTAAGCTATATATACCATCACTTATGTATGTACATACTGTAAACATTAATACACTCTCAATAAACCATCATTCATTTAACATTTACACTCCAAGTAAACGTTCAAATTCATATTCATTCGTTGGCAATTGGCAATACCGTCCGTGTGTCAGTTTTTCCGTGCGTTTGTATATCTGTGTATCTGTAGGTCCATTTTACATCGATCTAAAATCTTAAGCCTAGTACGCAGATCGAGACAAACTAAATTTTATCTCTACATTCTTTTTCTCAAGACAAATTTTGAAGGTGTAGAGATAAAAAATGAGGACAGTAACGTAGGTAAAAATATTTGTTTGGGTTTTATAAATCTATGCTGCAATAATTAAATAACATAAATAATCAGTACAAAAAAGGGTTTGCAGCCTTTACAGCAAGTTTATGTAATGATTCAAAAATTATTTCTATGAAAATAAAGTATATTTTCATGCATTAAAAAAAGTTGCCGCACTAGTATTTGGCCCTCTTGAACCCTTTCGTATTAGCTACGCCACTGACTGAGTGAGAACAGCTGTTTTAAATAATCTACTCTCGTAACTTTCTTTCATGTTTTATTTTATGTTTTTTGGTCATCATTCACATAAAACCTTTCAATATTGAAAATACTTAAACGAAAATGTTTTTGGTTGATAAAAACCGTGATATTCATGAAACGTCAACATTTGTCTAGCAAAATAATGCTTCGAACATTATTTGTCTGGGAAAAATTATTTTGAGACTTTTGTATGTACAGTTAGAAAAAAAGTTTGGATTTTGCGTTTGAACTGCGTACTGCTTAAGAAAAATCCGAGACAAAATTTGTCCTGGGAAAAAATTTGTATGAGAAATAAAAATTTTCCCGAACTGCGTACTAGGCTTAAGGTGTAGACCGATTTTCTTGAAATCGAAAGTCAAAAAAAATGATTTTATGGGAGGTACCATTTATTACCATTTTTCTAAAAAAAAAATGTTTGCATAAAAGTAGCCTGCATACAGTGCTGCCAAAAACATTCCGGATTTTTTCCCATAGTAATGATTTTCTTAATACCAAGTAGAAAACTAACAACTTTCCATAAGTTTTTTAATAATTTGTAAAGAGTATGAGACAGGTTAATAATAACCTTAAAAATTTAATGCTACGATGACAAGAACAATAAAAACAAATTATTTTATAAAGTTACTCAGTAACATGCCTGTGCAAAACTAACCGGATTTCAAGAAGATTGCGAGTCTCGATGTTAAAGTAACGGTTTTTTCGAGTCTTTTGACTCAAGCCGTAGATTAAAACGTTTTTACAAGTTGAGAGCTGCTTTAGTTGAAGTTATATAGTGCATAAAATGGCTAAAACACGTTATAGCAACGCGATTCGATACGAAATAATAGAAAAGTTCCAAGCCGGTATAAAACAAAAAGTAATCGCTGAAATCTTAAAAAAATCCAACGTCAACGGTTTGCGAAATCATTAAAAGATTTAAAAGTGGAAAATCAGTAGAAGCAGATCATTTTGGTGGACGCCCTCGCAAAACAACAATTAAAACTGATAGGCGCGTAAAGAATTTCGTGCTTAAAGACCCTTTTGCGACTTCAAAGACAATTTGTGATGAACTTAATCTACCCGTAGGGCCAAGTACGGTCAGGAAACGTTTAAGAGATTTCGGTCTTTTTGCATTTCGACCACCTAAAAAACCTCTTTTTACTGCTAAACATCGTAAAAAAAAGTAATCCGTAAAAGGTATTTGGGAAAGACTTAACATTCCTAATCAAAACATTTAACCCAGGGTTGAATTTGCAAAAAATCATCTTCACCGGTCTTTAAGCAAATGGAGGAGTGTGCTTTTCAGTGATGAAAGCAAATTCAACTTATTTTACTCCGATGGTGCAAGGACAGTGAGGCGCTCAAAAGGTACACGATTAAAGCCTGCAAATGTACTCCCTACAGTTAAGCACGGTGGAGCCTCGGCGATGGTTTGGGGCTGTTTTTCAGGAGCAGGCTGCCAAATCACAGCAATTATGGACCGTTTCCAATATAAAGACATTTTGGAGTCAGTAATGCTTCCAATGCAGAGGAAGAAATGCCTCTGTGTTGGGTTTTTCAGCAGGATAATGACCCCAAACATTCTTCAAAGCTGCTAAAAGAGTGGTTTGCAACTAAAAATATTCGTATCTTAGAATGGCCATCTCAATCACCCGATTTAAACCCAATAGAAAACTTGTGGGCCATTTTAAAAAGGCGGGTTGGGAAAAAAGAACGCGTCAACAACTTCTCTTTTTGCAGCTTTGAAAAATGAATGGGAGAATATTCCTGCTTCTGTTTTCGAGAATTTAATCCAGTCAATGCCTCGTCGATGCCGAGCTGTTATAAAAAACAGGGGTTAATGGACAAAATATTAAATAAATAATAAAAGTTAATTACAAAAAAATAAAATCCGGTTACTTTTTCACATTAAAATTTTGAATTAACTTTAATTTTTTGAATTTTTTTTTGTTTTGATGGATAAAGTTCCATGGTTTTTGTTTCAAATAATAAAATTGTTCAATAAAAATGGGAAAAAATTGCAAACATTTGATTTTTTCATTTTTATATCACAAACCAACAATCAATGCAGTTTACCAAAAAAATCCTTGCTATCATCATAATGTCAAGTTTGATCAAAAACATGAGTTCGATATATTTTACGAATCCATAACTTGCCATATAGTACCTATTACATATTATGTACATACATATATGTATGTATACCTCAAGTAAAAATTAAATGGCAACTGTGGAAGTAAAGAAACCATTCCATATCGTTATTCTCTGACTTAGGTGCCAGTTATAGCTTTCATTGAAACTCATCATTGAAAATTTTAATTTCTTATTTTGAGACACTTAAAAAGCAAAAGCAGTAATTCTTTTGATGTCAATAAAAAGCTCTTGACTCAATTATTATTTCCAGTCAAAAAATATTTCATTTTGGCCCAATCTTTCACATAAAACGATTTCTTAGATTTCAATGATCAATGATAAGGTAATTCAATCATTGAAATAAAGAAATTCATTTGATTTGTAGGGTTTAGCCAAAATGAAAATTTGTTTGACTAAAATTAATAATTGAGTCATCACCTTTTTATTGGCATCAAAATATTCTCTGATTTTGCTTTCAAAGTGTCTCAAATTAGGAAATTAAATTCTTCAATGATGAGTTTCAAAGAAAGCTATAACTGGTCCCTTAAAATCAAAATGCTGAACACTTTTTAAAACACCTGGCAACCCTACAAACGATACATTCTCTTTTCCATGTATGTATTCTCCATGTATGTAAAAACTTAAAATTATTAAAATTAACCTACAAACAAACATCAAATTAATCTTAGAAATCTTGGTTGCATGTTCTTAATTTGCATGTACATGGCAACCCTGATCCAATGCTAATATATACCGAAAATACTAGAACAATCAACCCAGATTTTTAGATAAATTAGTCTCACTATTAATTTGATGTTTGTTTGTAGATTAGTGAAAATCTAAAAACAAACATCAAATTAATATATCTAAAAATCTGGGTTGCATGGCAACCCTGATTGAATGCAAATATACATACATATACAGAAAATATTGACCTTTCACTCAGAGTGCCAGAGTTAGAATAATATACATACATTAAATTAACACTGAGACTCTACTCTATCTTAAAAATATATGCAGCTGCCTGTTCTAAAATTGTTTATACATGGCAGCCCTGATTTAATAAAAAATAAATAAACCGAAAACACTTTTTCTTCACCTCAAATGTACAATAAGTTAAATAAAAATAAAATTAATATTCAAACAAATAATTTAAGGTTGCCTGTTCTAAAATTGCATGTACATGGCAAACCTGATTTAAATTAAAAATGTACTAAAAATACTGCCTTTTCACTCGTGTCAGAGTTGAAGGTTAAAATATACATTTAATTAAAACTAAAACTATACTTTATTTTAAAAAAATAGGCTGCTTATTCTAAACTTGTTTGTACATGGCAACCCTAATTTAAATACACCGGAAATACTGCCTTTTCTCTCAGAGTATCACAGTTAATGGTTAAAATTCTACTCTATTTTAAAAATATAGGCTGCTTGTTCTAAACTTTTTTGTACATGGCAACCCTGAAATAATGAAATTATATACCGATAAAGCTGCCTTTTCACTCAAAAGTGTCAAAGTCAAAGCTTAAAATATGTACATATATATGAAATGAATAAAGCTTATTAAAATGATCCTTAAAATAAACATCAAGTTAATCCTTAGACCATACTCTACCTTAAAAAAATAGGGTGCTTGTTCCAAACTTGATTTCACATGGCAACCCTGTTTTAATATACCGACAATACGAATTAATAATTGACATCCCTCTGTTTGAAAATTTGTTTTACCTGGAGAAGATGAAAACACTTCTTAACTAATAATCCTAGTAGTCAGCATTTGTAAAGGCCAGTTATAGTGATCAGGAAAAGTTTCTCATTTTGAAAAATACAAAATTATCACCAACAATTGATATTGAATTGTTTGTGTATATTAATGACTAAAGCTTAGCATACAGTTCCTCCTCGAAAAAAAAATACATGTACTTCTTATGGGAGTGATTTCATAGAAAAAAAAATTTTTTGACGTTTAAAATTTTACTATCGAACTGTGAACCAAAACTGTTGAAAAAAAATTTATATTCACCACGAAAACTTTTTCGCACAAAACAATGTAGGTGACATTGTTTTTTGGAAAAAAGAGGACAACGAATACAAATATTTTTATTTCAACTCAGATTTTTTTCTTCCGAAAAAAAAAATTCTTACCACTTATGTATACTCGGCTTAAAGCACCAACACCCTTTAAAAAAAGAGACACCTCCCATGTGCCCAAAATGCAACAATACGATTACATTAACCCATCACTTGGGGTCATGCTATCTTTCAGAAGATTCTCAAGAAACCATAGCATCCTGGAACTTCTTCAAGATCCAAATAAAACAAAATTAATTGATAAAAAATTACTTCGCTAACACAAAATACAAATCTAATTACATACATTCATACATACTACCATAAATACAACAAACATATACACTTATTAATACTACATACTATAAAATAAAGCATATTACTAAACATAAGTTCGGTTTTGAACCTTTTATCTAAGAGCTAAAAGTAAATCGATGATAGCGTTCTTAAAAAAAATAGTTATTGATAGATTTCAATTTATTGTTAATGTTTATAAATAAATAAACCAAAGTGATTCTTTCATTCATGTTGAGGATGGAATTCAATCATGAAACCAGACCTTGTAATAATTTCAACAGATAGTTAAAGTGGATTTCAATACAGTTTTAAAGCCTGAATATTTCAATATGGTTTTAAAGCCTGAATATTACAATATGGTTTTAAAGTCTGAATATTCTGATTCAAAAAAGTAAATTAGTTATGGGAGTCTATGTTTTATGCCGCCTGCAAAAACATAGTTTAGTTGAAGTTAAAGTTCCCAGGAAAATATATATACCACTTTTGAGGTAGAACGCGTCCTTTTTAAATTTAAGAATAACTTAATTAAAACTTAGAGCATAAGTAGAAGAGAACCTTAACCAACTGGAGACACCTATGCATAAAGAATTGAAAAGTTATCTTGAAATGTTCATTGAACAAAATATGTACATGTTCATTATAAAATATGTACATATTTGTACATATTACTTCTTTCATTTGACCTAAAGCCCATTCAACAAACCATTATTTATCAAGAAAAAGGTCACCAAATCATATATTGTACATACTAACATAATAAAGACAAATTAACACTTATTCAAAAATGCAAGTATGTAAATTATTCAATCAAGACAGTTATATGAAACTCTTTTATTCCTATACATGCGATCAGCTTTCTCTCGACCTTCCTGATCGTCAAATACATTTTTCTTAAATATTGATTGAATTTCCAAAATTCATAGTTTTATTTAAATTTCATGAGGTGAGCTTTAACCCCTAGTTTTATATTTATCGGTCGTCATTTTAAAGTTATAACCAGGAATAATACAAAATGCAACTGATTGCATAGAGATAGTTAAAAATGGGTATTGTGATGGTAATAATGATGATCAAAGAAAAAAAAATGGTAACTTAAAAAATAGATTAACTTACTTTGGTTTGTTTGATGAATTATTGATGTAATGTCACTTTGTGAAGCTGAGATATCTTTATTCGTTAGGACATCTGAGCTACTTGATCCTGAAAAATAAAAGAAATACAAATTAATTACCAAACCTATATGTTTCTTTAGACAAATTTATCAATACCGATACCTGACGAAATATGCCGTTCAGTAAGCCCATATTGAATTGGTTGATAACCATGACTTGGATTGTAAGTGGCTTAATCAAGAAAAATAAATAAATTGATTTATTAAAAGGCTAAATTTTCGATTTAAGAAAATAATACCTGAGTATGGCATATATATTGGAGGATTAGGCAGAGGGGCAATGTCGCTAGTGATGCTTTCGGTATCACCAAGACTAACCGTAGATCGACCTATCAGATAAAAATTTTCATTAAAATTATATTAGAATAATTAGATTTTATCTTACAGTTTTGTTTTTTACCATCACTTAACACGTAATAGCATTGTTCGGAAAATGTTAACTTATTAACAGTATGTTTTATCAGGTTATTTCGCAACATTGATGATACTATCCGCCTTGCTTCACGTCTATCTTGCACATCTTCGACATTCTCCAAGACCCAGTTAACAGCATCAGCACCTAAAACAATAACAGCAAAAATCACATTTAAATTCTTACGAAATTCGAAATTTTCTGACGATTTTTTTACCTATAAATGCATTTGGAATAGTTATTTTTAGCCACATTCTATCACGAATTTCTAAACCACTGTCTGGTTTCGTCATTGCTTTGACAACATCCTCCAAATTATTTTGATCTAGCCGCTCTTTAATTGGCTCTGATATATCGGGTATAATACTATCGTGTGACGCTAGGGCCTGTGTATGAGCAACCCAAGCACCAGGATCAATGGGGCGGACAGGTTCGGTACGAGGGATAGTAAAATATCCTAAAAAAAATATATATAAACGAAAATGTGGGTCAATTGAAAAATCATAATTGCTGTGTTGATATGAACCTTTAGGATTTGGATCCCAGCATTTTGCCACAACTAGTTTTATTGGGCCAGGCTTTTGAACAACTTCTCTCAAAACTCGCACAGCTTCGTCATTTGTCATGTTTTCGAAATTTACATCATTTACCTTATACAAAATAAAAATATCATTTAATGCATATGTATTTACATTAAGACCAAGAACTATCAGTTTCGTGGTCGAGTTGGTTGGTAAAGTTTTAATATTCGATTACTATCTTCTGTTCAATTATTTTAAGGAAATATATAAATTGCCTTTATAGTAGTATAATATTAGTATTCGAATTATGCATGAATTCTTTCTTTTGACCGACTTGGGTGGGTTACAAGTCTTCAAATCAAAAGTGGATAGCTATTTTCGCGAATTTTAAAAACAGCTTTGTATAAATATTTTAAAAATTATATTTGTTTGTATAAAGTAATTTAAAAAACTGATTTTTTTCAAAAACCATTCAAATTTGAATTTTGAAACTAAACTAACAATAAGATTGGGTCACTAATACGAATAAAATCTGTTCATATAAACCGTAGTATGTTAATTATATGTATTCTAACGTAAAATTTACCTGTAAGATCATATCACCGGGTTCAATGCGTCCATCCAAAGCAACTGCACCACCTTTCATGATACTTCCAACATAAATTCCTGTAAAACAAAAAAAATCTAGTTTGAAAATAATATGTTTTTTGGCAATACATTTAATCGCACCTCCATCTCCTCCACGATTCGATTGTCCAACAATAGAAATTCCTAGAAAATTAACAGCTTCCATATTTATAGAAACCGTAATAATATTCAATGACATTGTCGAATCAGTTATCGAACTATAACTCGACGTTCGTGACATACTGGGCGCTCGTTTTTTACGTCTTTGTGGTTTCTTTCGTACTTGTAATCGCTGTATACTGCTGCATTCGGTCATGTCACGATCCAAGGTAAGTTCACTTTCAGTACCAAAGAGACTTGTCGAATCCAAATCACTCGATAGTACTGATGCAGATTGATAGGTTAATGGGGGCATTAATTGATTGGGCACTCCCACATTAACACCACCACCAACGCCACCCATGCCGCTCACTCCCATTAGACCACCAACCATTCCACCTCCCCCTGTATTTTGCATACTACCAACACCAACATTTACACCACCAATCATTCCTCCACCACAACCGCTTATAATTTTTTGAGTACGTGGGTTATTGCATGTCCGACTGTCGATTTCGCTGGTTGGCACCTCAGAACAATTGTCTGATTGATTGGAACCGTCTGCAGAAACAAGCTAAATTACAAAAAAAAAAAATTTTTTAATCAGTTTAAAAAGAAGCCAGAATAGAACCGTTTTTAATGCTAAATTCTTAAGAATTTAAAAGCTTTAAGGCCCAAATAAATAAAATCTGTGGGAGAAATAGTTTCTTACTTCATAAATTATAAATTGACTACACTATTTTTGGACACTCTGTTTGTGACTGTTGTTTGCCATTTTTTTAAATGGCGTTAAATGAAAAACAAGAAGATAATATCGATGGAATTTTACATTAGGTACTGAAATTATTATATAAAAATTAATAACATAATAACTCATGTTACAAAACAAACGTTACAAAGAACTTTTCAATTCAAAAATTTAGGACTAAGGCCTTCTGTACAGGAAGCGTCTCGTCATAGACGCGTACTTCGATTATTTGCAGCTTGTGTGTAGCTCATCTGTTTCAATAGACAACCGTACACGAGTCGTAAGCTGCGCTTATTCGTCACATTACACAAGCTGCTAATAGCCGTGCGTACAGTTTGAAGTATTTACTTAACATTTTGGTGAATTGTCAATGTCAAATGTCATTCATACCAAAATTATGTGCTTTATCTATGACGTGACGCTTCGTGTACAAAAGGCAGAAAAAGTATTGGAATCGTCGTTGCAATGCAAATCTTGTACGCGTCTATGATTAGACAATTCATGGGCAGAAGGCATAAGTTTTTTTAAGTTAATTTTATTTCAAACTATACATTTGACATTTGTAGGACATTTTGCATTTATAATTTGAAAAATGGACAAAGGGAAAGATATAATATTTTGCGTTTTTGCATCTTCATATCCACTTTTTCATGAAATTACCCTTCTTTGAAATTAAAATGAGTGCCATTCATTATAATATATAAATTCTATAGATATAAGTTCGTTTCGGAAAATTTTGTTTTGTAAATTTTTGTACGTTCGTTGTCAACTACATATTTTCTTTTTTTTGAAATATCAAGAGTTGAGCCAGTCTTCGAGTAAATAACAGTAATTTCTCAATATGAAATCGAACATTATTTACAACTTACCCACGATACAACGCGTCCATTGAAGCAAGGAAGTGTAGTAGAATCATCTGCGATCTCTTCTTTTACAACGCTGCAACCAATTAAATATAGTAAACAAATAAATTAATTTTGGCCAGACTCTCTCGAGAAACTCACCCAAAATCTGCGTCCATTGACTTAAAAAAATACTTATAGTTATTGCTTTGCTTATTCAGTACCATTTTGAAATCTTTTAACGTGACCTGCGACGACGGCAGAGCGATTTTAACCAGATACGGTGTCGTCTCGTCATCTATATGATATATTACTTTGGTTTCTTGGCAATTTTTGTCATCCATGATGATCCTGTCGTTCCTTTTTGCGTTCGCAACAGGATTTCTTTCACAAAAAAAAAAAAACTTATTGTTTTTTTTTTATTGATTTGTCGCTGGGATAGAACTATTTTGTGGTTGTATGAAGAAGCCCCTGCTCGGGGTAGACTACTAAATCGGCATCATCTGTAACACAAACAACAACACACACATAAAGTAAATGTTATCTTGTTTTTTTTTTGTTTTTCTTTTACTGTGCAGTTTGAACAAAAATTGTTCTCGATTCGTTTAGATTAAACTAATTTGTAATTCGTTCACTTGCACTCCCACTATATCCTTAGCCCGTTCCATTGCCACTGAGAATAATCTCAGCACATAGAAATAAACATTTTTATATTTTTGTTTCATTAAAAATTTACATGTCAATATCGCGCAACATCGCCTGGTTGTTTTTTTTTTTCTTTTCTTAAAAAGCTTTATTGTTCTTCATTAATCATCATAAAATTAGAGTTCAATCTAGAATTCCAGACTGCAGACAGCGCCGAACACGAAAACACAGAATACAGACCAAAAACCAGACGATGATTCTATTACAGCCATTTAATTAAGAATTCTCCTGCTCTGTTGCGTCTCTCTGACTCTGTCACTATCACCAGCAGAAGTGACAATCATCATAGGCTTTGCCTACTCTGAGCACTGATACTGACGACGGCACATAGCCTCTGATTTACCTGCCTGCCTACACATAATTCTTTTAATTTAAGAAAACAAAAAAAGAATAATTAAATGCAAATCACGCCCGCAATATACCAATTCACTTGAGTTTTTAACTTTTTCATCAAACTGCAATTTTTAATTTAATAGATAATTGAAAAAGGGAGAAAAAAATTAAAATTTACTGTTTATCTCCATTGGCCAAGAAGTTCGTAGTTGAAGGTGTGGAGGAGCATCAGCGTTGAAAACTCTTCCCACTAAAAACAAGAAAACAAAAGCAAACGCGAATTTTTTGTGGAAACAGAATTTTCGTTTAAGTTCTTGTTTGTTCTTGGTTTTGGTGTTTTATCGGTTTTCTTCAAAAATTGTTATTAAAATCACACAAAATATAAACAATAAAACATTTAAAGTTTTGGATATTACTGTTGAGAAAAATTTAAAGCAAATTTGTGGCGTTCAGATGTTGGGTGGATGCGTTTTTTTTTCTTTTTTTCTACCTAGAGAGTACTAAAATGCAGATGGAATACCAAAATCAGCCGAGAAGGCGAGAACCGATGTATACCCCGTTAATGGAGGCTAGGTTGAATAACGTTTGAACAATGCTTCGACCCAATGTATACCTGCGATAAATTGAAATGGGTTTCTTCATTAGGCCCCTACTACACGATTGCTCTTTCTGGTGCCTATTTCACAGAACATACATCACATACATTAAGCCCGCATCCCACGACGCTTGTTTTCCTGATAGAAATGCTTGCTGGCTTTCGTGCTGGCTATGGAGCTGGAAAATGGCGTCACTGCTGGCTCTCTTGATAGAAGCGCTGCTAGATTTCAAAGTTAGAACCGGTGCTATTTTTCTTGCTTGTTTTGCTGCTGGATTTTAGCAGCCGTCAAAAGGTACATGTATATTTTCAAATGTCATTTTTTCTATTCCGTTTTTATTTATTTTCTAATAGTTTTTTTAACTTTAACAAAATTAAATGTGATTTCATTAATTTGTATATTTAGTTCTATCAGATTTATGCATTTTTTGTGAAAATTTGTTTAGAAAAATATTGTGTACTGTGTTCTCTTGATTTAGCAAACGTCAAGAAATGTAAAAAAAACCATCAGCGAATCCAGCTCCAAATCAATTATCGTGTGAAGCCAAAGAATTCAAACCAACAAAACATCCAGCAACACACAATGCAACAAAACCAGCACGAAAGCCAGCAAGCATTTCTAGCAGGAAAACAAGCGTCGTGTGATGCGGGCTTTACAGAAATGTATGTGACGTAAAATAGGTCCAATATGAGTGGGCGTAAATTTTATTTTTTTTCAAAAAATTCAAAATTTACACTGAGCCATCTTTGGCGTTTACTTTAAGGTACATACATTCATACAATGTATGTGATGTATGTTCCGTGAAATAGGCCCCTGATTTCAACTCTTAAGGTAAGACCGCACTTGGCGGAACTGCACTTCAGCGGAACTGAACTTCACGACTTATTTGTAGGAAATTGTATGAGCTATATCGCACTAAGCGACAACTGCACTTCACGACGCGACACTATGCGACAAAGTTGGTAATCTGACCAACTGTGTCGCGACGTGAAGTTTCGTTCAGTTTCGTGCAAAAGTGCGCACGGTGTCGCTGAAGTGCAGTTCCGCCTAGTGCGGTTCTACCTTTAAGGCCCAACTATAATGGGCATGAGCTAGCTTATGCACGCTTAAGCCAACGAGCGGATATATGAAATTCCTATTGAGTAGCCATAATGGAGTCCAGCTACGTTTCGTCCAATTTTTTCTAAGTTTCGTTCAATTAACCAAACATAAGCAAGAGCAGTCCGGTTCGCTCAGCGCATAAGTGAATTTGATAGATACGGTTCAACACATCCAAAATACACATCAAACCCATCGTCTGTGTAAATGATTCAAGATTAATGAAAGTGTATGTGTGATATCTTTGCTATCTCGTTGTCGTTGATTCAATGTTCACACTCAACAAAATAAAACAGCTGTGAATTTGATTTTGACAGCTGCTTTTGAGCGCGTAAGTTATTAGCCGCGTTTTAGTATCTACGGGTCTGGGTCGGGGTTAGCTTTTAACACGTAATACAAAAACAAATTTGGATCTAGGTTTCTATTGGGGTTTGCTTTATGAAACCAGAAATAAGTTCTTACTCTGTCGGATAGACGGCTCTTCAGTCGGTAGGGAGTACAAACTGTAGTGTGAGGAAAAAAGAAAGTATCTACATGAAAAATAAACAAACAAAGGACAAAAAGAGATGAGCATACAACAGTAGGGGTATTCCCGATCCGATGCAAACTGGTCTTGCATCATTGCAAAAGTGTAAAGTTTTTTTTTTACAATGGGGTTAGGGTATAGCAAATTTACACTTTTGCATTTTTGCAATGATACAAGACCAGTTGCATCGGATCGGGAATACCCCTAGTGTTTTCATTTGGATCCGTATCGTTTTATTATATCGGGGTGAACCACATGGGTTATTGGCGATAATAAAACGCGGCTATTATGGCTATGCTTGCGACTTTTTGAAACTCAAGCAAACTTTTCGATAGGTTCTGACATTAGTTTATGTTTGCTTAAGCCTATTTTAGGTTGGCCTTTAGGGCACAAGTCATAAGCCCTTTTAATGGTAGAAGTAGAATAGTCGGTAGCTGTCGGAAGCTGGACCCATGTTCTGTAACTCGGCGATAACTTTTCGTGGCGAGAAACGGCGAAAAATGGAACAAAAATGGAACAAAACTCATAGGAATCCTATGGGTTTTGTTCCATTTTTCGCCGTTTATCGCCTGGAAAAGTTATCGCCGAGTTACAGAACATGGGTCCTGGTGTCAAAATCAAAAGAAAAGTTGCTTTCCAAAACGTAAAATTCATAAGTCACCCATAATGCACTTGAGTGGTTGGAAGTGATATTTTTGAATTTTAAAGCTAGCTGTCAGCCACTTACGAAAGATCGGTTGGTGAGCGCTATCACGCCCGACGGAAAAAGTTAACGAAAAGTTCCACATCGCAATTATGTGCGCGTCATACGAATTTCTTGTTTTCGCTCGGTTTCGTACGACCAATTAGTACGTTGGCTTCCGCCTATGCTTGTTCTACCTTAAGGTTGATTTCATATGAGGTAGTTGTGATTCGATAACATTTAGGGCCAGTTGTACAAATATTTAAACCGTGGTTCAGCGATTTTTATCCATCGATTCCGGCGGATTAATTGAGTTTCAACAGTGGTTTACTGTTCAAGTGTGTGATAATAACCAATTACATACTTGAACCAGCGTTAAACCTTAGTTAATCCGCCGAAATCGGTGAATTAAAATCTTGAACCGAGGCTGAACCACTATTGTACAACTGGCCCTTAAGGTAGAACTGCACTAAGGTAGAACCGAAGTAGGCGGAACTGCACTTCAGCGACACCGTGCGCACTTTCGCACGAAACTGAATGAAACTTCACGTCGTGACACAGTTGGTCGGATTAACAACTTTGTCGCATAGTGTCGCGCCGTGAAGTGCAGTTATCGCTAAGTGCGATATAGCTCATACAATTTCCTACAAATAAGTCGTGAAGTTCAGTTCCGCTGAAGTGCAGTTCCGCCGAGTGCGGTCCTAGCTTGAGCGGAACTGCACTTCAGCGACACCGTACGCACTTTCGCATGAAACTAAACGAAACTTCATGTCACTACATAGTTGGTTAGATTATCAACTTTGTCGTAAAGTATCGCGCCGTGAAGTGCAGTTGTCGCTAAGGGCCAGTTGTACGAATATTTAAACCGTGGTTCAGCAATTTTTATCCAACGATTCCGGCGGATTAATTGAGTTTCAACAGTGGGTTACTGTTCAAGTGTGTGATAATAAACAATTACATACTTGAACCAGCGTTGAACCTTAGTTAATCCGCCGAAATCGGTGAGTTAAAATCTTGAACCGAGGCTGAACCACTATTGTACAACTGGCCCTAAGTGCGATACAGTTCATACAAGTTCCTACAGATAAGTCGTAAAGTTCAGTTCCGCTGAATTGCAGTTCCGCCGAGTGCGGTCTTAGCTTTAATGTGAAATTGTTGTGATTCGGTAACATTTTACGTATTCTGCGATAACCGTCACAAGAAACCTCACAAAAAAACTCACCACAGCAAGGTGAATTTTTTATTGTGATTGCTAAGGTCTGAATTTTTGTTGAACGCACTGAACTCATCGACAACGAAGATGATTGGGAGACACATACATATATATTTACACCACTTGCTGTTCTATGTGTATTTTCTTTTATGGAGAAATTAATTTCTTTCCATTTAACACAGAGGATACATTTTTTTACAAAAGTTAACATGTAAATTTGGTTATAAAATGTTTTTTTTTTTACACAAAAAAAAAACAGAAATGTCTTAAAATTGTATTTCAAATGTCAAATTTGTGAGTAGTAGAGAAGGAGATCACAATTTCAAAAGTGAAACAGCGCCCCTATCACGGCTTCACGCATACTATGCATGAATTTATAGGTGAGAAGGGCAAGAAGTAAGAAGGGAAAATGAAATCTCACCGGTCAACGATTTGAGAAGATTTTTTTGACATTTCTCTTCACATACACAGTAGTGTGTGTTCAATCAAGCTACTCTAAAGAAACTACAGAAAATTTCCACGAATTTGTTTCTTCGTGTGAAGGTACAAGAGATTCTTAAGGAAATTAAAAGAAAACTTAAAAAAAAAATCTCCGGCAACTTGTTTCCTCGTGTGACAGTGGACTTATATTTAAATACTGCTTTTGTTTTTGTGCTCGACAAAATATGTTAATGGTGGATTTACATTGATCTTCGTCTGCAGACTTAAAGAAAAGTAAAGCGGGTCAGATATACTTCGAAATACGGAGGTGCAAAAGAGTACACTGATGGTAACTCTTCTTTACTTGCTATAATTTGCTATAATTTTTTGACAACTGTCAGTAGATTCATTTGTAATTATGTTGTCAAAATGTTTTGTTTTTCTATTTTGGTTATATATTTTTTTCTGAAAATTAAAATCTTATTGAAGGCGACCGGGTCTTTTTAACCCCTGAGAAAAAAAAGCACAACAACCGAACGAAACAAATTAAGAAATCATCAGACAAATCCTCATTCGAAGAATTTCAAGCTTAAGCTTAAGATGGTAATAAAGTTCCTCAAAGAGAGCAAACCTTTGCTTCAAATCTTGTTATATATCTCATATTGGCTCAAATTTGTTTCAAAATATTGGCAGAAATGGGAAATGATATGCATATAATGAAATTTGCAAATTCTATCTGTAAGTATATAATATATAACATAAAGAATTCTAATTCTATATACATACAAATATACATCCAATAAAATAATATTAGGAACGATAACAGTGTTGAACTAACTAAAGCTGAAAATACGATCTAATCCGACTTTTGGGCTTAGACTCTCAGAAGCGGTAAGAAAACATTTTGTATTTTTTCTAAAACATATTTACAAACCGTCTTTTAGCCTTTGTACAGCTAAAGTTCATATTTCTGGACTTAATGGAATTATGGCAGAAGTCACAAAGAATACGTTCTACGACACGTGTCAACTTAGTTAAGTTACACGACGTCGCCCGGTCTTTTAGGGGTATTCCCGATCCGATGCAGCCAACTGGTCTTGTATCATTGCAAAAATGCAAAAGTGTAAAATTGCTATACCCTAACCCCATTGTAAAAAAAAACTTGCACTTTTGCAATGATGCAAGACCAGTATGCATCGGATCGGGAATACCCCTATTGTAAAAAAAAAACTTTGCACTTTTGCAATGATGCAAGACCAGTTTGCATTGGATCGGGAATACCCCTATTGTCAATTTTAAATTTTCTTTTTAAGAAATAGTTTTGCTTATTGGCGTAAATTTTTTGTAATTAGTTGATTAGTTAAAAGATTAATAAAATGATAAAAAGTATGCTTATCTTTCAAAACTAAAATCAAAATAAAATTAACACTTGGGCAACCCTTGTCCGGCATTGATATTTGTACTCAACTGACAAATTACGTCATCTGACATACGGCAACCAGGCATTTGACATCCAGCCCAAAAATAGCCAGAAGAAATTCTTCGGACTATAACTGGCAAGAAGGGGAAATGTTTTAACTCTCTCGAGCGCGCTGTCTTTTGTAAGAATTAGCACAACTTTTGAAGTCTGGAACGACTTCGGACTAAAAATGACTAAATCTGGCAGTCTGAAAATGTTCGAAACTGGGTGTGGAACAACACACTTTTTATGAATTATAAAGATCGGAATCAAAGATACTGAATTAAGATTGGAATTGGGCTTTTCCACCAGCCGTCAGTTTCACACAAGCAAACAAAAATTGGAAACAGCTGGTCTGAACTTGGAGAAAGGTAAACAAACGACAAATATTTTTATAATATAGTGCTTGTTTGTTTTCCAATAAAAACGTATAAAACGATGGTTATAGCGCTTATGTAACAAAAAATCAACTTCAATAACTTATCAAGCTTATTTATATTTATAAACAAAAATCACAGAAAATATTAAAAATCTACATTGCACTGAAAAAGCATTTGTTTACATTTCTCCAAGTTCGATATCACATGTTTTGTTTTTGGGCGTTTTTCTTTTTTAGTTCATAGTCATATTATTTGTGTTCAGCTATTCAACTCCGTCTGCTCTATCAATTTATTCTGAGCTCATAGAGCGCGCTCTGAACATGCTCTGAACATGCTCAGAGCGAAAAAAGAAACACAAAATTGGAGCTCTGAATGTTCAGAGCTAAAAAAGAAATACGATCTTTTGTTTGACAGTTCAGGCTCTGCTCTGAACTAAAAAAGAAAAACGCCCTTTGTTGTTTTGACTGTCAAAATTAGAAAGAAAAAAGACAAAGATAGTTTTTGGAAAAGCCCAATCCTCGGCTGTTATTCTGGTTTGCCTACAAGCTAAACAAAATGGCGGACAGTGGTGAATTCATATTTTTGCACTAGTGTGCGTTCATGTGGTCACTTTTTAACGCACACTAGTGCAAAAATATGAATTCACCACTGCATAAATTGTTGTTGCAATTCACATCTTTTCATCGACACGAGTTGAAATTACAATAACAACAATGTACACAAATGGGTTTTGGGGGATGGAACGTCAAAAGATTCCAATCTTTATAATTCAGTATCTTTGATTGGAATCTTTCGTATGTTCCATCCCCCAAAACCCATTTGTTAACATTGTTGTTTTTGTATTTTATCTCGTGTCGATGAATAGATGTGAATTGCAACAATAATTTATGCAGTGGTGAATTCATATTTTTGCACTAGTGTGCGTTAAAACATGAATACTAGTGCAAAAATATGAATCCACCATCATCCGCCATTTTGTTTAGCTTGTTGGCAAACCAGAATGACAGCCGAAGATTCCAATCTTTATAATTAATAATCTCTGCCAGAAATCCTGAACAAATTTTAGGTTATAATTCAAAACAAATAAATAAATAAGGAAGAGAACACTTATCAATTTCCATAGTATGAACGAGTATCAGGACATAACAGATATATTTCAAAGTGCTAAAGAAGAAAACAAATATGTGAATGTCGCGGCTCCAATGGTGCGGTACAGCAAGTAAGTAATTTACGACGATTTGGAGAAAAAGGCAAAAGTTTTTAATCTGGTCGTTGTTTCAGGCTAGAATTCCGGCGCCTCTTACGTCAAAACAATGTGAGACTTTGTTTTACTCCAATGATAGTGTCGAAGTCATTCAATCATAGCCAGGAAGCACGCATAAGTGAATTTTCTACCAATAAAGGTAAACCAAATCTAAAAACTTATTAATTCCTTTCGACTTCGAATTCTAAATTAAAGTTTGTGTTGTAGATGACCGGCCACTTATTGCACAGTTTGCAGCTGATAATTCTGTGGACATGTTGGCTTCGAGTGAGCTTGTTAGTTCTTTCGTTAATGGCGTTGATTTGAACTGCGGCTGTCCTCAATCGTGGGCTATAGCCAAAGGCTACGGATGTGCTCTGCTTCGGAAGCCAGAATTGGTCGAAGATATTGTAAAGACGCTACGACGAAATCTCCCATCTGCATTTAGTGTATCTATTAAACTGCGTCTCCTCCAAGGAGACACCGGTTCCACCATTGATCTGTGTCGTCAGTTGGAGAAGTGTGGGGCCACTTTTTTGGTTATCCATGGCCGAACACAATGGCAAAAAACCTCGCATCCAGTTGATGTTGCCGCCATGGCAGAGATAAAGAAATCAATTCAAATTCCTCTTATTGTCAATGGTGACATAAAAACAACACAGGATGCTGACGAAATTTACGAACAAACCAAAGCGGATGGCGTTATGGCAGCGAGAGGGCTCTTGGCAAATCCGTCTCTTTTCACTGGAACAAAACAGACAACCGTGGAATGCCTACAACAGTGGCTTGACATAGCACATGCTGCCGGTGATGATCTATCCTTTCAATGTTTTCATCATCATTTGACGTTTATGTGGGGCAAGCTGATGCGTCGTCGAAGACGTGTGATTTTCAACAATTTCTCAACGAAACAACAAGTTTTTACATTTTTCGATGAAGAGTATGGCATTCGCCCGAGAGAAATTTATGATTGGATTCCCAGTTCACCGTGTGATTATCCTAAAAATATAGCTGAAAAATATTATCCAAAAAACCCCGAACCTTTCAAACCGTATTTGGATACGAAAAGCAGCGGCAATTTTTTCACAACTTTTCAAGAAAAAATATTGGAGGTAGGAAGTAATATTAGTAAGGATGAAGACCAACATGAGCTCTTCTTTCGAAATGGATCAATTTTTGATTTATAATTTACAATTGTCGTGTTTTTTTGGGAAAGCTATTCACAGTACAGTAGGATTTTACACAAGTTACAAATACAACATCCACAGTAGAATTACTGCCAATAAAAGCAGAAATAGAATCCTACTGCTGCGAATGGGTAGGGTACTGCGGACGGGTTGGGAATATAATATATAAATATATATATATATATAAAATCCCAAAAAAACATGACTAATGTAAATATAGAATAGGTAGGTAGTATTGAATAATTTCAAATAGAACGGACACTGAGGATAACGGACTTAGGTTTACAGTGTCGCGACTCGCTAGTGAATATATTGTGGAAGGAAGGCAATAACAGTGACGACCAAGTTGGATTGTTGTCTGGTATTAATCCGATTTTTATTATTTTCTTCCCAAACTAAAACAGCGCGTAAGACTTGTTTTTTTTTTTTATTTTGTGTTCATTCAGAAAGTAAAAATGTTGTTCAATTTTGTTATTTTTTTTTAATTTCATGTTTGGTAAGGACATTGTTTTAATTTCTGATTTTAAAATTAAGTTTCATTTTGACATCTCGTCTTTTTGTCAATGTGGCAATGGCGTAGTGGATGTAGTGCTTGAATGCTTAATTTGAGATGCGGGTTCAAACCCCACTAGTTATTTCATGAGATATAATAAAACACCTTATTTTTCAGTCCACTGTGCCAAGAAAAATTCTTTGCTATCTTCTATTTTTAACAAGGGGCATGCAATTCAGGTTGCATTTAAAAAGACCTCTGGCAAATAGATAAAATTATCATTATTATGAATTGATTTTTGTTTTTTTTTTTAATATTCTCGCATTAAGCATTGTTAAAAATTCGGATTTATTTTAGTTTATAAATTATTATTGGTGCGATACAAATAAATGAATACATGCATACATAAGCTGAAATTTAGGTAAATTTTTACTATTTTTACAATAGTATCTTGAAAAAAAATTTATAGCTCAATCTTGTTTTTTTTTCCTTTAACTTCCTCTGTTTTTTTAGTTACAATTAGTTAACAAACTCACCACAACTCATCAATAATAGAAAATGATCTTTGAAACAAATAAAAATAAAAAAAAAAATAAATATAATTCAAAACTCAATTTTATCGGGTAATCTTTATTTTATTATAGAAGGACCATTTCTTTACATTTATTTTTTAAAGATTATTTCTTTCAAATGTTGACTTTAACTGAAGTTCGAATTTGATGACAATATAGCGGTTCAAAGTGTGAACCGAATTAATAGTCTGTGTGGCAATGTGGCAAGTCGCACCGTATTGTTGATATCAAATGTTGTAAAGATCACGGGCTTCAATTTCAGGGGTAGCAAAATGTCCGTTACCATGGCGCAATAACAGGTACCATTCACAGTTTACTACGTTAAATAAATAAAACACACCGACTAATTTAGTTTTTAAATATAATGGAAGCTCTTGGACCTTGTCAGTTTGCTCTTTAGCCATGCTGATTAACATATTAATTACCCCTTTTCAAGAACAAAGGCTGAAACGGTGACGATTTGGAAGGCTTCAATTCTTGCACATTTCTTGTTGTTAAAGTGGATTACCAAACGATCCAGAAGAACTGTAGCTTAAATTTTGTTTTGATTCAGAAGTTTGTTCCATTTATGAATCAAGTTGTTTTCATTCTTAATTATTATTTGTAAACATGGCGAACACTAGTTTGGAATAATTTTAATTCTATTTACGACCAAGTTTTAATGTGTGAATAATACAACACATGCTCAAAAATAGTAAATAAAATAAAGATTAGTGATTAGCTCCTCCTTTCATAGTAGCTCCTGCTACTTTTGGTATCGCCTTACCAGCAGCTTTTTGTGCTGATTTCCTATTGTCTTGATTTTCAGATTTTAGTGGTACTGTAGGTTTACTTTCAGCTGATTTTTTAAGAGTTGCTTCTATTAGATTAGATTTTTAGGCTTTGGCGGTACTGCAGGTTTATCTTTGACTACCACTTTCGATTCTTTTCTTACTTCTTGACCAGTAGTAAACATTTTTTTTGGCACTTGGGATGCTCTTGGTGGTTTTGGTAGTACGAGGGATTGAGGTTGTTGTTTCTGCTTACGTTTTCTTTTTGCCTCTATATGTTCTCTCTATATGTGGTCTAGGAGTTAATCAAAGTAAAACAGAACTGATGCTCTTTACTACTAAAACAAAAATACCCCCTTTCACTCTACCCCGACTCAACGGCCAAACTCTTTCTCTGTCCCCCAGTGCGAGGTATCTGGGCGTAGTTCTCGACCCGAAACTAAACTGGAAGTTAAACATTGAAGAACGGGTAAGGAAGGCCTGTATAGCCTTCTATGCCTGTAGTAAAACATTCGGCAAAAAGTGGGGTCTCCAATCGAAGATGATACTGTGGACGTACACAGCAGTGGTACGACCTATCCTCACGTATGGCTCTATTGTTTGGTGGCCCGCCCTTGGTAAAGCCTATAACATAGTCAAGCTTAAAAAGGTGCAAAGAACAGAGCACTACGATCCTGTCCAAAAGATGCCTTAAGCGTTTTTCTTCACCTTTTACCCCTTGATCTTCATATTAAATACCTAGTCTGTTGTAGCGCGATAAGACTGAAAGAATCCAATCTTTGGTTTACCAAACCGTATGGTCATGGTAATATCCATAATCTCATTCCCAATCACAACCTTTCGGCAACTACTGACTACTGTGCTCCAACCTCGTGCATCAGTGGGGATTTTAAAGTAGCTTTCCCATCCAGACAGGATTGGCAAGACGACGTCGTGACGAAAGACTTCGACACAACTATTTTCATTGATGGTTCAAAAATGGAGTGTGGGGTTGGTTCAGGAATATTTTCCGAATCTCTAAACATCTCTAGACCTTTCCGGCTACCCAACTTTGCTAGTGTGTTTCAAGCGAATTAGTGGCAATTAGGGAAGCATGTAAGATTCTTAAACAAGACAGTAACCAATACCGAAATGCTGCTATCCTGACAGACAGTCAGGCAGCTGTTAAAGCCATTAGTTCGGCTGCCTCTTCCTCCAAATTAGTGCAGCAATGCCGTGACGAGCTCACCAGCCTTAACGTGAACCTTAATGTCACACTTGTCTGGGTTCCGGGTCACAGTGGCATTGAGGGAAACGAACGGGCTGACGAACTGGCCAGGAAAGGTTCAGCCCTTCATGACTCACTGGCGGAAAGAGTCAACATTCCACTTGGAGTTATGAAGGGCAATATATTCTCTATCTTTCTTACCGAATCCAACCGCAGGTGGGGCAATTTATCAAATTGCATCATTTCTAGGAAGATTTGGCCCACCTACAGTAAATCGAGAACAAATGACTTAATCCGCAGACCCAGGCGAGACATAGGCTGGGTCGTTGCGATATGTTCAGGACACTGGCCAATTGGAGAGCATGCAGCGAAGCTAGGCATCCCCCACAACAACCACTGCCGTAGTTGCGGGGATCAGCAGGAGAAGGAAACAGTCGTTCATTTCCTCTGTAAATGCCCCGCATTGGCCAGAACAAGAACCCAATCACTTGGTCGAGCTTTTTTCGACGACCTAAACGAACTTTCTGATGTGAAGATCAAAGACTTGATCTCTTACATTAACGTAACCCATTGGCTCTAGGACAAACATCAGTAGCTACTGCACCTTTCTCCTAGTTGTCCAACCCAAGAGGTCACCCCTCTGACGCCTCTGAGCCAAGCTACCTACCGAGCGTGGTATATCGCTACAAGACTCAGAATCCCCAAACCATCCCCAACCGCAGGTTTAAACGAGTTTATGGTATCAAAACGGCGCACTTTAGCGCTAATTGGGTCAATGAGCTAGATTGCTCGTGACCGCCATTTCTACCTACCTACCTATGTATATGTTCTTTAGAAACTGTTGCATAAATTGGCTGTTCTTTGGGCGATTTCGAACTCTGCGAATGTTCTATTAAAATTTTACTCTTCTTCTCTTGATAATTTGATATGTCTTCATATTCATGCTCTTCATTTAATGAACTTCCATAGCCTAAATCTTCTTCTTTACATGCAACAATCGCAATTTAAGAATTAAATGACAAAAATGACATCACTGTTTTGAAATTTAAAGTGTGCGCATGTGTGCCTGCGCCTGATTTGAATCTTTCTTCAAATCCAGAATTGATTTTCTGTTCTTTTCAGGAGAAGTACTGTCATCTAGTGCCAAACGAACGCTTCGCAATGCTCCACGATGGGGAGGGGGGGAGAGTGACACAATTCCGACTTCTCCTCGATCATTTCTATAGTACTTCAATGTTGATTTGTTGAGGCTAAATTGAGCAGGTTTTAGGTCTTAATTATTATGCATTCTAGTGTAAAAAAATAAGTGGAAAATTGCTTTAAAAAAAAAATATTTATTTATTTGGCACACGAACTAGACTTCATTTTATATTCAATAAAATATTTAAAAATATTTAAAACAAAATTTGAAAATTTTTTAAATTAAAGAAACTGAAGAAGACGAAATGGGTATATGGGTGATTCTCTGCCAACTGTGATTCTTTGTGTCCAGGGCTTTATTTGTAACTTAATGTAAAATTTTCTTATGAATTTCTGGTTTGAATTGTGGAAATAAGTTGGTACTACACTACAATTTACAATACAGATTGTTTAAAAATTTGCCACCCTTTCCTCTTGACTTGAAAAAGTATACGCAAAATGTCAGTACCGTGGCATGTCCCATTATTGTTTTTCCACAATTTTCTATTAAAATACATCATTGAATAAAAATGTTGTTCTCAGAAAAGTTTGAGTACAATAGTTGCTTGATTATATTTTGAGAATATCAAGTCAAAATATTTGCTCTCTAATTAAATAAATAATAATTGAAGGGTGTCCCGGGATTTCATTTTATTTTTGAATTCGAAAGATTTTGAATCGCCATTTTGTTTTTAGTTTGATGGTATTTGTGTGATACCGTTTGAAAGAGATACTATTTATTTATTGTTAACAAAAGTCAATTTATTTTAATAACGTAATTTTGCTATAAGAGTGAAGTGTTTTTATTCTAACATCGTGTGTCACAAAATTATCTGTCAGTACCGTGATAGTGTTATCCAAGCGTGTTATGAAATTTTTTGGGGTGATTTTTAGAATATTGTATTTCTTTTAAAGTCATTATAAGTTAAAATTATAACTGATTTTATTTTTCTCAGAAGCTTTAAAATATGAGGTTATATTAATGCCTAAATGTCAGTACCGTGGGTGTGAGTACCGTGGTATATTTATTTATAATAAACTTAAATTAAATGATTTCAAGCAATTTTGCTAAAAATCTTGTTATTTTTGTTTTTATTAAGAATGGTACCAATACTTCGGACAAAACATATAAAAACAAATCCGTGCAATAAATGTTCAGTTATAACCTAGCATAAAAATAAAGACTCCAACCTCAAAAAACAAATTTCAAAAACTAAAAAACATACAATTTTTAATAAAAAATTGCCTTTCAAAATATTGTCAAGAAGAGTTAGAACGTATGAAAATTCAAAAATAAAAAATCAGTGTCAGCACCATGTCTTTGAGATTTAGTACTTTTTACGATATTTTTTGTTCCTTAAAAGTTGTAGTAAAATGCTCTTACAGATTTAATACCATGTTTAATTAAAGACAAATAAAATAAAAAAAATTAATTTTCAATTATTTTTAATTTTACCAATTTTTTTTTTTAAATCGCAGTTGGCAGAGAATCACCCATATATGTATGTAGATAGCTTATACCTACTATATGAGATTAAGATTTTAAAATCAGAAAAAAAAACTTAGTCCTTCCTCATCAAATTAATGATATTTAAAAAAATATAAATAAATAGAAAACAAAATTGACAAATCTTCCATAAAAGAAGCCGCAAAAAATATCCAGATTGCCTAATTTTTTAATGTCGTTTTCCATTGGTCGTCCACTTGACAGTTCTTCTTCTGGATTTCATTTCAGAATCGAAACCAGAAGGCTTCTGATCGACCAATGGAGAACGACATAAGAAGATTGAAGCCCAATTTGAAAATAGCTTAATTCGTAAAAATTATTCGTTATACATATTTACTATATTTTATTTAATTTAAAAAAAAGTTGGGGGTACCTATAACTTGATCAAAGTTTTCCCGGGCTAAAAAAATATATCAAGAGCTTATTTTTTTTATTAGTTACGTCCGTTAGGTATTTTGAATTTTTTTTTTACAAATTTTCACAAACATTAAATTGTGAGAATTTGTAAAAAGTTTCAAGTTACAATGTAACTACTCAGAGTTTGAGACTACGCATGAAAGAATTCAAGATTATCTACAACGCTTCGGTATTTTTCACATAGTTATAATTTTGACCCTGCGATTTGATGAATGTAGCTATATGAAAATGAATCACATTTCGTTTAAATTGTATGAGATATCGAGACCTAAAATCCTCAAAGTTTTTTTTTTTAATTTGTTTTAAAGTGATTTTTTTTTCAAAATTCTTTAAAATGTTGTATCCTGTATGTCTTTAATAATAAGAAAAATAATTAGAATAATAAGTAAAGAAGGAAAAATGCATCACATTATAGGCCTTTGCAGCTAGAAGCTCATTAATATATTATTAGTTTGTAATTTATTGCATGTTTAATAAATCAATAATAATATTAATAATATTATTATTTGATGATGCTTAGTCCCCTATCACACAAAATTGAAAATTACTATCGCTAGAAACCCATATAGGTCTTCCAAAAAAAAAACGATATGTATTCTAATGAATACAGTGTTTTTTGCTCATCTCTTGGTTTTAGTATTTAGTATTTATTAAGAACAATATTTCATTTCACAATAAGAGTACACTTTTAAGTCTGTGAAAAGTTAACAATCATAGATTGTGTATGTATTTTTTTATTTTTCAGGTATATGTTGTCTTTTTTTTTACACGACAGTTTACATTATCTCTGAAAATCAAAACTGGAAATTCAGCTTCCTGCCAGAGTAAAAACTTTAATAATGGATCCATAAATGAAACTTCGATATAAAACTAGATCCGTCTGAATTCTTAAAAAATATAGGACTTTTAGTATGATACTACTATAATATACCTTAGCTGGTTGTCGCCCATATCACTTAAGATTATACCTTAAGCTAAGTACAGACGATTGTCAGATCTTACAATATTACAATATTGTCAGAACTGTCAATGGTCTGACAATAGCTGACAATTGACATACTACTTACAATGAAAAATTGTCCGTTCACACGGTTGGTAGATTTCTTCCCAATTTGATTGTCAGCTATTTTTTTTATCTCTCTTTAACCAACTCATTGACATTTCGAACAATGAAAAATTGTCAGCAATTGTAAGATGTTTTCAATTAAAACATCTGACAATGACCAATGAGTCTGACAATGTCCTAATCGACTGACAATGATAAAAATTGTGTGTTCAGACGATTGTAAGACATTTGAAACAGTTTTTTCACTGACATATCTGATGATATTGTAAGATCTGACAATCGTCTGTACTTAGCTTAAAAGTATATGATTTGTCTACCTGATTGTTCAGCATCATAAACAAAATCAGATTCAATTTTAGTCTTCAATTTTATTTACAAAAACAACCCCATTGGTTTTAAATATCAGGAATAAATTAAAAAAAAATGCTTCTGTAGAATTTGCATTTCGTCCCTTACGGTAAAATGCCGGTTAGGGTTCGATATTCTTTTCGCTAATGATCCACCCATCATTTTTTCGAGATTTGGATAGTGCGATATTTTCAAAAGAAGATTTTTTGAAATGCTATTAACCTGGTACAATAAAATACCCAACCCAAGGTACAATGGAATTGGAATATTTGGTAAATAAGGAACATCAATAAATCACATTTGTTTTCGTTTTAAAGGAAGTTTTTGGTGATTTTTTTTTAATTTTTCAAATTTTGATAATCCGAGGTACATAAGCAGTACCAATTAAGCTTTAATTTAAATTTAGTTTGAATTTTTATAAAAAAAAACTTACCTACATAAACTTGTTGAAATGAAAGTAGAGCTTTTTGATTCGACAATCGAAAGTCAGTTTTCAACGTCCATACTTGACTTTAATAAAAGTCAAACGAAAAGCATCCCTTAGAATTTCAGAGACATTCACCTTATCATCTCAAGCTTAAGAAACTTTTTTTACTGTTGATACAAGCTTTCACCTCCATCCAGCATCTCTTTGGAGTGAGTAGGCGCACTAGATTAGCATATAGCATCCAAGAATGTACCACAATCTCAATTTCCTTACCACCACACCATAGAGAACATACCAAATTGGTTCTTTTCACCATTTATACACCGGGCAGAGGCAGAGAGCTCAACCAAGCTCGCAAAGTTTCAAGTTCCCACTACATGAAGAGTGATTGTTGGAAGCCACAGCAGCATCCGCATATCATTAAGAAAACAACAACAACAAATCCGTTTAAAGACTTTATCGTTATTTCCGGGACGGGACCTTACTTGGCACGCGCTCTTCGTGCACCCACTCTGTGCTCCATTTCAAGTGTCGGTAGAGGAGCGGAACTCAGGACCGACTAAAAAGTTTAGTTAATCATAAATAATCGTCGGCAAAGGATGAAATCGCACGTTCATATTTCTCGTATATCGTTAAAATTTAGTTAATATCTACGTTTTACAATTTTGTTTTTTTTGTTGTTTTTTATCGACTGGGGTTCGACATCTATGTACGTAGATATTTATGCTGAATATTAAAAGTTTGTTCCATGAAGTTTTCAAATGAAATTTTTTGAATGAGTGAACAACAGTATTTTTATGGTGATTTAAATTATTTTTTTTGTGATTCGGATTCTGATGATTATCATAAGGTTGTCGTACCAAGAGTGCCGTGTTGTGTCGTTTGAATTAATAAAACAGGTCATATTCCTTGGCTACCTGCCGCGTGACTGCATTCAGTAATCTCAAATAAATAGTGTATATCTCCAAAAGAAGGTAAATTCTCTCTTTTATCCTCATCATCATCATCTGTAGGACTGAAGATGGAGATTTCACCTTTCCATTTGCATTTAAATTAGCCTAATTCCTTGTAAGACATCTGACAGAGCATTTAATCAAAAAATAAAAAAAATAAAAAAAAAGGTCAAAACCACCTAAACCACTCTCCGCCACTTATGTAAATTAACATTTTGATAGCTTTGATAGTAAAGTGTATCCTAAATGAAGGAGAACAGAGATCCAATTTATTTTGATGGTGATCTTCGTTTGCTTAGCTATTTGCAGAACTAGCATATAATTATCAAATAAGTGTTTAAAAGTTTTTGCAGTTGCAGTATATGCGATGTATTTAAACCGTGTGTCAGTTTGATTAAAATTAAATGTTTGACACTTATGAGGTTGATCTACTAATAAACGCGCGGAAACGTCAAAATTTAATGAAGGGATCAAATTTAAAGCAAATTTTAATCCAATGGACAAATGGCCTTCCCTTCTTAAATTTTGAGTTAATTATAAATATTTGTATTGAAGTTACATTGTTTGAATATTTTAAAATCAAACATAGTGAGGTGGACTTATTTATACGCAGAAATTCCAAAAATGAACGTGGCTGTGTCAATTGGATTAAAATATATGTCTGCATTGTATTTCGTTTCTTTGACGATTTAGTAGTTTTTAGTATGATGCTAGGTTAAAAAAAGATTTTACAAATTTTTTAACAAGTTAAAATCACAAAATGCCTATTCTATCTTTTTAGTATCATACTAACTGCAAATGTCACTTTGACAGTTACAAATGCGAAAATGGTATGTTTGTTTACTTACTTGTTTGCATAAACTGTCACTGTTTTAGGCGTATTAAGCAGGGTAGGTTAAGTATGACATACTAGTTAAAAAATAGTTGACGAAAGCCACTGTCTTGAACGGTGTTCAGATTGGACTGCCTCCGCCGAATTTTTTTTTGCGTCTATTAACGTTTTATCACTCCCACTTCATGGCGAGAAAAAGATGCCAAAGATGCCTTTCTTGGCCATCTCTTTCTCGCTATGAAGTAGAAGTGAGATATATATACAGTGACGTGAATCGGGGGAGAAAGTCCAATGTGAACACGCGTCTTGGAGTTATACATACATGTAGGTACTAAGGTTACATTTGATTAAAACCTCCATTTTTTCTTAACTTTTCCTTTAGTTTAATTAAAAAATATTTTTTACCACATCACGTCTTTAAAATGTATTTTATCAAATACAATTTTTAAATTAAATTTAGGGAACATTTATCTATAGGTTAAAAAAAGAATTCAAATTAAATTCTTAACTTAAAATACGAAACTCAAAACCTTTAACACAAAAGAGAATTCTGTTTGTAAAATGTACAAAAAAAGGAGATAGGAGGAAAAGTAGATATTAACATGATTTGGAATACCTTATTTGAAGCTAGTTCTTATAGCCTGCATACTCTTTTCTGAGCCCCGCGCAAAATCCTTTAGGTATAAAGAGTAACCATATTCTTTTTCCATGAAATAATTGATTTTTTGCTAAATTTTCTTACAATTCTTCCTGTCAAACATACCAACAAAAAACACATGATTTCACGTTTAATATAATGTCGAATTCCTTTCAAAAAAAGAATCGAATTTTTTTCCAAGACAATCAAGTTTTTCTGTCAAAACGAGTCTTGCTAAACTAGAAAGATTCGTGTTGACAGAAAAAATTCGATTCTTTTGGAAAAAAATTCGATTCTTTTTTGAAAGGAATTCGACATAAGAAAGATGCTTTTTTGGATTTTTTTACTGCTTTTAGACGACTGCAATTTTTAATGAAAAAGGAACATCTCTCTACACTCTTTACTGTGCAATTTTTCAGCCTAACAACTTTGTTTACTCCGGCCACCACTACGACCCCGCCAAAGTGCTTAAAAAAAGAGTGTGCGTACTTATGTACACGCGCTAGAAGTAAAACTTCTTTCACGACAACAGGGCAAGTATTTTTCAAGTCCTACCACTCAGAGCACCCGATTTGAAACTCAGAACCGTTGCAAAATCGTGACGCTGAATTTTGTAATTCGTGACGGGAATTTGTATGTCGGTTTGACATGTCACTGACAGCTCCATAGAAAAATTTTTTACCCCCATGCCGCAAAAGAAGTTTTACTTCAAAAATCGCAGGAGGTAATTGCTTCGTTTAAAAGAAATATTTTTAATTATTTGTATTCGATGTATTTTATCTAAAAATCGATATCGAAATATCGATGTTAGATATTTCTCTCAGCATCTCAAAAATCTCCGCACTTAAGTGCATTATGGCCTATGGGTGGACAATTCACAAGTCAAGTTTATCCAACGTTCTAAGTACCGACCGCCGGAAAAGTACATATTCTATATGGTGAGTTATCTAGGCCCAGTCCTAAAAGTAAATCCAAGACTGAGTTTAGGTCAAAGTATATATGTAATTTTGTAATTTCTTTTTTCTCGGTTTTCGAGCGGGCCTTTTTTTGTGGGAGAATCCATCCAAGGGCTAGGTTTCAGTTTTTAATTAAAAAGCCACGATTTGAACGTATTTGTTTGAAATGATACATGACGTAGGTAATAACATAGGAAAAATCCACATTTTTTAAATTTATTTTTGTTTGCTTGAATATAATTTTATTTTCTATGAGTCGGTATATATTTTTTTAAAGCATAGGTAAATTACATCTCTTTTTAACAGGATAATAATAAAAGCACTGATGCCAAGAAAATTTCTTGCAGAGAAATATTTTTTTGTTATACCCTCTTTATCTTATTATTTTTGTTATTATTATTATTATTATTATGATCCATCCCAGATTCAGGAGTTTATATTTTGAACATTTTTGCTGTTGTATATACATGTATACGTAGCTATAATGAAAATTCAGAAATAAATGAGATTTTTTTTTCTTAACCTTCCACCAACAGGGATATTTCAATATTTGATGCTTCCTTATACGTTAGATGGAAATAAGCGATGGGTCTTATTAGAAGTGAAATTGTTAATACGATGATGATGATGCTATGGAAAATGATTACCAACAAAAATCAACGAAAAACAAACAGCGACCTTTTCACTTACTAATGCACAAAAGAAAATGCTTATATTAGTATATGAATGAACAAATAATTCGTATGATGGTTAAGCTTATGATCCAGTAGATGCTTTTATTAATATTCCTTATTAAGTTGAAACAAACAAAAAAACGCAAGGGGCCTTCATCCTTCGTGAACCATGGTATATCACATCAATTTTACTACAACTTAAACTCAGTTTCAAATTCTATCCTGACTGGAAACTATAAACTTACGTGTGCCGTAAGAACAGAAAATAATGTCGTTAAATTAGCATAATAAAGATAAGTAACCTGCAAAATAAAAAAAAAAAATATATTACAAAAGAAGAAAAGCACCGTTAACGTTCACCATCACTGCTTCTACCTTGACAAACTACGTATATAAAAATGCTTCAAACGGAAAACACACACCAGCAGGAGCCACATCCAAAACCAGAAGCGGCAATAGCTATTCAAAAACCATCATCATCATCAATGAGCAGCTCATCGTTGCTATCGCCATTGTCGCCGTCTTCAACGTCTAATTCGAAATACTGCTTCCAGCAACTACGCTTAGTGCGTATTTGTGTTGCCCTCCTGCTCATTGTCCCTGAAACGGGTAAGTGATTTTCCAATTTCCAACTCAAAATGTATTTATTATGTAATATCAAATTTTTCAAATTTAAATTGTTGCAGCTTGTGTATGTGTGTGTTAGAAAGTCTTTCAATTTAAATTATTCATTCATGAACCAATCTCTCGGTGGAACAAATTTTGTTCAATATTATGTGACTTGGGACAAGTAAAGGGTTCAAATTGGGGTTAGCTCTTTAATTGAATAAATCTGTAACCAAAGTAGAAGTAGTGGTAGAATTCTTTTTGTTCACATTATTTGAAAACACAAACGAAACTCTGATATTAAAAAAAAAACACAAAGGGTTCTGGATTCCTGGAGATAGAGCTTTCAATTCCAAATCTTGTCGAGTTGGTATTTCGGTGCACCTATATAGTAGTTATACCAAAAAACACACTCACACATCGATTACCGCCTCTTTGCCGACATTATATCCCCCGTAAATATCCATCTAAATCGGGCCTTTTTATGCATTTGCTCCTTTGACACACTAATGGTTGATGCCATGGGCGCAACAAAATTATTTCTAGGAGGGTGCATCTATAAATTAAGTTACGAGACGAGTACTTATCGTGTAGGGAGTGACCTCTTTGACGAAGATGCAATGCAACCTACCATCAATTTAATTTACATTTTAATTTTATTGCTGCCGGTTGTTTTGATTTTAGGTTTGACAGTTTTTTGGATTAAAAATTGTATAAATGGGCAGTTTTTGGGAAGTAAACGAACAAGGTCTAAAGGCAATTTAAAAAAAAGTCCTTCAAGTGGAAAACAAAATTTTTTAAACAACAGAAACACCTACAATGTAGTAATATACCAATATTGAAAGCTAGATATTATATATTATATTATATTATATTATATTATATTATATTATATTATATTATATTATATTATATTATATTATATTATATTATATTATATTATATTATATTATATTATATTATATTATATTATATTATATTATATTATATTATATTATATTATATTATATTATATTATATTATATATATATATTATATTATATTATATTATATTATATTATATTATATTATATTATATTATATTATATTATATTATATTATATTATATTATATTATATTATATTATATTATATTATATTATATTATATTATATTATATTATATTATATTATATTATATTATATTATATATATTAT